>WBMV01008700.1:396862-521553 GCA_013396655.1 Campylorhamphus procurvoides
CCCGCATCCCCGGGCAGCGCCGGGGGACCCAAACTTCGCCCGGGGTGGCCGCCGTGTCCCCCCCGGAGCGGCGCCGGCAGCCCCCGAGCATCCCGGTCCGACCGCGCCGGGCAGGGCCGCTCCCCGGGCGGCACCGCGGCCAGGGGGGACAGCCCTTTCCCCGCCGCTCGGGGAGAGCCCTCGGCGGTGCCTTCCCCGAAGAGAAGCCCCATGCCGAGCCGCGGTACGGGGGATGCGGGCACAGCGCTGCGGGCACCGCCGCCGCCCCGGCCCCGGAGGGAGCGCAGCCCCGGCGAGGCTCCGGCACCCGCGGCTGTGCTTGTGGAGAGACTGGGAAAAAAAGCGGGGAGGAGGGGAGGGAAACAAGCCCTGATTTCAGTTCGGTTTAAAACCAGCCCTGCCTTGTCGTAGAGTGATGGGCAGTTCTGTTCATTATTCACGAAATGCGGTTTGTCCAGTTCACTGGAAAGAGTTGACCAAGCAAAATCAGAGGCTTATGGAAGACTGCTGAATGTATCCTATTAGAATTTCATGAGGATGAAAGTGTTTAAAAATGAGGGAATTTGTTGCTCTGATAAGTATGTTAGTTATGGCTTGGCTTTCTAAATTTTCTTTTACTTTTGGAATAAGTACTTTCAATTAGGAGAAACTCGGTGTAATAGGCACCACTGTTTGAATACACCCATGTACATGTTTGTTCCTGCAGAGCACTGTAAGCTTGAATGATGCTGTAAAAGATTGGACAGACAGAGAGGTGCTTTGAAAGATAGTGGAGAAAAACGTAGCAACATTGGAACTGATAATAAAAAAATTCCCTTCCCAATTCAACCAAGTATGAATATTTCCTCTCCTCCCCCCACCCTTCCCCTCGGGTATATTAGGCTGGCTTTTACTTTTCTTTTTGGCGCGGTGAAAGCAGTCAGGAGCATACCCCTCACTCCCCTGGCCTCACTCTTCTCCTGGAAAAACCTGTTTTCCCCTGTGGTGCAGATCAGCATGCAGAACTGGGCTGAGCACAGTCCCAAGCTGATCCCTAATTTTAACCTGGCCTTGGGTTCCTGCTGTCTCACAAGTGCCTGTGTCCCAGGGCAGCCAGCAAGGCGCAGCAGCCCGGTGCTGAGCACCTGTGGTTTCTGAATCATTTCCTTTTCCAGTTGCTTTATGAGTTTGCTAAATTTGTGGCAGCCATGATGCTGTTTTCTTCCACTCTGAATACTAACAGGCCCCACTAGAGGTTTTACCATAATATAAATTTGTGTGCTATATTGGTTATTTACTCTTGTAAGCATTTTTAGAAAGAAGTTTCCTGATGGAAAGCCTAAAAATCTAGTTGCTTTGTATGCCCAGTATTGGAAAAGGCTAGTGCTAGTTTTCAGGGAAAAACAAACTCAGTGACTTCTGGATTCTTCTCACGAGTTCCTTGCCTCGGTGCTTGGTGCTATCTTGCAATCAGTTCCTGCACCAGTTCAAGTTGATTTCCTGAGGCAGCCTCATCCCACCTCGGTGTCTGGCTTTTGAGGCCCACAGTAAGGAGCTCTGACCAGGAAGGGGGAGGCATCCGGGCTGGGCAGTGTGGAGGGTTAAACAATACTCAGGTGGCCTCAGTGCCAGAGTGACAGCACAGTGAGACCCAAAATAATTGAACTGGGTCAGAGTGCTGGGAGGAGCAGTTCCCCTGATTGTCCATTGACCTCAGTTGCAACTGGTTGAAGAGGCCCCTATTCACCATCAGAAAGGCACTTCCCAGCCCAAGGCTTTCTGAGTGCTGCGGGAAGTAAAAAAAAAATAATTCTATTACCTTCCAAACAATTCATAACAACAGGAGCTAGAGTTTCGTTTTATAGTTTTTTTCCTCTTGGAGAAAATTTAGTGAAAAGGTGGTGTCCTCATTGTCACAGAATTGTGAAGGGCAGGAATGGGGCTCTATAGTAAAGAAAACACTGAAAATGAAACAATTGACCTCAGGAAAAAAAAAAACCCACCTCAAAATACTTTAAAACTTTACTTAGTAAAGCAAAGAAGCCATTCTCCTTCCAAAATAATTTGTCAGAAGAATGTTGACAAGTGTTGGATTTCTCATGCTCAACATAATGGAAAGTTTACTCTCTTCATCCTCTAGCTGTTTGCCCAGGGATTTTGTGCAGCAAAACTCTGATGCAAATTCAAGCTATAGTGCAATGACTTGTGTTGGGGTTTGTGTTTCTGTGATCTCTTTTCCACTGGGAAGATAGTAGGTTTGATTCAGCCTCTTGGCCATGTGTGAGTATGCCATTTGTTCCTTTGCTTTCATTGATAACACAGGGCAGGCATCACTGCCTTCCCATCCCCAGGCAGGCAAAGCGTCTTAGAGCTGTCTTTAAACCTGGCAGACCCTGGATCAGCTTTCCTGCACTGTATTCATTTTACATCTTAGTGCCTGACACAAGCAGCTAATCAGACACAACATTAACTTTAGAACCATACCATGCAGAGAGCTGCAGGTTTGGACCAAGAGCTTTGTTTTCAGCACTTTTTTTCCGCTCTGGACGTTGAGCACACTGTCTCTTATCCCATGAAGGACTGATTTACAATCTAGTGTTTGATCTGGTCAGATCTTTAAAAGGTAGGATGATGCCATATTTGTGCTTTGCATATTTTCCATTTGTTTGGGAGAATCCTGCCTTAAGATACAGTGTATGTTTTTTCTTGGTTTTAAAGCCAAACAAAGGCTTCCCCTGAAGTGCAGGATGGCACCGTTCTCCATGGAAAGTTGCTAACACTGCTGTAACAGTGAGCGTATAAAGTTCCACTGAATTTGAACCAGAATATGTAGCATTTGGTCCTGTACAGTAGTATTAAAAATCCATTTCTCTCTCTGTTAAAGTAAGCTTTTCCATTGACTTCCAGGTGAGCAGAATACAGCCTTTTATATCAACTACAAATCCTGGCTTAACCTATGATCTGCTGAAAATGAGGTGGCTGGTTCACATCATCCCTCAGTGGCAATGGTACACAGTGATTTTGTATTGATGGGAATCCAAAATTCAACAAGCCAGCAATAAGACTGCTAAAGTGCTAAGAACATTTCCAGTTTTATTTGCTCATTGCTGAAAGGAAGGTGGGAGTTTGGACTAATTGCTTGCTCTGGAGCATGTATTGAAGCAGAGCACAGGTCAAGCCCTGCCCTGGGCATGCAGCAGTGTAAGATCCTGATACACCTGTGATTTATAGCAAAATGCAACAGCTCAGAAGCACAGGTTGCTGTCAGAAAGCAGATGTGGTGCTCTGAGGATGGACTATTAGAGATCCCATTTTCCAGCTGATGTGTATGTTTGATGAGCTGTCTCAGAGGGATATAGTTTTCACCAATGTTCCCAGACAGTATTCTTGGAAAAGCCCTTTATTAGGAGTAATGTGATTAAAAGAGTATGTGCTCTTTGCCGTCATTTACCCATGCTGACATAATTTCAAAGACCTACACACCTGCTATAGTGTTGTCAGAATACCCCCCAACAACTGCTTTGATCTCGTAAAGTTTAGGCTTGATGGAAACAGCCCTTCTTCCTGTTTTATTATGCAGCAGCAGACTCTCTGGTGAAATGAGGTTCAAGCTAGTCCCTCTTTGGTGGTCCATGCTGGACACTGTCCTGAAAAAGTCCAGTACAGACTTTAGTCAGGCAGTTCTGTTTTTTCAGTTTTATGATATTTAAAAGTCAAATTATGTGAATTACAGTTCTGATTCTGTAGCTATTAGTGTTTCTCTTTGAGTATGTGTAGGTCACATTGAATTTATTTGCTTGAATTTGCCTATGCTAGTCCTTCTTACTCTTTCAGGAGTATGGGTGAGACCATGAGCTTTATTTTTATTGTCAGGGATTTTTGTCATGAAGGATGGTTTTGGGAGGAGAAAATCCATCAACTGTTTGAGGCTGAGAATACCTGAATGTTTATCCAGGTGTTTTGGGAGAGAGGCGTGTATTATAAGACTATCATGAAGTTTAGAAAGCTCTTTTGTGTTGCATGTAAGTGGGAGCAGAAAAGATTCTTTATATGAAAAATTCTCACAAATCAAGAAAACAGGCATTTCTTTAATGTTTTTGGCTCAATCACTGCATAAAATGTTTTTAACTAACTTGTCAGATGGTTGAGCTGCTTAAGACTCAGAATGGAGCTTTTGTGCTTCCTGTCCCAATTAGGAATTAATTTTTAATTATATCAGCTGAACATTTTTAATATGAGCGCTTGTATTAGCCTGAGGGGCCTGACTGTTCCTTTGATGATGAATGGCACTGATTTGTGCAATACTGTCTGTCCTGTGACATTCTACGGCATTGTTTCTGTCTTCATTATCTGAGTGTGTTAAATAGTGTTTGTGGAAAACTTGGTATAACTTTGATTAAAGCTTGATGTGATTTTACTTTTCTCAATCATTTAAATGTATTTCAGGAGTACTGAAGTGTCATTACTAGCTAGTTTCATGCTCTGTGCTTTGGGTTGCTCTTAAAAGGTTTTCACTCGCATTAAGGCCATTTTGCAGCTCTGGAAAGAGGACTGGCAGCTTGAGTGATAGCCCTGATAAACTAAGAATGTTACTCCCAGAGATGAAAAATGGTAAGTGTTGCCTTTGAAGCAGTCTTTGACGTGGAAATGCATAGAGTGTACTTTGGTTTGGACGAATAGCTCAGCGAAGCCAAATCTCCACACAGGCCCATGTGCTTGGTACGGAAAGAATTCCTCTTGAATTCACTGAGACTTTATCTGGCAGAATCTAGCCCTGAATATTTTTTTGTCTTCATTCCAACCAAGTTGAAGTCAAAGAGCTGCTGACAATAGGAAGTCTTTTTAGTGTGTAATATATGAAAAAGTGCTATGACTCAGTTGGAACAAACAAGAAGGTTATTGTCTGGGATTCATTGCCAAAGCAGCACTTATTGTATATGTAGGTGGAAATTGCAGCATATATTTTGAAATGCAGTTTATTAAGGTTACTTCCTCTTTATGTCCCTTATGTCTCCTTTGAGTTCTGGATTCAGGACTTTGAGCTTCCAGCTGCAGGTGGTACCAAGAGGAGAGCAGAGGGTTTCACTGCTGCCTCTGAATCCACTACGCTCCCTCCTGGCTGTTAGGCAGGGGGGCAGCGGGAACCTAAATGTACATTGGATGCTTGCAGAGTGGCGCTCAGTAACTCAGGGGGAAAAGAGTGGACTAGGTATTCAGCAGGTTGCTGGAAGTTATACCCTTTCCAGTTTTCTCAAGCACCCAGTCCCACGGTTGTGGTCCTGAGGCTCTGGGGGAGTTGGCATGATGGAGGGCAGTTTTCCAGTAGCAGGGTTGTGACTGTGCTGGAGTTCAGGTGACACGACCTAGCTGTCTCCTGTCTGTGCACGTGGAAATGAAAACCCATTGCTGTGCTGAGCGGCTGTCATGCAGGGGACAGTCTGACCATGGCTTTCAGCAGCAGCAGCACGTGTCCAGCCCTTGTGAAAACTGAATGAGTTGCACAAGTTTTGCAGGACCACCAAAATGTGGGTACAAATAATGTCTTCTGTAAGCTAATTGTATTTGGTCTGTTCCCCAGATTGTAAACTAATACCACCTGGGACACGTAATTTTGGTAATGTGTAGCATGAAATCAAATTAACTTCAGTGGCTGCACAGGGAAGTTTTGACATGCTATCAGTTTAGACTCAGCCACTGCAGAAAACTGGAAAAAAGCAGTTATGTTATGACTTTGTAGTACTATTAGTTTGTATTTCCCACCAGAAGTATTAAAGAAAGTAGATACCTTTCTGTTTTGCAGCTGGTCAGTGTGGTGTGCCGAGGTTGTCCACAGCCATGTCCCAGTGGGGACTCCTGACTCACGCTCTGTTGTTCCTCCAGGTCACATTTCCTCACCAGCTTCAGCCACAAGGAGATGAATTTGTTTGAACATGCAGTAAACACATAGACTTTTAAAAATAACTGTTTGGATGCAAATGGTTTGTTTTTAATGTCTTTCCAGTTCCTTAACATGGGATTTATGTTTAAGCAACAGCATCATTTGTTTATATTTCTTACTTCAGAGTGATGGTATTTCTTCCTATGAAAATCTTGGTTGCAGTCAATGGAACAAAAAGTAAGCCATCATGTTTGAAACAGAGGCAACAGAAGCCAGCATTCAAAGTAGTTTTTCCAGCCGAAATATTTTTACTTTTTTTAAAAATTATTTTTTAAATTAAATTTTATGTTTCAGGAAGCACCCGTGGCAATAAAGCCTAGCAGGGAAACTGGTCTCCTGAAATGCCTCAAATACAGCGAGAAGTCAGTAGCAGGGAACTGACCAAGCCCCTACACGTAGCAAAATGCTGGACATTTTGGCCAGTGCAAAAATAGCAAGATCATTACCAAAACTGAATGTCAGGGTAGTTCAGACATTATTTCACTGCATGTGCAATGTGTGTGAGAATACATAGATAAGGATGGAACATCAGCCTCCTGGGAATTAGGAGTTACTAATTCCAGCCCTTATCATCATATTTCCCTCTTAGTCTAATCTCAGTTTCCCAGACGTGGTGTCTTGTCCCTGGGTCCACTTTTAGTCCTCTCCTGGTTAGGTGATGAAGTGAAGCAGGTTTGTTATCTGTCATCTGTGGTGCCAGAACGGGCAGTGCCAGGAACTGTAAGGGACTCCTGGGCACATGCTGAAGATGAAGTGTTCAGGTGCTAAGATCAAAGGACACCTGCAGACCCACAGTTTCCAAAGGTTTATAAATTATCCAGCTGTAGACAGCTGTTCACACTGCAGTAAAAACTGCATTCCCTGTACGGAGACCAAATTTTGGGGCATGGATGGTCTGGAAAGTTTTAAATAAAAAGACCACAAGCTTTGTAGTGTGCATGTCCAGTGTTGTTCCCCTAATCTTGTTTCTAGAATGGTTTGAACAATTGCTGGCTAGATCTTTGTTCAAATTTGGTTTTAAATTACACAGGTTTTTCCTTATGGTCATTTTGATGACCCAGTCACACCTAAAAATACAAATTTGGCAAAGGTATAATCAATAGAATATATGACTGATGATAGTAGCACGAAGCCATTTTCATGCCAGACTGTGCCTATCATCTCTGGCTAGAGGAGACTGTGGCCCTTAGACATGGGGCTCTGCATAGACCAGTGATTTTGTTTAAATAGCCTGTTTGAGAATACATCACTGTGACTCTGACTGCAAAACTCCCTCACCCCTGCCTCTTTATCTGTTTCAGTGTGCAGCTCCACAAGTCAGGTAAAATAGGAATGCAAAATTCTGCTTTTCAGTGCAGCCTCAGGCCACGTGCTGAGCACTCTGGTTTAATTTCACCTCCCAGCCTGCAGTGGCTGAGGCCAAATAGCATGAAACACTTGAAAAGTGACTTTATGGTATTCTTGCAGAGTAACAAACATTTACAACCAAGGACAGTGGGCTGTGGTGTTCAAGATGTGCAGTGGCGTGTCCTGTGTAAAACAAAACCCACGGGCATTCAGCCCCTGCACATGGAGCCACAGCACTCGGGCTCTGCTGAGTCCCTGCTGCCAGCTCACAACTCAGTTCTGTGCTAAGTATGTGCTGTGCCCTGTTCCTGTAATGAAGATGAATATGCAATAAATCATGTATGGGAACCAACCCAGAGACCTTCTTGCAGCACTATTCCCAAAAGGCATTTCATAATTTATCCTAATACATGCAGTATGCTTAAAACAGCCAGGAGGGCAGCGTTTGCCTAGCCCATACTTCTTTCAGGAGGTCTGTGATGTGAAAGACCAAGCAGCCCCAGTCACAATTGGCTATTGAGGACATTTCAGCCTTGACCCTTCCTGTTGTACTTAGCTGGGCTGTGGTTGTGGTCCTGCAACCACCATCTCAAAGCTCCTCATGCTTTCCAAGGGGAAAGCTCCTTCCCTACTGGGGGTCAGGGATGTGTCCATGCCATCTGGGGCTTGACTGGGCTCTGAGCTGCTCTTGGGAGGTGCTGGTGCTGATCCTGCATCTGAGGAGGATTGATGGGATGTCAGGGAAATGTGATTAAATGTCAGCTGGCTGATAATTTAGGCATCTTTTCTAGTCAGCTTAAGAAATCCCACCAACTTTTTGTGCTTTCCAGTTTAAACATCACTATTCTCTTTGCTCCATCTATATTCCCCCTCATTTTTCCCTCTGATGTGCTGCTGCCAAAGCAGTACCTTCTGGGTGTTAATTGCCTGTCTGACATTCCAGGACCCTGATTCAGGGTCCTGCAGCTTTGGTCATTCCCCTAAAACAAGCAATGGATGACACTGATTGCTTCAACACATGGTGATGTGATTGAGGAACCACTAGTGGAAGAACAAAGGTAGCAGAGGACTTGATTTCCGGTGAAAATACCTGTAGCTTGGCAAACACAGCTCTGGCAAGTCCTAGTCTCCTGCCTGAGCACATAGAGCAGCAGTGAATCACTCTTCTGTCACATGAGAGTCAGCAAGGCACCGAGAGAGGCCCTTGGGCATTGCTGGGCAGGGAGGCCATATCCAGGGCATGGGCTGGGTGCTGTCCACGGGTGGTATCAACACTGGCTATGGAAGAGTTCAGCCCAGTCCACTTCTCCTGACAGCATGGCACAGGCAGCCCTATGGCCAGCTTGCCATGGTGGGGAGTGGTGGTGGGAGCTGCTGGGACGCTGCCTCAGGGAGGAATGTGCACTATAATTCTTGCTGCAGGTGGGATAAAGGCAGAGCCTGTCAGTTATTCCCTTCGGTTTTGCTCAGTGTGTTTTTTTAGTGCCGTGTCTCTGCAGGCTGTGCCTTGGGAGCTGAGGTGGGGCTGCGTGGGAGAGGAGCAGTGCTGTGTACCAGTGACAGAGCCTCCCCAGCAGCACGAGCCCTCCAATTCTGCTGGGGCTGGGGCCAGTCCACACAGCCACGCTCCGTACAATGAATGAAGTTACTCTGTGGGAACCTGCTCAAAAATAGCAGCTGTCACCTAGCAATAGCTCAAGCCTGGGGCCTGGAAGGTGCTGGAAGCCAAAAGTGGTTTTATTCAGGGTTGTACCAGAGGGGCATTTCTCTGAGCGTTAATGTTTTTGCTTTGTGAAGTGTCTCCCAAGACACAAGATGAATACAGCTTGATGAGAGGGCGCATCAAGGTCCATGTTCCCAGGTGTTTGCTCACCTGCCATGGTGGGCTGTGTCCCTGGCTGGGGTCCCTTGTGTGCTGCTGCCGGGCAGGGCATGGGGACCCGGTGGGCACCAAGTGAGCAGCTCACAGTGCCCACCTGTTTGTCCCCAGGCTGTGCGGTGGCAGTGAGCTGGTCCCGTGGGTGGCTGTGGCTGCTGGCACAGCGCTGGCCCCAGTGCCATCCCCCTGGCACCAGAAACACCCTGGGCTGGCCGCCCGGGCACCCTCTGAGCTCCCAGACGTTCATGAATTGGTTTCCTTTGTGTCCTGCAGTGCCTATCATGTGCATTGCCTGGTGCCTCGTTTTTCTCTGTAGCCGCATTGGCAAGAGCCATCATTACTTCTGAACTGTCCCCACTGCTTTCCTTTATTCCCTCTGATGTAAACCAATTGCTGAGAAGCTGGTTTGCTCCACAGTGCAACCATTTCACAATCATCCTTTGATTCAATCTCTTGATTTATTAAGTCTAATTTTTTTCCAATACTTTTCTCTTTGACTTGGACCTATTTATTCTCCTTAGCTCTTTTAGGCCACGTTGTTGGGTCTTGCTCCTAATTGCCCATGCATTAGCTGATTCCTACAAGATAGGTTTTCTGATGGAGTAGGTATCACACCTGGATTCAGGTATTTAATCTAATTGTGATACATTCATTTTCACTGACCAAGTTTCCTACATTTCATAGAAATTTTAAAATTATAATTGGGGTTTTTTGTTGTTATTTGGGGGGGAGGGTGTTTAGTTTGGGGTTTTTATTTCTTTGGTTTTGTGTGTTTTTTTGTTTCAGTGCTTTTTTTATCTGGTAAACCCACAGCTCGTTTCCACAGCACTGCTTAACAGCCAGTACAGTTGTTTTTTAATCCAAGTTCCTGTTTTATTTCCTTTTGGTAGCTGAATACCAGATGATTTATCTCATGTACGGTTTTTTTTCCTCTAGAGACTGAGAATTAATAGAAATACTAGAGATCAAATAGAAACAAGTTCTGATTGTAATTGAAAAAACCCTCTAATATTTTCTAAAGTAGGTTAGAATAATATTTAACAATAAGTCAGACTCCACATTTCACCTACGAAGTATTGTGCAATTAAATAACACTTTGAATGTGACTGAACTGAAATTAGTAATGCTGGTTTACTTTTCACCAGCTGAAATGTTGAACTCCTCGTCTTTTATCTCTGTGTTACAAGAAGAGATAAGAAACTACAGTGGATGGTGTGACTTGGACTGCATTGTGACTTTTTAGCATCCCTGTTTTGATTTGCTGAAATTGATCATGGACTGAATCACTTTATTGCATGGAAACCTGGTTTGTGCATGATTCTAAATTAATCTGGCAGTGATGCAGCTTTGGGTGTAGCTGTGAGGAAGAGCTGGACTCTCGACATGGCTAGGAGGGATTTTTCAGGATTGCTCTGAGCTGTGTGGACCTGCTGTGTCTTTTCTGAGGCCTCAAAGACACTGCTAATAGATGTCCTTTCAGTCACTGGCCAGGTCAGAATGGAAAAGAAGCTAGAGGGAAGTGGAAGACAAATGAAAAGTGATTTGGTGTCATTTTGTTCTGTGGAGATGCCTGGGCTGCTCTGCACTTCTTTCCAGCATTTTCTCTTGACTGTTGGTGCAACCAGGGGAGAAGCAATAGGGTTCCTTCAGTGAGTGTTGGAAAATGGTTGTCCTACTTCTTCACGGCCAATCTCTTTTTAAAGCTTCTTGTGAATGTCTTTTTTTCCCTGAAGCTAAAAAATATCATCTGTCATTAGACACTGTTGGTTTATTTACTGTTATTTACTGTGCAGTACTATTGCCATAATTCAGTAACATTTTTTTTCTTTTTTAACAGTAAAGGAAAACATGAGTGACAGATGGGTTTTGATGTTTGGTGTTGGACTGCAAACCTTCCACCCTCAGAGATGGGTTTGCCAGGATGGATGCAACTCTCCCTCTGCTTGGCCCATTAATCAGGGTAACAGCATGTGCACTCTACTAATGAGGAGTCACACTATGCAAACAACGGGCTCTGAAGGGAGCAGGGGATCAGGGCAGCATGTGTTTGTGCTACCAGAAACTATCTGCCTTCATCTAAATTCCCCACGTATCGCTTAGAAGAAATAAAGCAAATATATAATACAATCAAGACCCCTAAAAGCACATAGTGAAACCTATAAAAAACAACAGCCAAATTAATTTTTCATCTTGAAAGCTGTCCCTGCACGGTAATTTGCAAGGTAGTTTCCAGTCCCATCTGCTGTCAGACGCCTGCCCCTGTTTCATTCCTGCTTACTTTCCTAACACTGTGGCTCAGATCCACAGTTGCTTAGATGTCTAACCAGCAAGGCCAGGGTCTCCACATGTTTTGGTGCATGCGAGTACTTGTGTTTTCTCAAGAATCTCCACTCTGGGAAACATAATTCTGTCTTTAGCTGACACCCAAATTGTTTATACTTGTGAAAAAGATCTTACAAATCGATCTCTAGAGGCTGTGGCGCCAGAATACAAAAAAAGTACTCGTAAGCCATTATTGAAGGGAAGAAAGTGTCGTGATTTTAAAGTAATTTGTTGATAGGTATTCTTGGGTGTACTGATGGCATTCCGGCCAGCCAGCTGGCCTCAAAACCTGTTACAAAACCTTGAGCAGTACTGTTGCATGGCAACTGCTTAGCTAACATTTGTATTAGTGTATTCCTTTGTCAATTTTCTAAGTTTTTCAATACTTAATAGAAAAAAAACAGAGCTTATCAGCAGCTGCTCAGTCACCTGCATTTTATATGGAAATAAAGAGAACGGTAATTCCTTACCAATGGCAGGGAAATGCATACAGGAATGGAAGAAAGATCATGTGTGATGTTCTTCAGCTCATGTGCCACTGGGAGCTACCAGTGAAGGTACAGCTGAAGGGAGTGCTGGGCATGTACTTAAAGCTACATGGGGCACCTCTAATTTGTGAGATCTATTTTTTCCACCAGCATCTCTAAAAGAAAAATGAAAGGCAACAAAGATTTGTCCCAGCAGCTACCTCAGCTATTCTCTGCTGTAGAGGTATATCTTTCCTAATATGTCTGCTAACATTTGCAAGAAAAGCACAGAAAAAGCCGAACTGTGGTTACTGGCTGCCTGCCATTTGATAACAAGTGCTGCATTCCTCTGCCAGCACTGCAGCAATTCAGGCCTGTTGGCAGGGATGCTGCCAAGCCCCTGACCTGGTTGTGTGAAGTCAGGCCTGCATTACCATCATTTTTCCTGACGATCTATTAATTAATAATTTGGAAGTGCTGTGGAGGACAGGCTGCTTTCCTCTTGGGGATCTCCAGTTGTGCAAGAGGTGTGTGCAGTTTCATCTGGCATTGTGGCATGCATCCTGGGAACAGCTTGTAGAATGACAGGAGGCTGAGAGAGAGATTCTTCTCTCTGGCCAAGCAGTACTTAAAGCAACGTGGGAGGGTTGCAAGAGAAGAGGTAGGCAAGGAACAAAAGTTAAGTTTGTATGACCTTCACTCAGAAAGCTGCAAGACCCCAGCCTAGCTACTACCCCAAGTTAATTTACAGGCATCACATTATGCCCTTGGGGACCACAGTACCTCCTGAGGATCGCCTGGGCAAGAAGAGACAGCAATCCCTGAGAAGGTGCTAAGTGAGCATCACTCCACATGAGTGTGGCCAGTGTAATGGGGTCAGTTATTAATTCTTAGGATGGCTGTACACTTGTGATGAATTGCAGCCATTAGGGCTTGAATCCTTCCTTTCACAATCCCTGGCTCTGAATGAACTGAATCCCCTAAGGCCCTGGGCAGCGTATCAGCAAGTGTGTGCTTATCACTAGGCATGCGCACAGATGGATGTTACCAAACCAACACTGGTGGGTCCCAGTGTGCAGCTGAATCAGACTTCCAGTATTACTTTGAAGTGATTGTGGTGAGCATTTATGATGTTAGTTAATGGATAAATTTTATTAATTGCCCTTGTGGGTATTCTTGTCACATTTCCATGTGAATTTATCTTTCCATTGTAACTTACTAGGGAGTTTCAGTACTGGTTTGATCTCAGGGATTCAGTTACACAATGTGCCGTAGGCTTTAAAATCAGTTGCTTTGCCTGTACATGCTCATGTGTTAGCTGATTTTTCAGAGTAGGTCATGATGTAAGTCTAGACATCTGAGGTGAAGATAAAGCCCTTGATCTGCCAGTAGTTTTGGTTACCTAAAACACTTTAGCAACTTGCAATAAAAACACAGATTTAAAATTGCAGGGAGTAGGCACAAAAATATTCCAAAGCTTCCCTGAAATCACTATGAATAAAATGGAGATGAATGCAACATGATAGCTAACAGGCCCCGTGAAATTTGAGTGCTGGGCAAACATTTTAGCCAGACCTTTCAGATCAAGGCTAGTGTGTACAAAGCTGAACATCTCTATCTACAGAATGGACTGATTTTCAGGGATGCAGAAGGCCTCACTGATCCATCAGAGATGGCTGGAGTCGATGCAGAGAGGGATTTGCCTGCCTGCATGAGGGGAGCCCAGTCCTGCTCTCCCTTCCTCCCAGGAGCTGCACAGGGGCAGCATGAGCTCTGCTGAGGTGGAGGGTCAGGAGGACCACTGGGGCAGTAGCTAGAAATTTGTGCTGCTTCCTGAGGGTTTCATTTACAGAGGGGGTTTTTGCAAACCTCAGAGAGTACCTGCTCTCACAGAGGGAGGGGTGTGAGCTGCAGGGGACTGAGCGCTGGCCTTGCTCTTTTGCAGGACGATGATTCCTGTGACCGAGTTCCGGCAGTTCTCGGAGCAGCAGCCGGCGTTCAGGGTGCTGAAGCCCTGGTGGGATGTGTTCACGGACTATCTCTCTGTTGCCATGCTGATGATCGGCGTGTTTGGGTGCACCTTACAGGTAAACCAGCCGGGACTGAGGCGTGGCGGGTGCTCTCAGGGGTGGTGAATGAACACCACAGATGAGGAAGGGCCTTGGAAGGAGGTGTCCCGTCTTGTTTTATCTCTTGGGCTCACCATGAACAAAGCAAAAATTTGCTGGTCCCAGGATTAAAGCTGTTTAGGTAGCAACATAAATAAACCAGACCAGACTTCCAGCAGCTGTAAATCTGCAGAGTTACACTAGAGTCAATGCCAGCTAAGATAAGAGCTGTTGGTTTGGCTGGTGCCTGAATCACTGTTTTCACCACAATCTGGAATAACAAAACAGATGATCAACTGAAGTTCTTATTTTTTACCATTTTGCTGTTTGAAAAATGTAATTTTGGAATTTCTGTTTTTCTTCATTTGGCAAATGCTAATAATCTTTCTGTCCTTATGCTTTGCAGCATAAGATTTGAAATCAGTGTTTCTTTTATTAATGCCACCCCCAGCTAATATTATGTCTCTTCCATTCCAAAACATCTCTGAGGATGCTTACAAGTAAACAATTGACATTACTGTCAATCAGTGTTAGTTACATTTTGCTAAAAAGCCAAAAGCAGAAAATAAATGAAACTTACTGTTTGGGGCAACTTCACATAAATATGAAGTTACAGTACTGGTTGAAACATGGATCTAGCATTTTTTGGCATGACTTTGAAATGGAGCTAAAGGGACACATTGACAGAGCTCTCATTTCAGAGGAATTTTCTCACTTACATGGCCCAGGATTTAGATATGCTATGTCTCAAATTTCACATGAAATCAACTATAGTTTTGCCTGTATTTTTCATTCTCAAGTCTTTTCTGTTGAAAAATACAACGTTCACATTTAAAAATCTCTTAATACAGGGCTGGATTTTGCACTAGTAGCTACGTGTTTGCTTAACCATGCAAAGTAAATAATCTGTTATTTTTAAATTTACCTGCTTGATCGGATAAAGCACACTGGAAAATAATGTGTGGGAACACTGAATTTTTTATTCCAACTTATTGCCGGATACATGAATCCAAGGTGTAAGGGTGTATATCACAATAGGGTTTGCAGACAAATATTAACTGCAGGAGTTTCTGATGTGTCAACAGTTACAGCACTGATATTGTTTAAAATACATGTGGCTGTATCTCAGCATCTCTCTGCACCAGGGTGGATCATCAAGGAGGATCTAATTTTGGTAGCTCTTGTTGCATACCCTGTATTTAGTGCTTTCAACCACTGTGATGTCAAAGAATACATCTACACTACATACACATTCTTAGTTTGGGCCAGTTTTAGTTAGTTATTTAAGGCAAGTAACAGAGCTCCTTGATTTATCAATGGATTAGCAAATTCAGACCTATTGGGAGCTCTGGATTGAACTCAGAATGCTTACCCCAAATTAAACCAAGGGTGATTGGTCTCTTAAGGTACTCTGATCTCAGTTTGTCAACACAGATGACCAGCTCAAATTAAAAAAATTGCCTGTTTGTTTGTTTATAGACAGACTCAAGGATAGATCTACATTTTTTCCCCCAGGTGTGTAGTCCATCCCACAAAAGTCCCCCACAGAAAGGGACTTTTTACAAGGGCATATAATGACAGGACAAGGGATAATGGTTTTTAACTGAAAGAGGGTAGGTTTAGATTAGGTATTAGGAAGAAATTCTTCAGTGTGAGGATACTGAGGTACTGGAACAGGTTGAAGTTCCCAGAGAAGTTGTGGATGCCCTATCCCTGAAAGTGTCCAAGGCCAGCTTCGAGCAACTTGGTCTAGTGAAAGGTGTCCCTGGCCATGGCAGCAGGGTTGGAATTAGATGATTTTGAAGGTCCCTTCCAACCCAGATAATTCTACAATTCTATGAGGACTCTGTATGCATGTATGAAAAACTGAGTAACATTTACGTCCATCCACACACAAATGCCATCAAAGAAGTATCCCTATCTGTCTTTATTAAGACTGAAGATCAATAATTTTCCAGCATAGATATGCCCACATTAACCCTTTGTCAGCCATTTTTGGTGTGATAAGACATCACAGGGTGAGAGTACAGCCACATGAAAGCAGTTGTGCTGCTTTCAAGCCTAAGCTAGCTCAGAACATCATGTAGCCAGGGTGAATACTACTGGCAATAACAGTCTGTCTCTGGGGAGAGCAACACAGGAGATTTCTGGTCATTTTTGGACTCATTGCCCACACTTGTCCTTGTTCTGGATTGTCTGAATGCCCTCTTATTCAAATTATGGAAATCTAACCATAGATAAAAAGGAGTGACCTAATTCTTGGCATATAGAATGATGTCCTGTTGGGAATAATAATAGCACAGCCTGTGGGGCCAAGTAGCAGACTGTGGAGAGGAATGCCTGTCAGCTGGAGGAACTCCAAGGACAGCTACCCATTGGTGCTGCCACCATTGTTTGTGCATCAGTTCAAAAGATACCTTTTTGTGTGTTTCAGGTCATGCAGGACAAGATAATATGCCTTCCGAAGCGCCTACAGCCTTGCCAGAACCAATCTAACAGTTCAAATGTGTTTAACACAATCCCAGATACAACCCCCCTTCCGCCACTGAAGCCATCCACCCCTCCAGCTACAGTTGAAATGAAAGGACTGAAGACTGATTTGGACCTTCAGCAATACAGCTTTATAAATCAGGTGTGCTATGAACGGGCTCTGCACTGGTATGCCAAGTACTTCCCTTACCTTGTCCTTATACACACGCTGGTCTTCATGCTGTGTAGTAACTTTTGGTTCAAATTCCCTGGATCAAGCTCCAAAATTGAACACTTCATTTCAATACTTGGGAAGTGTTTTGATTCTCCCTGGACAACAAGAGCTTTATCTGAAGTGTCAGGGGAAGACTCTGAAGAGAAGGATAACAGGAAGAACAACGTAAACAAGTCTAATACTGTTCAGCCAAGCACTGAAGGCACTTTGGTCAAGACACAGTCTTTAAAATCAATCCCTGAGAAGTTAGTTGTGGATAAGGGAACACCTGGGGCATTAGATAAGAAAGAAGGTGAACAGGCCAAAGCACTGTTTGAAAAGGTAAAGAAATTCAGACTGCATGTTGAGGAGGGAGATATACTCTACGTCATGTACGTTCGCCAGACTGTACTTAAGGTAATTAAATTCCTTATTATTATTGCTTACAACACAGCACTTGTCTCTGAAGTTAATTTTACAGTAGTCTGTAACGTTGATATTGAAGACATGACAGGATACAAGAATTTTTGCTGTAATCACACGATGGCACATCTGTTCTCTAAACTTTCTTACTGCTATCTGTGCTTTGTAAGCATCTATGGCCTCACATGCCTTTATACGCTGTACTGGTTGTTCTACCGCTCACTGAAAGAATATTCTTTTGAATACGTTCGGCAAGAGACGGGAATTGATGATATCCCAGATGTCAAGAATGACTTTGCTTTTATGCTTCATATGATTGATCAGTATGATCCTCTCTACTCCAAGCGGTTTGCCGTCTTCCTGTCTGAAGTCAGTGAAAATAAGCTGAAACAGCTGAACCTAAACAATGAGTGGACTGCAGATAAACTGCGACAGAGGCTACAGACAAACTCCCATAGCCATTTGGAGCTACAGCTTTTCATGCTTTCTGGACTGCCAGACACAGTTTTTGAAATTACTGAGCTACAGTCATTAAAACTTGAAATAATTAATAATGTAATGATACCAGCAACCATTGCACAGCTGGACAATCTCCAGGAGCTCTCATTGCACCAGTGTTCTGTGAAGATCCACAGTGCTGCCTTGGCTTTTCTAAAGGAGAATCTCAAGATCTTGAGTGTCAAGTTTGATGACATCAGAGAACTTCCACACTGGATGTATGGCCTCAGAAATTTGGAAGAGCTCTATTTAATTGGCTCCCTAAGTCACGATATTTCCAAAAATATTACACTGGAGTCCTTTCGGGAGCTTAAAAGCCTAAAAGTTCTTTACATAAAAAGTAATTTGTCCAAAATCCCACAATCTGCAGTCGATGTTTCAAGCCACCTGCAAAAATTATGTATCCATAATGATGGCACGAAGTTAGTGATGCTCAACAACTTGAAGAAGATGGTGAACCTGACACAGCTGGAATTGGTTCATTGTGATTTAGAGCGCATACCTCATGCAGTCTTCAGCCTTCTCAGTCTTCAGGAATTGGATCTGAAAGAAAACAACCTCAAATCCATTGAAGAAATAGTAAGTTTTCAACATCTGCGAAAACTGACAATTCTGAAGCTGTGGTACAACAGTATAACATACATCCCAGAGCATATAAAGAAACTCACTAGTCTAGAGAGGCTTTCCTTCAGCCATAACAAAATAGAAGTTCTTCCATCCCACCTATTCCTATGCAACAAAATCAGATATTTGGATTTGTCTTACAATGACATTCGCTTTATCCCACCTGAAATAGGAGTTCTGCAGAGTTTACAGTACTTTTCCATTACTTGCAACAAAGTGGAGAGCGTGCCAGATGAACTATACTTTTGCAAAAAACTTAAGACTCTGAAAATTGGGAAAAATAACTTGTCAGTCCTTTCACCTAAAATCGGTAATTTGGTATTCCTCTCCTACTTGGATATTAAAGGCAATCACTTTGAAATCCTCCCCCCTGAGCTCGGTGAGTGCAGAGCTCTGAAGCGGACTGGTTTCACTGTAGAGGACACCTTGTTTGAAACGTTGCCTTCTGATGTCAGGGAGCAAATGAAAGCTGAGTGACTTCTCACTCAGTTTTACAGAAATAACACTTCTACCAAATATGCTCTAGAGAGTGCATACTCTGAATATGCATTTAATTTGTCATTATTTTTTTCTTTTTCAAATCCTTTCTGTACAAAAAATTTGGAGTAAGGAGTACATATATTTTTAAATAAATTTGTCTCATATTTTTTCACTGTTTTAAGATATTTTTAAGTTTGTTTTGCCCTTTGAACAAGGGTGTCTGTAACTTAATTTTTAATGATAAAAGTAAATGGTTGTATTTGCTGGTTTTTTTTCCGAATCCCACCAAGAAAACTGTGTTTAAGATATGTGCTTTGGGTTGCATAGTTTGTAATCGAAGATTATATTGTCTTCCTGGTTATTGTTAATCCCTTAGGACATGGTCTTCAACAGGTGGTGCTGCAGGTGTTGAATGCCTTGTTTCCTCTTTTCTTCAGTGGCAGTAAGAAGGTGTTCAGCATCTAACAAGATCAAATCTTGGTTGACAATCCTTTTTTATTATGACATGATTTTCTCAGATGGCCAATGCAAGTAGAAAAGTTTCTTTATATATTTTAATAGGTGTGAGGGAGCATGCAGAACTCCTTCAGGGCCTTTTGGCAAGTTCAGTCTACCTGTCCATTCACACACTGCACTGAGCTGGAGGCACTGACTGTGATTTCCTCTCTGGTGCAGGAAGAGTAAGGTCACAGTTCCCAGAGGAATCAGGACCAAAGTGACTCATGCTGAAATGTTTTCCAAACAGTGCAAAGGGTTGTGGCTGCCCATTTCCTACTAAACTGAATGGAAGGGGTGCAATGAATTCACTGTGTTGGAAATGTCAACCTAGTGAGATGAAACACTGTCTTGAAAAACCCCATCCTCCCCTAAACACCCAGTTCTGCAAGAAAGTGCCCTCTGCCCCCCTCAATTCACTTCGCCACCAGATTGCTTGGCACCTTGCAGAACTGGGATACTCAAAAAGTGCAATCATGTTTAGTTTGTAAAGCTTCTGACAAGGAAATAGTATCTAATATGCTCCTTAATTGAGCTTGGGTATCATTAAACCAAGCTCAGCACAGGAACATTTGCAGTTTTGCAAAAATGAGATTAAATGAACACATTAACTTCTCACAAGTCTCAGCCTACCCCAAGGACAGTGATGAAGGCTATGTTTTCATCTTCCAAATAGTAATTAAATTGGAAATCATACAGTTGCAAGTCTGCTTTTTAAAATAACATAATAATCTCTGATAATTATGCATCAGGTTGGGAACTTTATCCTCTGAAGCCATGTTCAGCTGTTTTTTTAATCCAGCCATTTGTTTTCTTTTAGACAGGGTTGACAGGGATGTGCTGCTCGCAAGCTAATTTAAGCGAGTCAAAAATAACCACGATAGTAAAATATTTTGCTGGGAGGAAATCTCTTCGCACTATCCAACACATATTTGAGTCAGATGCAGGCACTGCATAAATGTTTTGCAAGAATATCTAAGTACTTATTTCTCTAGGAGACAATGCTGTTCATGAATTGCAAAGGTTGAGTTACTGATTGTTTAAAGTTATATAAAATACTTGTCTGACAGATATCAGATTGGTTGCACTTAAATGTTTTCTAACTCATTGCATGTTTTGAGCTACAGTTAATCTGAGTTCTTGCACTTGCTACAAAAGCATACTGTTAAGAGTCTGACTTATAAAGATGGGGAGACAAACCACAGTGAGGACTTCCTCATTAATCGAGGGTACCAAGTCAGAGTTGCTTTTCGTGCTTGGCTATGTTCTGGAGAAGATCCATGTGATTAATCAAAAATGGGTCAGGCATGAAGGAATCAAATCAAGCTTTTTTAAAGGGGTTGGATTCAGTTCTGTTGAAGGCCTATAACTGATGTAGCTATTGCAAAAGCTACACTTACTCGTATGTGGAATGCACTTAATGGAACAGCTTGGCAGTATATATATTCTAAATGTATTTCACTTTGATGTAATGGGAAGGAGAGAAACATTTCATTGCTCATATTAACCTAATTATGTAAACCAAAGTGCTGTTGTCCCTGATGAATGTAAACTGTTTGAAATGTCCAAGTAATGGGTGGAGCTGTATAGCTCTCTTACTTAGATTTGAAATACGGAATTACATTTAAAGTTTTTTTAAAACAGTCTTTATATTCCTAGATGTAGCATTTTAAATCTCTAATTTATTTTGTGTCTAATGTTTTTTCATGTGTAGTTTGTGGTCTGTTTTCTGAATGGAAGTTATGCACCCCTCATAACTGAAGGTTGAAGACTTGTTCTACTACGCTGTTGTAAATACATCACTTAGGGGATATGGGGGTTTTCTCTGTTACTGATTATATTTATTCCAGTGCAGCCCCTCATGTGGACACAGTTACATGAGTATAAAGTGCCTTGTGCTGGCATATCTTTATTCACTTTGACAGGAATAAACTATACCGGTCTGAGCACTTTCATGCTAATAACTGTATCTTCTCCCCGGGTTTGGTCTGCAGAGACAACTTTATCAGTCTAACAGCTCACTGCCACAAGAAAGGGGCAGTTCCCTCCTCCTCCCACGCTCCCTGTTTCTGCCAACACGTTCCTGCTGCTTCTCTTGTACCTTTATAGGTCTGGTGCTGGTCTGATCCCTCCATAGGACAAATCAACTTTTTAAACCAGCAGAAACTATGCCAATTTAAAAAAGGGACTAATTTTCTGCTGGATCAGCTCTCCAAAGGATTGGATGGACACTAGGGTGTAGTAACAAGGAGACAGGACTCTGCAGCTAGATTTGGGTAAGGAGAAGGTGGGATAAGTCACTTTGGAGGTGCTAGGTCAGTTCATCATCTTGCTGAGCCACGTGCTTGGAGAGCTGTGCTGTTTTATCTATAGCAGCATTATGCAGCTTGGCTTTTGTGAGTAGACAGCCCTCAGGCTCACAGTGAATGATAAAATATCACATTGCTGTTAATTTCTTTGTGAAACAAACTCAGGTAGCTGCATTGTTGACTTTTCTAAACTTCTTACTCTCTAATCGGGTGTATTTTCCAAACCCATGTTACAGTATTCTAGAAATGTGTCAGCTGAGAGAAGATTGTTTCCTAATTCTGTATGACATCCAGGAAAATATGTAAAAGTGCCATATTTACTCAGTGAATCATGTACTGCTCATATGTATATTCACATGCAATTCATACTAGACTTTTCTGTGACTGATAGTATTTGACTTAGAATGGATGGACAATTTGTGGATAATACTTTAGGCATGGTTTGTATATATACAAAGAGTTTATATAACTACTTACTTTAATCAGGTGCCTAACAAATATGACAATTCCAGAATTTAAGCAAAGTGTTTTTTCATTATTGCTCAAAAATAATAATTCCTTGGTAGTGAAAACAGAGATGACAAAGATTGCATCAAAAGTAAGAAGACAAACTTAATGGTACATTAAGCCTGAAAAGCAAATCTACTTGGTGAGATGCGCATCACCCCCTTTTTCAAAATTAGGATGGATATTTGTGCTGACCTCATGCATCCAGCCAGCCCAACAACTTTTGCAAATTTGGATTGGAAAGCAATTATGCCAAGTCTCATATCACATTTCTGGCACTTCAGTAATTCAAGTGCTTAAGTGGTGACGAATCCTGTAAGGATGCCAAGGAAAAACTTTGAAATTTGACCAAATGGACAAACTTCTTAATTCTGTGGCAAGGATCTTAGTATGATAATAGACCTACATAGTGTTACATTGCAATATAGTACACCCAGAAAAAATGGAAATAAAATGCTCTTTTGTAATAATGACCATTGTCAGATGCAATGTGATTATTTGTTTGGGAAATATTTTGTTTCTGGGTTACCTAAAGATCATACTTTGAGTTTGGTCCCTTGGGAGGGAAATCAGGAAAGTATGTTTGAAAAAACATCATTATACTTGACAGGATTTACAGTTGCATGGTCTCGCTTCCTGTGAACCTCCTTCCATCCCCTTGCTCTGACAGCCAGCAAAACGGCCAGGAAAGAAGCCATCCTTGCTGGAGCAGCTCCCCTGCTCCAGTCCCTGTGCTCTGCCAGGGCTTGGGGGAGATGCCAGGAACCCTGCCAGCCTGCAGCCAGGGGTGTGAGGGCTCCTTCTTCCCCCCACTGCATGCCTGCTCTGCCAAGGGAAGAGATGCTGTTAGTCCTTGCATCTGACATACTCCCCTACAAATCTCCTGATGAGATTTGGACATTGCTCCAAAGACAATTAGACTGCCTGCATTTGGTATGGGGCATTTTCCTCATTTCTCACTTTCTTTAAATGGTGAGCAATAATGTGTTTCAATTTTCAGTTTTTATAATGAGATGGCACAGTCGTGCCAAGATATGGAGTGAGAAATACTCCTCTCTGGTCCTTGTGGTCCCAGGGGAGGGAGGGGAGCAGTAAGCACAGCAGCCTGGGTCGGCTTTGCCTTTGGATAAGGCCTGGCAGGGCAGCTCGGCACAGCAGCTCTCTGCAGGTCCACCTCCACCCAAGGGTGCTTGTGCACACCAGTTTCCCATCACATGGCCTGCCAGTCAGCATGCTCTTGTCTGTAACATTCATTGCAGAGGACCTGATGGACAAATGTGGGCTAGACCTGCCCTGTTCCTTCTGAGATCGAGGGGGCTGGCATGTCATGGGGGTTCATGAGGTTGGCAGATGTGCAGTGGATGGCAATGGTCCCAGAGCTTCCACATAAGAAAGACCACACCAACATGAAGACCTCACTACCAGTCCTCTGGCTCCAGGCACATATTTGAAGGAGCTTGTGGTGTTAGAGAAGTAGTTTTTATCACTGTCTTGATACAAATGAGGCTGTGCAGTGACTGGGATGTGACTGATGGCTTTCGCTGGGGCACGTAAACTGTGAGGCTGCTCCTGGTGGTTGGTGGGGTCATGCTGGATTCTTACACATGGGCTGTCTGCACATGCACAGGCCTGAAATGGAGCTGGTTTTCAGAGCAGGGCTTCCCCCACTTGTCCTGGGTCAGGGAGAGGCCGAGTGTGTCCAGAGGTTGTGCTTTCAACAAAACAATACCCTCAAAGAGAGTAACAGTCGTGGGTGGTGGGGTTTGGTGGCTTTTAGCCAGGGCCAGATTCCCAGGCACCATCGTGGGCAGCACTGGCAAGTGTGATCCCAGGCTGTGGAGTAAAACACCTACATTGCAGGCAAGCTTGAACCATTCTACTATCAAGCATGATTTTATCAGCCCACCCTCTCCCCTGCTGCCCAGGTCTATGAAGATGCACCTAAAGCATGATCTATGGGGACCACATCCAGCAGCATTCTTTGTGTTAAGGTGATAGTGGCATGGATGTTGAGGATGATAATAGCAAGATGGTGCTTCCTTCAAAACCTTTGTCAATGGGCCCAGTGAGACATGTCTGACCATGTCCCTTCACAGGGCTGCAATATATAGTTCATACTAAAGTGTATATACTCAGCTACAGTTTATACTAAAGGCAGCTACTCCAGGAACCAGACAGAGGTGGCTAGGGAATTTAGGTCTTCCAGATACACCAAGAGCCCCCAGAGCATGGAGGGATTTCAGCAAATAGTCACTTGTTAGTCCATGTGCTGCTGCCAGCAGACTGTGATACTCCAAAACATGGGCTGACTTGATTTGTTGTGCTTTTATATTGCTGGAGTAAGAGGGCTACTAATCTGCCTGTCGGAGGAATTTTGTCACATAAATTTTATGGACTGTGGTAAATAAGTGTTGATATTTTGCTGAATTAAAATTGAATTTAAACGTAACCCTTGTTTCTTGCCAGCTGGGGTCATGTGGCACTGTTAGACTGGCTTGTGGAGACTGCCTGCAGTTCTATTTATTTAGTAAAATATTTTGGCAAAGCTCTGGCATCCTGTTTCCTTGTTGTGAGCAGAAAGTAGTTAAAGCAGCAGAGAACTTCAGCACAGTCACAAGGTTACCCTTAGGAGCAAGTTGTTGACCACAGCTAGGAGGCAGATGAGATTTTTACAAGTTCAGAAGCAGTTGCAAACAAAACCACAGATCAAAGTAACACCCTCATCAAAGACTAACTTTGGGAAGCTGAAACGGAGGAGCAAATACAGGCAGGATCAGTGCTGGGGAGGTCTGCAACCTCATTTACCCCTGTTTGTCTGTCTCCCAAGGCATGTGATGCTCTCCAGTGCAGGGGTGGAGAGTGGGAGGGACAGGCTCACTGTGGATGGGTGCAAAACAGCTGGAAGTAGCAGAGCTGCACCTCTCACCTATGTTTTGAAGGTGATGCTACCCATAAGGCAGTTTATTTGCCCACTTGAATGCAGCACCTCTGCGCTGGATGTGCTGAGTAGAAGACTGGCCAGCCTCAAAGGGACAAAATTTATTATTTTCTTTGAAAATAAGAAATCTATTGCTACATCCTCATTGCAAGGTTTCAGTGTGCAACCTGTGCTATTTTGGGAACAACTGATCCTTCTCAGTGTTGCTACCAGCTCATCAGAACCCATATGTGGACTTTGAGCAGGGTACGACATGGTAAAAACCATTACAGTTGTGCTTCCAGCTGGTGGCTACAATGCTTCTTGAAAACAGCCTAATTTTTTTGGGGGGGAGGAATTACCCCTGTTGCCTCAATGAGCAGAAAAGCTTCTACAAAGCCCCGGACCTGGACCCTTTTTTCAAACTGGAGAGCTTATTAGTGGCATGAATGAGTAAAATAGAAAAGTAAATTTCTGAGCAGGTGGAAATGGCTTTGCACTGCTTGGCATTTGCTCAGTGAAAGTGCAACCAAGTGGTCCTGCCAGTTCAGGGCTGGATTGGCCAAGCAGGTCATGCTGGTTCCTCCTGCCTAAGCAGCCCTGCCCAGGAGCCTGGCATGGATGCCCTAATAAACTGTCGGAGGAACTGCTGAGCACATGCTTTGCCTTTGCTAGCAAGTATTTCTGCTGAGGTTGTGGAAGCAGAGAGGTACCGCTTCAGAACTGCTGATTGTGCCCATTGTCAGAAACCAGCTGCACAGGGGCACACCCCAGCCTACACCAGCACCCAGGCACCTTGGGCATCAATGGTCCAGCTCTGCCACAGCACTTGTGCCATTCACAGCTCCTCCAGAGCTGTGGGACTCTTCTTAGCACCATAACCCACACTCTTCTGGGAGTGCCCATGTACGCGTGGGTGTTTTCTTCAGGAAAGTGAGTCTGGGACTTGGTGAGTGACCAACTTGTGCATCAGTAGGGGCTGGAGCTTGCACCTGCTGCAAGTGCAAGTTTGCCGTAAGTCTTGCAAAGAAAAAGACTTTTTGTGGGAAACCTGTGAAAAGGACCTGAAAGGAAAATTCAGTGCTTATCAAGCCTCGTTGGGGGGCAAATAGAGGCTTGCAGGCCTGGAAAAAAGGTGATGAGGCAAAGGGCTGCTGCATCCTGTGGGGTGTGATGATGCCCAGGCAGGGAGGGGTGCTGGGGTGCTGCTGGCCCTGATGCTGCAAGGGCTCAGGGGTTCATGGCACTCTTTCAAGAACAGGGCTGCAGTGAGGAGGCAAACTCTTATTTGTGTGTAAGAGTAGAGGTTTTCACAGTCATTGAAGAGAAGGCTGTGGCCTGGGGAGCGAGGGACCAGTGAAAAGGTGTTTTGTTGGGACTTGGATTCCTCCTGGGCTTGTGTTGCTCTCCCTTGGCAGGGAGCTGGAAAATGGAGGAAGCAGATGTGTTGCTATGGCAATGCGTGGAGCAGCCACCATCGGCACAAGGCTCCTTTTGTGACATTCCAGCAGCCGAGAGCCGCAGCAGGGCCCGGCCGTGTGCCCGCACCCACGGCTGGCATGGGTGGCTGCAGCACCCACCCCACAGCCAGGCTGCCACCGCTGCCCACGGCCACCACCGCCGCCACCACGACATTGGGGCTTTCAGTGGAAATAAAAAAACCCTTTGTTTACTTAAATGTCATTTTTTCCCCCAGCTTTGCTGCTCCAGTTCCCAGCAGGCAGGCCTCAAGAGTCCTCATTCATAAAGGGGCAGGAGGAAAATCACACTGTCCAGGGGAAGTTACACCTAAGTATGAAAAATGTGGCTGCCCAAAACTTATAGATTCCATACCTGATTGTCTCACAGGTCTTGCAAAATATTTATGGACTTTTCTTTTTTCCCTGCCCCCCCAGGAAAAAAAAAAGATTCCTTAGTGGGCTAATAGACCACTGAAGTGGTGAGTTTCCTAAAACTGGTCTTCCCCTCATACTCCCAGGACCCCAAGACTGGAGCACCAAGGGTCCCCATGCATCATCTCACCAGAGAGACCAACAAGCCCTAAAACACCCATAAGAAGGACATGTGGCAGAGGGGAGGTGAGGCCAGCTGAAGTGCTCCCAGTGTCACTGACAGCTCTTCTCTCCATGCTTGCAGGTGTTCTCAGTTTTGCCAGCAAATCACAGAATCACAGAATATTTTGAACTGGAAGGGACCCACAAGGATCATTGAGTCCAACTCTTGAGTGAATGGCTGATACAAGGGATTGAACCCATGACCAACCAATCCTGTCTCAATCTTTGGCCCAGGAATAATTCCTGGCTGAACTAATCAGTAGGCTCCAGGGGTACGATGTTCAATGGTATAATTAGGTCCTCTGTCTCAGACCCCTCATGTGGCACAGGCTGCTTCCTCCTCCTTCAGCTCCTTTCTGCATCCTTTGGCTGGAGGTGGAAGGTGACTAGTAACAATCATATGATGCTCAATCCCAAGCAGCTAAAAGGAGATGAGAAGATCCCTATCCAAAGGACTTAACAGTCAGATTAACAGTCAGATACCACCATCCCTGGGTGTTCAAGGCTGCTTGATCCCAGCAGTTGAGCGTAACCCTCTATACATCACAGGCCAGCTGAAAAATTGTTGCCAGCATTTTGGTATGTGCTGAGACACTATGCAAACAGAAGTCAATCATTAATAATGTGCGTGTGGATGTTTTCCCTTGACAGCAGCACAGTCGAGCCTTAGCCTTATCTAAATCTCATTGAACAAGCCTTCCAAGAAAGTTTTAAAAAGTGGCTGGAAACTGCATTGAAATCCATCCACTTGAGCTGTAGTTTCATCCAGTACTTGTTTAGAAGAAGTTATGCCTGAGAGATCTGCCTAATGTATGAGCCTGTTTTCCTTACACATTGCCTGCCTTGACATTTTTCTATTGGAGATCACTCAGCTGTTGGGGATCTGTGATAATGATGATTTAGAAACAAGGCCAGCAAGGAATTCAGAGTACAAACAAATGGCCCAAAGCTGCCTCTACCCCAAAAATTTCCATTTTTCACACCCTTTTTCTCTATAGCATAGAAGGCCCATAACACTCTGTAAGTACATGTTTACAGTCACTTCAGGCCTCCAAGGGCATCATGTGAGAAAATATGTCTCATTATATATGAAATGTGACAAGTTTAGGAGCTTTTCAAGTGAATTACATTAATGTTGTGCTTCTACCATGCCTGCAGCTCTCTCAGTGGGTTTTGATACCATCTTTACATGTGCCTTGGATGCTTTGGTTGCCTTCCAAGATAACAAGACTGATTCCCTGTTTTTCAGTTACAGGGTGTCCCTGAGCACTTAGTTTTAAGGCCTTTAATGTATTATTTGCCACGGATGCACAGATAATGCAATAGATGCCTGACTCATTACATCTTATGGAGATTCTGTGAATTTTTTCCCTGTTGCAATCTTCATGGAGAAGTTTGTTTATTCTACAAAACTTCAAAGCATTCAAATTTAAACATTTTGCTTTCCCTTTTATGGCTGTGAGTAAGAGAGGTGAGACCTCAGGGTGTGGGCCTCTTCCAGTGTCACTGACAGGCAGCAGAGATTGCAGAGGCCAGTGGAAACTGGGAACACACCAAACATCTCATAAGGGTGAAGGGCAGGGGCTGAGCCGAGGAGCCCACTGAGCAGTGCTGCTGTTGGAGGGAGCAGGAGCTGAGAGGCCTCAGCGCTGGCTTGTGTGGCAGGGAACAGGTGATGGTCCCTCTCTGGATTAGGACCCTTTCTGCGGGGAAAAGGCAACATTCACTAGAGATTCTGCTGGGGGCAGGTTGGAGAAGCTTCTCTTTCCCTTGCTAATTAACTCACTAAGCACACACTGAGCATGATGCCAGCCATTGCCCCAGGAGAGGGGCTGTCTGGTCCCAAGTGTGGGACACCCATGCTGACAAGGGCTTGCCAGGACAGCCCCTGCCAGGGCTTGAACTATACATGGAAGTCAGAGCTTGGTACCCAGCCTCTCACTTGCTGTCACAGAAACATTGACCCTGTGACTCTCTGCCATCTCCATCCCATCTTTAGTATGGGTGGAACATTTAAACGAGTTTGTCAAGCTGACAAGAGGTGATGTAAAATGCTCCGAGATCCAGGTGAAATCCACTGATAAAATAGCCTGTTATTGCTCTGCATCTCAGCAAGCTTCCCTGAAAATCTTTCTGACAGCTCCATGTGAGTAATGCAGGGGTGTACGCAGCTAGCAGTGTTTGTAAGAGGGTTCCAATTTCCAGGTGAAACAGCTGCAGATTTGGTCCAGCTGACAGTTACATATCCACCAGATAGTAACTATTCTGACACACCATGTCTCTCCAGGGGCTTTGCAACTGAATGAAGTTTCTGATCAGTGAAGTAAGTAGAGCCAGTAGGTGACATAGCACTGCAGGAGCCCTTGGCAGTGTATATACACCTCCTGTCAGCAATACACCAGTTTGGTTTGCTTGCTTTTGGACTTGCTTCTCCTCCCCTCCTCTTCTGCTGTTGGAATCCTGTCTGTGTCCAGCTCTTCATTGCCCCATGGAGCTTGTGGGGTTGTGGCTGGGTCCCATGGGGTAGGAGGGCAGCAGCTGGCAGTCAGGGAAAGCAGAGCAGGACATTGAATGGGTTCAAGGCAGCAGGGCTGTGTGGTTTTCTGGGGGCAGGGAACTCAGGTCCTACCCCTCAGGTGTCCCTGCCCAGCTGTGGGGATCACAGCAACCTCAGCCCCGGGGTGTGCACCAGGGGGGGCTGCAGTGACCCAGCTGCAAATGGCAGTGCTGAAAGCCTGGACAGAGAAGGAAGGGAGTTTTCCAGCTGTCTTGGTTTCTGTTCTTTCTTTGGAATTAAAATCTGTCACTATACAGAGGAAGCTCTTATCCTAGATATCGTTTGTCTTAAATATTTCTCTTTTACCACTCTATCTCTTTTGAAAGATCTTTCTGTTCCCTTGCCTGTTTCCCAAATCTTCTCCCTTTCTTTGTTTCCCTATCATTGAGGGGAAAAAAATTACAAAACCAAAAACAACTAAGTAAATAAATAACCCAGACTTACAGGAAAAGCTCGTCTATTTTTGAACTTCCTCTGCCTAACTGTTTCTGACTCTTTCATTGCCCAGTGTCCTCTGCCACCCACCTCTGGGCTTGGGCACGTTCACAAGCTAAGCTGGAGGGGTGCAGAGTGGGAGCCTGCTGGGACTCTCCCAGGGCATGCTAACCTTGCTACCACCGCTCAAGGTACTTCCCCCAGGGAGTGGGGAAAGGGAGGTTTTTGCTGTTGTTAAAAAGCAAAGGAAGTACCTCAGCTAGCCAGGAAATTCTCTTATGAGCAGGGTACATAATCAGAGCCCAAATTCTCACCAGAGTACCCAAAAAACTATGCCATAAAAGCAGCCTGATATCACATCACCTTAACAGGAGTGCTGTATTCATGTGCTGATAACATAGAAGTGAGCAACAGGTAAAATGAGGAAATACTGTATTTCTCTGACTATTTCTAAGTGCTTGCCTACATGGGTCTTTTTCCTGCTTTTGCCTTCTACTTTCTGCAAAACCAGTTTTTTAGGCAGGATTATCATGGCTCATTCAGTGAATGCCTCACTTCTGTTTGCCTTCTGTTGCTCTTTTAGATTTGGAACCTCTGTTAATAAACAGCCTCTACTGTTTACCTCCCTGGGGAACTATGAGAGAGCCTGCAGTCAAAGGGGATCGAAAGCATCATTCTTCCTCCGCCATTGAGCTGGAAATAAAAGCCTCCTGCAAAGCCTGTGGGACATAGTGTTTGTAGGAATCTCACCTCAGATGAGGGCAGAAATAGCACAGGGATGAAATGATGCGTAAAGAGACCATGGACAAAGACGGCTGCTGGAGGAGGGGTTGGCCAGAGAGATGGTTTCTCCTCCAAAAGCTGCTGGAGACATATCATGCAACCCTCCTCCTTCATGCACAGAGAGGAAGAAATCTCTCTTAGCTGCCACAAGTGACTCATGTAGAAGGAAGAAGGTGGATCTAAAAAACAAGCTACAAATCACGACTAAAGGGTTGTACTTTCCTCCTCTGCTACTATACAGAAGAACATCAGAATTGAAAGGCAGACTATTTTTTGTGAAACAAATTGCAAAGAACCAGAGGGCTTCAAGTGCCTGACCTATTTATAATAAAACCAGTGGGAGGTTTAATTTGCTTATTTTCTTAACACTTAATAAAATATCTGGCAAACAGGAGTGATAAAACCACTTATGCTAAAAATTTTGTGTTTTCACTTCTTCAACAAGCCTTTGACTGTAGGTCCTGCTCATCCTGGGAGACCATCAAGGGAGACTGGAAATTTGTAAAGCTGAAAAATAAACAGACAAGCTAAAAGTCTGTGAACAAATATTTCATGACTGATTTCTTGTCATTAAAAGCCAATATCCCCAATTCTTCCACTATAACTTGACATCACTTTAACAAAGATTCAAAGAAATAAAGAAAAGCAGAGATCTTTAAAAAGTAAAAATTGTCTTCCACTGCAGTCACCTGAGCTGCTCCCAGTGGAGCCATTCATGGTAGGACTTTCTGTGAGGAAGCCCTGAACAAGGTGAAACTTTGCTTGTTGAAGGTGGCATTTTTGATGAACCTGTACATTCACAGAAGCCTACAAACCATTTCACAGTGCCTTTAAACAAGGCTGGGAAGCTGAGGATGCAAGAAGCTGTGGGCAGTATGTTCCTCTTGACATTTATTCTTCAGGTCCTTCTGTAATAATGAAAAACAGCAGTTGAGTGTGCCTGAGAGGTCCAGGCAGGCTGGTGGCCTGGCAGTGCAGAACAGCGGCTTGGTTGGCAGGCAGCAGGTGAGCAGGATGGCTGTCACCACTTGCTCGACCTTGGCAGGCCTGGGTTCCCCTTCAGGCAGCACAAAGGTAACACTAAGGGAGCTGAGCCCATCTGGGCACTTGCTGCAGTACGCAGCCCAGGGAAAACAGAACCTGAGAGGAAAACACATCCATTTATTTATTTGCATGTATTTTAAATGTATGCAGGACCTTGAGCCTTAGAAGCAAGACAATGGATAAAAAGATTTAAAGACCTATGTTTTTACCATGAGTAGGATTTGTGCACACATTTTCCTTCCCATGTATTTTACAATACAGCTTATAAAGAATGAGGGACTTTGCTCTAAAGGTGCTAAGGGTCACAGTATTGCTTACTTGAGTGGGCTGTAGGGCCAGCTGTGTTGGTGCAGGTTAAATCAGAAAGCCAAAGACAGGTGTAGGGCATTTGCCTAGGATCAGTGCTGTGCTCAGATGGCTGCCCTGAAGCTGGGTACCAAGCTCTCTGCCCTGAATGGTATATGCAATCTATGCAAACAGGACCCTTCGGGCTTGATGAGTGTTTTTGCACAGGATGTAGCTGTGCTCTCAGGATAATCTCTGGAGTAATGTGTCTTATGTTCCTGCTGCTGGGCACTCTCTTGTCCCACCTGTGGATTCCATCTCCCACTCACAGGCTCCTTCCTACAGCCTTGCATTACTCCCTGCAGTTCCTCAGTCCCTGCCAGTGGCTGCCTTCAATGTAAGGGCTTTGACCTCTGTTTGACTTTCCATAGGAAGCTAGAGCAGAAAATGGAGGATATAGTTAGAAGCTTGTGGTGATGCTGATAGGGAGGGTTAAAGCCTCCTGGGCGCTGAATGCTCTGTATGTGTGTGCTGCAGTGCTGGTAGCCCCTAACTAATGAAGGTGGGTGTAACTGAGAATGAGCAGTCTCAAGGATGGGCAGGGTATCCTACTAAGGAAATGAAGGGAGATTGATTGTGTGTAGGGGGTTTGGTTATTTTTTTCTGTTGTTGTTCATGTACTATGCTTCCTTAGGATTGTCTTTTCTGCTGATCTGCTTTCAACCATTGGTTCCCACAGTATTCAACATTTTTCTAATGCAAATGAGCCCCTTCTCAATGTCTTCTTTGAACTGCACAATGGTTGGGAAGTTCAGAGAGAACGTTGATGCCCTGAGGGCAGGGAATTTTCAAAACCCCTATGTAAGTAGCTGATGATCAAATCCTTGCAAGTTATTTGTCTATATCCTGGTTTCTCTCATTCACCTGACATTTACCCACACTCCCTGTCGTGTGGCAGTGGCTGAAAGAGGCATCTGGTCTGTGTCAGCTTTTATCTGCCTTTTTTCTACCTACTGTGCCTAATTACATATGCTCACTAATTCAATTCAGATTTGAAAGGAAATACATGAGAAATTAACGGGCAAGGCATCAGCAACTGCAGGAACTCCATGGGAGAAGAAATCCGTGAACTAATGGACTTAGCGGCAATGCAAAACCTAGACATGACTACAAATTACTTCAGCACATGTGAGTCTGAAAACAGAGAGAGGATCCAAGAAACTGGAAAGGAGTCGGGAGAAAAACATCTGTCAAGTGGCATTTTTCTTGCTTCTCTCAAGGCTGTAGCTGGACTGAGCACAGTAATGCATCTTGCAGACTAGACACTGGCAGGACAACACAGCAGGCACAATACTCAGTAATGCAATGGCAAAACACATCAGACTCACTCATGGTGGAATGGGGGCTGCCACCAGGACCCAGGGCATGGTGCCAGCATTGTCCCCAGTCCCTGGGAGCACCTGAGGCTGCATCCTCGGTGCCTGCATTCCCCACCTGCCTGTGCTGTGAAGAGGTTGCCATGCCTGTCCTTCACTTGGTAGCTGTGGGATGGTTGGGTCTGAGTAATTACACACTTTGAGCAGCCTTACTACAGATATAGAGACAGCTCCAAAAAAGCACTCTGCCTAATTACAGATTTGAGTGGTTGATGTCAGGATTAAAATCATAGTTGCTTTCCCTGGAAGGTCTGTGATGCCACCCAGTTTCTAAGAGTCCACCCCAGCCCTGGAGTACTAGGGTGTTGGGGACATTGCATATGCTGTGTTGCAGCTGAGGGTTCCCACTACCTTTCTTCTTTTTTTTTTTTTTTTTNTCCTTTTGTTTTATTTTTGGGACAAGTGACATAAATATTCTCTAGTACTTGGGAGCCACATTTACTTTTATAAGACTAGACTTCTGTTATCTTAATGTTTAGGGCAGTTTCCTAAGAGAGCTGTGCTTACACAGATCTCCTGTCTCTGGTTGGTAGCCGGTGCTATCAGCTGGGACTCCCAGACTGCCCTCAAGCCAAGGGGCTGACTGGGGACATGCCACAGAGGGATGCCGGGCAAAGCCCAAGTGACAACAGCCAGCACACAGAAAGCTCGTTTAAGGTTACAGGTTCTGTATTGCAGGTCTGACAATAATGGGGAGAACACTTCAGCTGGGAGAAATGCTGCTCTCTTCCACTTCTGTTTGTGGTTGGTTTCTGTTTGGCCAAAACTCCAGGTTTGTGTTTGTCCAAAATGGCAAAACCAGGTACCCATATGCTATCAGGATGTGGTTCCACTGTCCAGAACCACTGTACAAAATGTTGGCAGCATGAGGTAAAGAGACTTAATAATAATTTGGCTGAAAAGTAGCCCTAAATCAGCAATTCTTACAGTAGCCCTGTGATGTAAGGCCACTGTGAATTGTTATTTTTATCCTGCTGATTATAATAACAGCAAAGTTTTTCTTGGTGTGTTGTGTTTGGTTTTATTTCTTAGGAAAAAAAAAAAGATGGGCCAGTGTTCTGAAGGCACCGTGGAGATAAGCAAGTGTCCTTGGCCAAAAAATGAAATCTCTTCTGGGTTTTTTTTCTAGTCCCTTTTCCTGGAGCACTTGGGAGGCTCAGCATGATGAACTCTAGTCCTGTGTGTTAGGAGGAGAAGCAGTGAGGGCTGAGCATGGGGAAATTTATTTCCTGAGCAACTCTTCCTGACTGACATACTGAAACAGGAGTCCTGACATGGAAGCTATTGTGGCATGAGGATTACAGCTCCTGAAAACCAGTTGGCCTCCAGAGTTGGGGTGTAGAGCCACAGGGCATTCCCGTGGTATTGGTGTGGTCCAGGACAGCCCTGCCATTCCCTCCTCTCTCTGCAGGTTCGTGACAAGTGCCTTGGGGCAATGGCAAACACAGAGGCAGCTGGGGCTCAGACACAGGCCCTTTAATTGATCCAAGCATCCCAGGCAATCCCAGAATTTAACAGCTGCTCTGTCTCGCAGTGGACACAAGCATATAGGAAGCTGCAGAGGTTTTTAGACCTACATCACCATCCCCACCTTCCATTCACCCCAGGTACAGGATTTGCTCATGACACAGCAAAGGGATTGCTAACATTGCCAGCACTGTGCAGTTATCTTCATCTTTAAAATTAGTCAAATGCCTTGAATGTGATTAAAGAACACTATTTTACAGTGACTTTGGAGCATCCAGAATGAGAGAGACTTGGATTCTAGGCATCAATAAGGGGATACAGATAATGCAGCAGGAGCAGAAGAGCTGTCCACGAATATTTAAAGACTAGGAAAAGGAATTTAAAACAGATTTATTGTAATGTAACTTGAAGAACAGGCAAGTAGAAAAAAAAGAAAACAAATGCAAAGAATTCCTGGTTTCCAGTTCTTTAAAAAGGATTATGGTTCAGGTGTGTGATGAGCAGCTACTGTCTCTGAAAAGCAGGCAAAATATTAAATCAAAGAAAAAGCAGAGTGTGTGTACATATGTATGCACTTTGAAAGCTTCCTGCTGAATTATAAATACCTTCCAATCATAAAATATAGAGCCTGTCAGTGGTTTCTATAGAAGTTTGAACATGCAATTTCACTTGTTCACAGTGCAGCTTGTGTGTGCTATCACATTAGAACCAGAGAGAAGTAAGAAATACACAGAAACATCCTGTAGGTAAAAAAGAATAACAACCCACAAGCCTGACTGACAGCTGAGTAATTATTAATGGGAATCTCAGCATGGATAGGCATGTGAAGAAGATTTCTCCAGGAACTGGCTTTTATCATGCAGCCATCAATAGATGAATTGCCAGAGGTAAGGCTCTTCCCTCCCTTGGAAATGTGGAGAGGTTAGAAACTTCTGTAGGTTCCTCTGTAACACCCAGCAGCTGCCCCGGTGCAGCACAGATGCTGCAATGGGACACTGCTGTTGTGCTGACAGAGGCAGTGGCTTGCAAAGCTTTGCCATGGGCACGACCAAAAGGAAGACTGCTGCGAATACTTGAAACTGTTGTGGAGTGGAGAGCATGACCTTGAAGAACAGCACGTTAGGGACTGACAAAGCACCCAAAAGCTATAGGTTTGGGAGTAAGCAACCCTTTCAGTGTTTCCCCCATGCCATGTGCCTGGGACACTTCCTGTAGCTGGAGAAAGGATGTGCCAGTGTGGGCTGTCACCGCTGTGCAGTTGGGGAGGTGGGCCTTGCAAGCAGCCAGGTAAACACAAGCAGGAGGACAAGTGGGACTGCAGGTGTCATGACACTGGCAGAATAGAGTCAGGCTTGCAACAGGCAGGGATTTTGGCAGCAGCAGGCTCTACCCATCCTGGGCAGTCAGTCCTTGCAGGAGCCAGTGAGCCAGGACCAGCAGGGGATGAGCCTGGATATGGCCCCAGCTGCAGTGGCAGTGCCTGCTATTACTTTAGGGAGCTACGAAGGGTGTCTTCTTCCTGTGGTGGAGGATGCAGGATGGGGGGTGGTCTCACTGGTCTACAAAACCTCCAGTTGTGGTCACAGTGATAGCCCAGCTGTGGGTTGACATCCTGACCCAGCCCCATTTCCCAAAAAAGGGGACTGGGGACTCAGGCTGGAGCTGGAGCTGTCCCTGGTGCCTTCTGGCGTGCCCTGCTCCCTGGCTGGGGTGATGGGATGGGTCCTGCTTGTTGGGTCCTGCTCAGTTGTCCCAAGGAGCCCATATGGCCCCCACCTCCCAGACAGCCTAGGGTCCCAGTGACCTAAAGTGCCATGGAATATAGAGTCTCATGAACTGCAAGCAGCAAAGAAAAATTTCTAGCAGGAGTTGTCAGGCCATGACTGTTTTCTGAAATTCAGGGAGGAAAATCATGAAAGGAATTGGAGACAGGGTGCAGAGAGTAGGAGGGAGGTACTGCATCTGCAGGCGCAGCCTGAGGAACACAGAGGTCTGTGCAAGAAGGAAGAAGAGCTGTGAGCTGCTCAGTGAAGGTGGAGGAGGAAGCAGTTCTGATGGAAATAGTGACCTGGATTCCCAGATGATTGAATTGCAGGAAGGCTTGCGGTCTAATTGAGCAGACAGAAAAAACCCAAAAAACAGAAGAATAAAAAAACCTGAGCAGAAACTTAGAGCCTGGGATGAAACTAGAGGTCCTTCATCCAGCAGAAAAGCTTTCTGGATGGAGAAAAAGGGTGGCACTGTCTGAGAAATCAACCTTGAGGTCAAGCTGGACAGAGCAGAGGTTTTCCAAAGCATTGGGGAGGAATGTAGTTGAATGAAGTAGTTTGAAAAGAAGCCATCGATATAGGGAGATATATGGATTTCTAGCATCAATGTGGGGAAATATGAATACTGTTCTACAAAAGATAAACCTTCCTCCTCTGTAGAGTGTGTGTGTATATTCATGATGCCCAGAAAGGCCTTAAGACAAAGTGTCTGAACAACTGGAAGGCACACACTGCAGCATATAGAACTCTATTGATGCAAACCCTCATATGGATGCACCTGCATTCACTAGAGTGAGTAGAGAGATTTCCATCGGTTAGTTTGCCTTTATAGATATAAAGAGCAAGTTAAACCTGGATAACATTATCTGGATTCAATACACATTAGAGTCAGCTGGTTTAAGGCAGTACCCTGAGGCCAGAACTCTTGCCTCTCCTGCTAGCAGGATGCACAGCTCAGAGCAAAGTCCTTCGATGCAGCCGTGCTGCCAGCAGCCCCTCTGTGGGTTAACCCACAAGCTTCCTTCTTTCTACTACCCACACTCCTGGCAGGGAGGTAATTCCTGTTACTCAGTCCTGTGCCCAGGGCAGACAATGCTCACAAACTGCAGCCGGCTCAGCTACTGTGTGTGATGGGCACCTTCCTGCCCCATCCTTGCTCAGCATAGTCCCTCTCACACCTGCCTATACACAGCTGACAAACTGATGGGAAATTAGGGTGGGGTGAGTGTTCATTTCCCCGGGTTGGGAGCCAGAGCAGCAGGCAGTAGTGCTGGGGAAGGAGGCTCTTGGTTATGTGTGTTCAGAGAAGGCTGCTTGTGCTGTTCCCTCCACAGAAAATATTTGGAGATACTGAAGCTGGAGCTTTGTGTGACCCCAAGGAAGGCATCCAGAAGTACTGAGGGATCCACCAGCTGTCATTGACAGACAGACAGACTGAGGTGACGTGACCAGCACAGGCAGAGTAAAGCCCTTACAGAGACTTGGCCAGCACCAGAGAGTGCTGTTAGTAAACCACTTTAGTGAAAAGCCATAGGTAGGTAGGGCTTCATCATTAAATGCTTTTACTAAACAGGTGAGTGCTGTCTCTTGGATCCCTCACACAGCACCAGAGGCGGCAGTGCTGCTCTGTTCAGTCACAGCTAACCTGCCTTTGACAGCATGGAGTAGCATCCAGTTTCTTCCTCTCACTTTGGAAGTATGGAGAGATCCTAAAGAGAGAAAACAGAGGATGCAGGAGCTGTAGCTCACTAAAACAGAATAACTTGCTTGTGTATTTTTCCTTTTCTTCCTGATGGATCTCTGAATTAGCATCTCTTGTTCTCCACTCCCACCTTTCAGACTGCAGGTCTCCAGTATATCCTTAAATGCCCTTCTGCTCTCCAGCTGCTGCTTCTGCAAGGACCAGTCTCCCGAGGCTCCACACAGTATCTGGCAGCTCTGTGCAATCTCTTGGGGTGTTTAAAGAGGTGGGTCGGCAAATTGTGCCCTGCTTATCTGCCCTACTGCCAGTCTGTCTTCCATTTCCCGTGGGCCCTTCCTGTCTTCTTTGTCTTCCATCCCGGTTTTGGTGGCATACCAAGAAGCTGCAAATGACCTCCAAAAACTTGAGCATTTTGCTAGAGTTGTGACTGCTGGCAGAGTCCATGTTAGAGCTGCAGCTACTGCAGCAGTGAACTAAGCATAGGGAGCTGATGGTGCTGGGGCTGAGCTACACAGCTCGCTGTGACACTGGAAGAGCATTTCCTTCCTCTCCTTGAAAGGAAAGAGCTGGACGGGAAACGATCAACTAAAACAGTGTGTTCATGGGAGAAAGAATCTCATGTGTTTGTGGGTTCAGATGCCCTGCACAAGCAATATTCATGAGCCCTGCCAGATAAGGGTACATCACAGTGTCACTTCTTTGCTTCTGCTGGTTTTCCAGCCCCACCAGGTAAGCGAGGCCAGGGATCTAAATTGGGTAGGGCTAATGGACGATCTCCCATGAGAGAGGGGCTTCTGTGAACTGAGAAGTCCTTGCAATTTCCCTCATTCTTAATTTTATGATTGTTTGCTTGCTTGTTTTTTCCCTGTGCCTCTCCTTTTTTCCTTCTCTCTCTGCTAGTCTTTTTAAATACTCAGGTGTGTAATACTTTCCTGACCACAAACGTCATGCAGAAAGGAAAGAGAATTTAAAAACCTGACGTCACTCTGAAGTTCATTCATGGTGTGAGTGTAAACCAGGCTCAGCTTTAACACCACAGCACACTTTCTCCTGTGGCTGCCTCTCTTGCTGGTAATGGAAGCAGGAGAATACTATTTTTTTCCAGAGCAGCATCATGAATCCTTGTGGGCAGCAATGACGGTCCTGAGTGCAGTGACAGGGTGATGTTTGGAGGTGTAAAGCCTCGCCTGCCCGTGAGGAAGGGGGGCTGCGCTCTGCCCGGCGGCGATAGCCGGGACCAATGCTGGGGGCGAGACCGGCAGTCCCTGCCGTGCCCCGGCCCCGCGGGGGGCTCTGCGGGCCGTGAGCCAGCGCTGCCCTGCCCTGCCCGCTCCGCTCCGCTCGCACGGCCCCCGGCTGCCTCCTGCCGACGGGACGAGCCCCGCGCCTCCAGCCCCTCCCGCGGCCCGGGCCCCGCCGTGCCCTCCGCAGGGGTCGTGCCCGAGCCCCGCAGTGCCCTCCGCAGGGGTCGTGCCCGAGCCCCCCATCCCGGGTCAGGCCCCCCATCCCGGGTCAGACGCCGCCTGCCCGCCAGCAGGGACCGGGAGCTGCGCTCGACCGACCCCCCGCTGGTGGGATTTCGGCTGGGTCGCGAACCCTATGCCCTCGTTCCGGCGGGTTCTGCCTCTCTGAGCACCTGGCCCGCTAGGGGAAAGGACAAATGCCTGCAGAAACACCTTCCCACGGGCTCAGCAGGCGGCTGTGCAGCGCCCATGGGCTGGTCTGCACGGAGCCCGGACCCAGGGCAGAGAACAGCTGGAGCTTGGGCAGTTTGCTTCCCAAGCCTGGTCATCTTCGAAGTGTCTTTGCAGTAATAGAAAGGAAACATCTCTCCTAAACAGTGTTTACTGATTCCACTTGTGCTGCAAGAGTGACCTTGTGAAAAAAAGAATACTTTCTTAGGACTAGATATAGCAGTCATTTTATAACAAGTTTTGGAAGATAGGAGTGAAGGGCTGCAGTTGTCTCTGATGGATTTCAGAGCATGGTTTCCTTTGTTCTTCCAGATAAGTTATTCATAATCCTGACTCCCCTGGCAGTGGCCAACCCCAGCTGTTGTGTTACCATGAGGCCATGACTGCATTGCTTAATAATTTTGCTTTTGTGTTCTTTTGCAGAGCTGTTAAAACCAGCAGACAGTGAAGCGAACAGAACAAGACTGGGAATGCTAAATGTGGCACACTCAAAACTATACAAGCAAAGCAGCAAAGTACTTGTTTACCCTCACACGCTGGGAACAGCCTACTAACACAGGTGATGGATGATGAAGTATGAGCTGCAGGGCCTGGAGCCTGCTGGGGAGTCAGGGAAGGACCAAGTCAGGGCCCCTGACTGGACAAACTTTCTGCCTCTTGGGTGTTGCAGAGGGTGGCCTCCTTTGTTCCCCATTTCCTGCAAGGGAAGGTGGGATGCTGGGTAGGGATGAAGAGGGGGGAAGGAACATGCTAGTGGGCATCTTCCAAAGACATATTTCATTTGCTTTGAAGATCTGTTTTCTCTCTTCTGTTAAGGCATATGGAAATTGACTGTATTGTGGCCTGCAGTCATGTGGATGTTGGTTTTTCTGTTATGACTAAGGATTCAATACTGTGTAGCACCCTGTAATGTGGTCTGATAGGCCATCTTCAGTTTGCCACTGTAGAAAAGTTTCTTTGATTGCTTTGTGACTGGTGCAATTGGAAACATATTCCAAACACAATGATGGGAAGAAAGGGAGGCTTATATTTCCCTTCAGTGCTCTCCATGTGATCTATCTGGATCATGTACCCATGCAGTTTCCTGTGGTTCTTATGCATACAGCTACCCCCTGAGTGAAGTAAAAGTTTCTCTGCTTTCTTGACATAAAAGCAGCTATTCTTTCAAGGCACAGGGTTTTCCAGGTTAGTAACAGAAATATCATTGTGTTTCTTAAAAGTAGAGCTTCTGCAAGTGTAGTTTATAGACAACAGTGTCATGGGACATTTTCAGAGCAACTCAAGGTCTGTTCCACTTCCAGACATCATGAAAGTCTGGCTGTTGACAATACCTTCTTCACCTCGAGTTGTTTTTCCAACTGAAGAGATGTCTCTGTGTCCAGCCCATTGCAGTAAAATGCTGCATCCTACCTTAAAATTCCTAAAAACGTAAACAGAACTCATAAGCTTCAGTCTGCAGGTGTCAACAAATAAACCTGCCTGAACAGGTGAGAGGGAAAGTTCAGTCTATTCCCTTGATTGCATTCAGTGTTCTCAAAGAGTTGCATCAGCATTTTTCAAACCTGTACACACTTGGAACAGGAAGAAAACATCCACAAAACTCAAGTGAATGAACTGCTGAAAAAATCTTGAAAGAGCGAAGAGATCCAGCAGATGTGTGTGTCTGATCCATTCTGGCCTCTCCATACACTACTGATACCATGTTCTAAAAATTTTTGTACCACATTGAGCAAAAACACAGCTGTAGTGTTCAAAGCAGGTAAGATCTGGCAGGTCAGCATCCTAGGGGTCCACGTACCACACCACTGCAACGTGCACTACACTTCAAAGACAGATTTTGTATTAGCTTTGATAAAAACTAGAAGCTATAATACAGTCATGGATTTGCTCCTGAGAACACAAGCTTGTCCATGGGTATAGTGACTTGTAGCTCTTTTCCAAATGATCTAGCTCTGGGAAATTAAAATATATGGGTCTTGCACTGAGGTGAGCTCAGTTATTTCAGGAATTTTGCAGTACTTAATGGCTCTGCTAATTGAGTGGAAAGACCACCTCCCCTCTGCTTCTGCTCCTCCTATTTTCTCTAGGACCAAAAGGGAGGAGTTAAGGACACAGCCTACCTCCTGCAAGCAGTGGACAAGAGCATCCTGTTTTGCTTGTGTCTGCTACAGCCTGGATGCCAGCAGTGTGGAGCTCACCCTGTCCTTCTCACTCTCCAAACTCAGCAATATTTCTGAGACACATTCTGCTCACCTAGATTTAGGAAATCCACACAGGAATAAGAAACACTAAAAGAGCACAAAGGATCTGAATTTAAGGGATCTTCAGCTTCCTCTATCCCCAGTTTGTCAACTTGGGACTTCATCCCCGTTCATTACATGCTTAAAGCAGAGATCAGCTCTTCCTTCCTGTTCATGCAGCTCTGGGAAAATTGGTTGTACTTTGTTCAGAAAAGAATAAACAGCAACCACTGACATGGTCAGCTTGTTTCTACCATCATCTCTGATCTCAATCTGTCAACCGCTTTTGCTGCTTATTTGTTGGCAATGACACTCAAACCAAAGGTCCTGTGGGAGATGCAAAGACAATAGAAAGAAACATTTGCCTGATGTCTGATGTTACCACAAAGAGCTGGCCAGTGTACATAAAAATATTGGACTTATGATAGAAAATTTAATGGGAAAATTTCAGGGATAGGACCTGTGCCTCTCAGGGCTTATCTGCTCCCTGACAAATGCTCCAGTTCTGGCTGAAATTAGCCTTTTTCAGCACAATCCTACTCCTACAACTGAAAGGTGTTGAGGCTCAGCTGGGCCAGTCACAGCACCTTCTCTAGTCATTCCTTGTTTTCTATTTCCAATCCCATCGTGTCATCCAGACTTCCAAAAATAGAGAGTTGTTCCCATTTAAGTAGTCCTGATGTGGAGCACAACTTAAACCCAAGACACTGACCATCCAATCCTTCCTGGAGTTCTTCCTTAGGTGCATTTTGGCTCTTCCTTCTTGCTGCAGAAACACCCTAGTTCAGACACAAGCTACAACTGTTCTGTGCAGCTGCTGCTTGTTACCAAAAGAGTTCCTGTCTATGTGTGAAATGAAACTTGGTTATTAAGAGAGAGAAAAATCCACCTCAAGTGGATTCCCTGGGGTTGGGCATGAGGCTGTGGAACTGTCTTAAACCCCAGGAGATTAATTTCTGGCTCTGCAAACAAGCTCTGGGTGGAAAATATTGCCTGCTGGAGCCCGCTACTCCCACCACCAGTAATGTATAGAAGCTCAGTGTATGTGAAGGTTGCATCTCTGGGAAATACTGTGATGGACCGCTGTCAGTACAGGAAACCTACAAAATGTGGCAGAGTCACTGGGCATAAATTGGAAAAGTTGGGCTGTTTTCAGTGGATTTATTGTAGATTTAGTAACATTTAATTGTTATTTTACATATATTTAGCTTTACTGATTAGTCATCCAAGCAAAGGGGTTTGCAATGGAAGCAACTGCAGATCAGGAGGAAAATGGATATGAGTACCAGCAGAGCTCATGCCACAGCAGTGCCAAGCATAGGTTTATGTAATTTGAAAGTGTGGGTACTTGTCTTTCACTCTCTGTTGCACTAAATTGAATGTTTTGCAGTGAACTCATACAGAAAATATATATGTGGCTGGTTTTGAAGTGGAAAGACAAAAGAACTTGTTGATAGCACAATGATAAAGGCACAAACAGTAGAAAGGGTGGACAAGAATGGTTTAAAGACAGGTTCAACAACAGGTATTTAGATGGGATGAAGAAATTCTGCAATAAGCACAGGTAAGATGAGCTGTTCTATACATAGAAAAATCAAAATTAAAAAAAAAAAAAGTGGTGCTGGGGGAAGTTGAGGGTAACAGCACAGAGACAGGGTTTGTTTTTTTGTTTTTTTTTCCTGAGGTTTGGAGCTAAAGGAGAGAAATCTGATACAGTAAAAAACAGGAATATAGAGCTGCCAGTCACCTCAAGGTCTGTATTGCTTCAAAATGGCGTTTGGAAAATAGATAGATATGAGAAGCTTTCTCAGGTACTGAGGATCAGGACAGAGATGGTCACAAAACGAACTTCAAATGTATCCAGGATGCTGTTAAAATGGGCAGGCTACAGAGCTGGAAATTTGGAGTCCAAATATATGGATAACAGGACAACACAGTGTACAAAAAGCACCCAAAAGAACACTGCAAACAAGCTTAAAAAAGACTTGGTAATGTACTGATCTTGGGGTCCAGAGGTGTCACTACAAAATAACGAAGCGTTGCCTCAGTTTTCTGAACTCGAGAACACACATGCAAATTACAGCAGGCTGCATTAACAAGCACGTGTTGGCCTGAGACTATAGAAATGTGTAACACATGCCAAGCTAGCAGCCAAATGCAGGCTCAAGAGTCACAGAGCGTAGGGGAAGACTCCATTAAGCAATGAGACCTTCTTGTTGTTAAAAGATGAGCAAAATTGGGAAGCACAAGAAAACTGTTAACATTTTGCTGAGTTCTCAGATCTGAGTCTGTTAAATTAATGTTTGAAGTAAAATAACACGATTTTATAATATGTTTCCAACTAGTCATTTGACAGCTTTCCACAGATGGTCTGAAGTATGTATGAAAATATAATGCAAGTGGAAAATTCCTTGCCTTTATAGCATCTTTATGTGCTCTCTCATGTGCACACCTCCTGCATGTCCTGCAGTAACAGATTTATGATTTTGTGACCGCTGGTGATTTTGTGGTGGTGAGACAAGGCTGAAGAAGTGGAAGCAAAAGAAACAGAGCAAGAAAAAGTGATGTTCCCAAGAGGAAAACAAAGTGGAAATGCAAGGGAATTGCAAGGAAAAGCAGAGGAGTTTGTGAAGGCAGTGTTAACAGCACTCAGTTTATTTAGGAAAGGATAAGGGTCAGCTGAGATGCAAGGTGGAGAGACACCCATCAGGATTAGGGACCAGCATAGCTGTAGATGTTAGCTGAAGCCATTTAGGCAGATGAGATGGTCTCCAGGAGGTCCTCCGGGGGGCATTTGTGTCCTTCACCTGGGAGGAAGGAATGGACAGGGGTGCTGGACACTCCCATGTGGAGAGGGCAAGGCACAGACGGTAGCAAAGAAAGGATGAATAGTGTGCCTGATGTGGGAATTGAGGGAGGACACCGGGGTCCTGGTCCAAGAGTCTGTGTGGAAAGAAAGAAGGCGGCAGAGAGGAAAACCAATTCTGCCAGACAGGAAGGAATATGACTCCAAAGGGAATTTACAGTTGATGGCATCAGAAGCAGCAAAACATCCAGGAGGATGGGGATGGAGAAGTGAGAGGCTGTGAAACTTAATGGTGCAAGCACTGGAATAAAGTATAGACTAGTTTTGTTAGGCTGAGGGTGGAGTTGGCTGTGGTGCCTTCTGGAATCTCCCATTCAGAGGACAAGGAAGAAAAAAGGGGGGCAAAGGTGGAGTTTGGGAATAAGGATTGATTATGAGGTGCTTACCACAGAGGGCTTGATGAAAGGGCCTGAATGAAAGTGAGGATTTGGAGAGGTAAAGGATTGAGTAAGGCTAAAGGAACTAGCTATTAGAAGGTAGGAGGAGATGCAGCTTCTGGGGTATTTGGATATACAAAAGCAGAGAACGCTCAACAGAAATGCTATTGATTGTATAAGAGCCAGGGAGAGTGCAGGAGAGAGGAAAGACTGCCTCAGACATGGGAGAAGGTGGCAGGGCCCTGCACAGGGGTAGAAGAAAGAAGCACTGTGTGAAGCAGTACCCAGAGATGAAGGGTAGAGGGTCTAAAGGGAAGGAAACTGAAGGAGGACTGGGAGAGAGGATGGAGCAAGAGGCACTATGGAAGAGCATGGAAGATGTGAATAAGTATGAAGATGATGGAAAGAATACAGCAGTGCAACAAAGCTTTGTGTGGCTGAGGAGTGCAAGAGAAAAGTGAATGGGAATCAGAGAGCAGAGCTAGTCTGAAGGTGGGAAGGATGGAGAGATGGAATTATTCCAGGGTGGGAGGGAAGGGGAGAGACAAATGAATAGGCAAATTATAACTAATGCAATAATTATCTGCTACAGCAGTAATTTGATTGTCACCCAAAAAGAAGAGGACGAGGCAGGTTGTTCGTGAACAAGGGGGTGGTATGATCAGGCTGGCAGAGGAGCAGAGGTGGGCTGAGCCCAGTGGGGTGCAGAGGCAGCATGGCAGGGAGCAGGAGCAGATGCTAAGGCTGCAGTTCCTATGGCAACATACAAAGGTAAATGCAACAAGTGTGGCAACACCGCAGCGTGAGCAGGGGACAGCTCGGTGCAGTTCCATGTCACGCTCCTCGGGGTGGGAGTGGAGCCATGCACCATCCCTGGGTACCAAGGCAGCAGGGCTCAGCCCCTGCAGAAACCAGCACAAGTTGCTGGCACGTTTTGAGGCCAGGCCCCCTCACTGCTGAGAAATGGGTGTCTTGTGCTCTCTTTCCTTGATCCTAGGCATCTCAAAGCCCAGCACAGCAGGAGCTGCTGAGCATGTTGCCAACAGCAAGGTGCGTGTGTGCTGTATGATAAGGGGCAGCTCTGCAGCCCGTGGCCTCTTCAGGGGGCAATGGGAGAGAGAGGATCCTTTTCTCCTACCCTTCATGCCCGTGTGCCACACAGCTGGGGGCTTAAATCTCCCATGCCCTGGCTCAGCACTGTATGCAGTGTGTAGGTGCCCGCCAATGGGGCTGCCATAATGCAAAGCCAATCTGCCTATAGCAGGCAGAAAAAGTACAGGTTTTTCACAGGCTGGGGCCTTATTCTTCACTCATTAATTTTTGGCAGAGTTTTATCTTCCTCTCTTATAATATCTCCTGTAATTATTCAGCACTTTGGGTCTGCAGCTACTCTGCAGCATTATACTGATGTCCTACAGTAAACAGCTGGAGACGGAGCACAGGAGCACAAAGGTGAATTCTGTGCAAAGCAGCCGTCTCCTAACACATTGGCACTCCGACCACGAGAACATCCCTGCGGGGTGTCGAGCAGGGATGCTGCTCCTTTTCCCTGTAAGAGGAGGCAGCTGGCAGGAGGAGGCTGACCCTGCCAGGCCATGCGGCGCCGCCTGTCCCCAGATGGGAGATCCATCACCCTCCTGGCAGAGCAGCTGCATCCGACGGCAGAGGGAGCTCCGGGAAAGCGAGAGGAGCAGGCGAGGCCGGGCAGAGCAGCCCAGGGAAGGAGGGAGGCGGGCAGGGGCAGGGCAGGGCAGGGCAGGGGTGACTGCAGGCGGCTCTGCTGCACCAGGTAAGGAGCTTTGAACAGCATAAAGGGATGAGGGGGAACGGCGCCTGAGACAGGGAGGGGTTGAGAAGCAGCCACCATGGAAACGAAATGCCAGAACTGTAGCTATAAAACGAGAAGAAAGAGACAGGCAAAAGAAGCGTCTGGGTGCTCTTTCTCTTGTAAGATTTAAGACTTAGGCTAAGGTCAGGGTATCTGGTGCTAAATAGCTGTAAGGAGGAGGATGGTTTCTTAGTTACTTGGAGAGTGTTTTCTGTGTATTTAAATGCTGAAAAGGTCTGGTTGCATTTTTTATTTGGAGGAGAATGCCTCGTGTTGAACACTATTCTGAAGTCAAATTAATTTCAGAAAGTTTCAGCAATATTTTGAGAAACTCTAGTGCCATGAATTCACACCAGCATCAAAGTAAAGCATTGAATATGCTTTTGTGGCAGTGTAAACGCACCCATTGGAAGTTGATGGCCATTTCTGCCACACTGGGGATGACAGCAATACCAACCAGCCACATCACAGCCCCTACAAAGCCAGAGCGTGGATATGACTCTCTAGCCACAGAGATTTGAGCAAGAAAATAAATATTCTGGTCTTCCCATCCCTGTTCCGTGTGGTCCTGGGTGCAGCACAAGAGAAGGCATGATTCATTCTACAGTCTCTGGGCAACCCAGGGGAAAACCGCCTGCTAATTTCAGTTTTTGATGTCAGAACATATAATTAACCTGACAAAGCAAAATGTTATTTTGGGTTAAGGCGTGATCAGACCTTCCTTCTCCTTCTACCTATTTCCAAATGGTAATAAAAAATGTTGAAGGTGTTTGAGGCTGGGGAGGTGTATATTTTGTGGTGGCTGTACCATGTTGGCAGTGAATTCAGTGTTCTGTAATACATAAAAATATTTGCAGTGCTTTCTCCAATTAATTCACTTCCAAGATAAACACAGAGAAGCAGAATGATTTGGACATCACTGTAACTTTCTTCTCTATCACTGCACATGTGTGCAATACTCCTCCCTTGTATAAGTCTTTGGAACAGCAGATGAAGCAGGTTTTAAATTAGTGTGCTGACTGCCATGGTGGCTGAGGATAGGAATCACAGGCACATTTGGAATCTTTAAAGCGTCTAATGTTAGAGTGGATAGTATGATGCTAGACCAACAGTGGATATTTAATTGTAGAAGCTTTAGTGACTGGAATACTTTGGTTTACTGTCGTTGTATTTGAAAAAGTGTTGAGAAGAGGATTTCAGAGGCGAAGTTATATCATGTTGTTGCTATGTTTTCCCTTGGGTAGAATTTCTAGAATGGAGCAATTGATTTTTTTTGATCTATACTATGAACACATAACTAGCAGAATGTGCTGCAGTTAAAGTGAAAAGATTCATATAGCTGTTTCAGGCAAAATCAACTTCTTTTAGTGCTGTGTTGGTAAGCCTAGGTTCTGTAGGCTCCCTGGCTTGAAAAAAACAGCCCTTTTGCAGTTCTTCAGGTAGGAAAAGAGCTTCGAGTCCCTCTGGGTCCCTGATTAAGGAGCTCCATTTTAAAATATGAATTCTATACTCTCCTCCTACAGAGTGACTGGTGGTTTCTTTGTTCTGTGGTAAATAGGAAGGCAGAGAGAAGAAGCAGCATGTAAGAAAGAAATGATTTATTATTCTGCTATCCCTTTTTTTCTGTTTTTGCCTGGTGTTCCTGAACTTTTGGTTGGGTTTTGTTTTTCTCAGGTGTTTTTTTTTTTGTTTGTTGTTTTGGTGTTTTTTTTTTTAAGTGATCTAGCTGGGTGAGTCCTTAATCTTCAGCCATTTGAATGATTGGAGATGAGTCAGTTGCAGGCTCTGAGCCTCCTGGTCCCATGTATGTTCTTTTTCTTCCTGCTGCTCAGAAAGCTTTGTCCAGCTGTGCACCTCATTACACCCTTGTGGCTAGGTTATTTTAAGAAAACTTCTAAAGGAGTAACAAAATCATCCAGCTCTAACTATTGTACCTGTGTGATTGGGGAAGTCAAGGTTAAGTGCTAGCACAGGTATAGCTCAGCACTCTGAAGATAACTCGCTTGCCATTTCTTTAAAGACCACCATTGTCCTAGGTGCAGGTAGGGCACTTAGGTTTTCTGTCATGCCATTGGTACATGGAGCCACAGCCATTTCACTGAGAAAGCCACTCAAGATCAGAAGGGGAAAGAGGGGCTTTCAGGCATGATTTGAAGAAAGAAACAACGGACTGATCTGTCCCAGAGGGAGGCAGGGAAATTGTTCCATTGAGCAGGGCTGGACAAGCTGTGACAGCTGAAAGCTTCTTTTGGTCTTACCCTGCTAATTATGACAGGGTCTTAATTTTTATTTCCTATTTAGTCTTTATGTTGAGCATTTAGTGTTTGTGGAAACCATGGTGAGCAGAAGAGGTAAAGATCATAGAAGTAGTAAAGTGCAAAATTAAGAAAATAGGAAGAGGTAAGTAGATTAAGTGGACTAACACAAACTAAAGCCCCTCCCAGCCCACTGGTTCCAAAGATCTGAATGTACTCAACACCTCAGTGGTGGTTCCTACCTGGCACACTGCTGAGCTGGGATATGAGAATGAAGATGCTGTGTTAGCAGGCACTATGTCTGACTAATATGGACTCTATCTTGGGTTGACCAAGCAATGCACAACCTTATCCCTTCTGCCAAATTAAAGTCCTGCTCAGGCGAGCTGCAGGGGCAAAGGGAAGGTTTGTCTGCAGCACAATTTCCTGCCTTCCTGTCATGCCTCCCTTCCATCTCATAAGATGCTGTGTGTTTTGTGACTTTATAGTCCTTTATGGATAAGTACAGAATGAAACAGATTGGTCATCTGTTAGTATACCCACTGGATGAAATGTGAGAACTCATGAAAACTAGGTCTTCTGCCATAATCAGAAGCAGTCAGCATGTGTCATTCCTGCCATCATTTGAAAAACTTTGCTGACCTGCATTGGGGTAACACACACTGTTTACAACACACACCATCATGGCTGCTGCTCTTGTTTCAAAATACAAAGGTACTTGCTAAGAATAAGGTCTCATCTCCCAACTCTCTGTTCCATGTCTAGACAGCCACACTGCACATTGGTGACTGAATTTGTATTATCACAAATGAAATAGAAGAACTTGTGAGCACATTGTGGAGTTCTCGACGTAATTAGACTGCTTATCTAAAACAGTCATTCTGATGTTGTAAGATATAGAGATCCCTTCTTTTTTCACCACAAAGACAAGGTAAGGAGTGACTTTTTTTCCAGCCAGGAAGCAGAACAGGCTGGCTTGCAAGGCCTCCAAAGATCACTGTGCTTTTAACACAGAGGCTGCTGTGCCAGATGTTTGAAAACAAGCATAATAGTGAAGTGTCTTCAGAAAAAGTGATAACAGAGCATGGTAGGGACAAAGTTTTGCAATGCTTTTTATAGTGGAAAATCATGCTTTATTGCTTTTCTTCAGTATCTTTGTGGTTCTTAGTAAAACTGTAGTTAAAGGAGGATTGTCTGACTTAGAGTTTCTGAAAGCTGTGACATTACATCCTAATGATGGGGCAGACTGAGCTGCAGCAGTCTTGCAGTGCAGGAACACAGCCCTCAGGTGACAGGCTTTCCTCTCCTCTCTGGAAGAGGAGAGCCCTGAGCCCCTCACCCCACAGATGACTCTCCATGCAGCAGGCTCTCCACAGCCAGCTGTGGGCGCACACAAAGCAGGCCCTTGCCAATATCATCTGACTGCCAGGCAATGAAAACGCTGCCAACACATTGCCTAATTTTGCCTGGAAAGTGAGCCTCACTGCCACTGTGGCAGGGCCCGTGGCACAGAGGGGCCACCGATGGGTGGGTGGGCAAGTGGCAGATTGGGGCTGAGAAGTCTGGCTGCATCCCCAGCCCCATCTCCCTGTCCATGTGTCCTGGATGAACACCACAGACTGAACTATTCAGCACTTAGAAACCCTTTTCTTGAGAACAGGTGGCCAGTAGCCAAGTGAAATGACTCATGCATCCTCCTCCTTATTTCAATTGGAGTCTTCCCCTTCAAGCTTTGCCCAGTCCATGAAGCCAAATTGCCCTGTTTCTGGAGAGGGAGAAGCCAGTTCTCTGCCTCTCTGTCTCTTCTATGTAGCCATTTGTCCTTCTTCCCAAGTAACCACCTCGTCTACTTCTTAATCATAGCATCATAGAATAGTTAGGGTTGGAAGGGACCTTTAAAGGTCATCTTGTCCGATCTACAATATTAAGATTCCTCTTCATCTTAAATTTGCTTGGGAGAAAAATTTGTCAGCCCACTCAGAGCCATGATTGAAGTATTTTCTGGTATGGAATTTCCTCACTGTTTTCTGAGGAATCACTGATACTTTTGGCATCATCTCTTCCTTATGTTCACCTTCTGCTGGTGTCCCTTTTGCACCTGGCTCCCTTGGACTGAAGTTGGACACCCGCTGGACAATGTCAAGCAGGCATATCTGAAATGCACAGGACGGCTGTTTGAGTGAAAGAAGGAAAGAAATGGAAATCATCTCAGAATAAATTGTCAGCTTTCAATCTGGCAAAACCCATAACTCCTGGAGGGCTGATATTTTCTGAAAAATGTTGATGATATATGAATAGGGATAACAATAAGGTAGAAAAATATTACATATTTGGCTAGTCAAGGTTATGGAATTTGAAAGATTGAAAATAAAATGCAGTTGTAAAAACAAACAAGATTAATTTATCCTGTGAGGCATACGGCTGCATTGCTATTGCTTGATAATGTAATCACTAATTCAGTCCTCTGAGCCATAGATCAAAATAACAATATTATTTTAATTGTAAAGGGCCAATGTCAAAACTGCGCAAGTGGAAAGAAGCCATTTTCCCCCCACTGCCTCTGTTTTTCGGGCATCTTTTTGATCACATGAAGTAACTTGGAGCTGGTTTGTACTTCTGCTGAAATAATCCTATAGAACATAGCTGGATAAAAGAACAGCTGCAAACTGAGCTCTTTCAAGTTTTCAACTCCCCTCTTCTCTCTTCTGTCCCACCTCAGCATGTCCTAGGTGGTCAGAGCCAGAAACAGCAATCTAGAAAGCACTGCCCAAAAGCATTCTGGTATGAGCCTGGGGAAGGCCAAACCTGAGAGAGTGGGAAAGGTCTCTCCTGGAGAAGTATGAAAGGGAGGAAAGTAGAGCATTTCAAACTTAAACTTATTTGTGTTACCTTTAAATACGTATCAAAACAAATAAAAGAAACCAAACCAAAACCAAACAAATAGCCCAGCATATGTTCTGTAGGAGGTAAGTCCTTCACACCTGTGTTTGCCCCATCAGAAGCGGAATTTTAATTGGATCTGGATCTGCCCAGTTCCAGGTGTCTTCTTTCTCAAGTCCCCAGAGTTATTTGTTTGTTTTGCTGGTGTGCCTCAGCTTGGCAAAGTGTCTTGATTGCTAAGTGAATGTGGATTCAGCCAGCTCTGACCAGCTCTGGCATCTGAAAAAAATCCTTTTTCTTCCGCTTGAATTTCTCTGCCAGCTGCCTTTGAGTCAGGATTTCCCAGCCAGCAGCTCTTGTTATTATCTGTTTTCACTTTCCTTGATGTTTACCAGATTGGACTGCTTTTATCTCTGTAAACCCTCCCTTACTGTGGAGCCCCAGTATTACACACCCTATGTCGCTTGGCCACTGCGTCAGAGCAGAAATAAATAAATAGATAATAAATTCACCTTACTGAGGAAACAGTGAGGTCTAAAATGCTGGCCAAAAATAACACCAGTGATGATGATCTCAGGGAAAAAAAGAACTAGAAGGCCAAATGAAGGTATTAAAAATCAAAGTTTAAAATACTTGACAGCTCATTAGACTAAATCTGAGCTCTGCTAAAATTCTGCACTAGATGAAAACTCTGGTATGAAAATAGTGCTGAACAGCTGAGAGCAGGACAAGCTGGCCTGATTTTCTTTGGTCTCAGAAGTGAATTGCTGCTACGTAGTGCTTTTATTTGCAACCTTAGATACATCTTACAGTCATTTAGATCAGAAGGTCTGAATAAAAATGCATCTAAAAATATAAAGACGAAATTATCAATCTTTAAAGGGCCGTAAAGGTATTCTGAACAAGCACCCAAAGATCACTTCCCATCTCCTCGAGTTCCTAGAAATACTGGGGAGGAAATAAAAGTTTGGAAAAGATGAGCTTGTATCCTTCTTTTTTAAATTCCATTCTTGATCAAGACCGATGCAGTTTCAAACATAATGGGTTACACCTAGTTAAGGCGACACGCAGGTGTGGTCCCTGGTGTTCAGCCAATCCCTCGGGCAGTCAGTGCCTTCTCAGCTGAAGGAGGAGAGGCGCTCCTGGTGGATTTTGGGGTGAGGATGCAGTCAGCCCGGCCTGTGCCCAGCGCCTGGAGGGGCCGCGGGTGGAGCCGCCCCCGGCTGTCTGCGCCCCTCAGGGTAGGGGCAACACAAGGGCTCAAGGCACACAGGAAAATTAGCTCCTCGCCCTCCCCCAGGTAATATTTTTAATAATTAAACCACGCAATTCGCACTTGCCCCTGTTTTATTTACCTCACGCGCTGTGATCCGCTCCCCCGCAGAGCCAGAGCAAATCCCTCGGCTTTGNGGGGCGCTGCTAGGAGCTGCCCGGAGCTGCCCCTCCGGAGCCCAGCCCGGAGCCCTGCCCGGCCAGCCCGCATGGCAGCGCCAAGCCAGTGACCGCCGCCGACAAGGNGCCAGAGCAAATCCCTCGGCTTTGCCTGCGGGCTGTCCCTGCGCCCGCTGCCACCTGAGCGCGGGGGGCGCGGCCCTGCCCTGCCCTGCCGTGCCGTGTGCCCTCCCCTCCCGTGCCGTGCCGTGCCCTCACATGCGCGGCGCCGCAGGAGCCATTGGCCACCGCTGCTGCCCTCCCCGCCCGGCCGGCCCCGCCGCCGCCGGCANCGGCACCCGCAGCACTCCCTCCCCACGCTTTCCGTCGCGCTTCTCTTTCCCTTTTCTCCTTCTTTCCCCCGCGTGCAGACCGGCCTGGGCAGGGTGCGGGGGGCGAGCGGGGCCGGGCCGGGCGCGGGTCCGGGAACGCGGCTGGGAATGCGGCTGGAGCGGAGAGCCCCCGGCGAGGGCAGCGGGGTGGGTGGGAGCCGGCCCGCGTGGGGGTCGCCAGCTGTGCGGCTTTTGTGTGGGGTCAGCTGCGCTCGGTGTTGCAGCACACGCGGATGAACGGCCCAAGCCAGCCAATAAAGCACATCTCCAGGACAAAACCAGCCCTGGTCGGATAGCCATCTCTGGTTTTTCGAGGCGCGCCTCCTCCATTCCCCCTGCCCCCCAGGACGTGGCAATGCCTCCTTTAGGATCCCTGAGCCTGGCACAGCAGCTCCTGCCTTGCAACCTCCATTTCTCCCCCGTCCCCGTTACAAATGCTGCCACTGCTCTCAAACAAACACGGATTCAGGCGCAGAAGGCTTGTGACTTGCCCAGCATCCTTTAGAGAAGCTGGTCTGCGGTCACCGGGGGATGCAGGCTCTGCGTGTACAGCACACCAGCAGGCCGTGGCAGTTTCTCCTCTGGACGCTCCCAGGGTGTAAGAGCCATGAGGTAGGTTACTCAGACTTGAAAATGGAGGACGGTAGTGGTAACCAGCCTGTTGTTTGGTGGAATAAGTCTTAGCAGTGCTTCCTGTAATGGTGGTGCTGAAAGTGGTGTTTACTTGAGTCAGCTGCTGGTGCAGAGAGCACTTTTGAGGTACCTGCTACGCATAAGTCAGTTACAGCTTTAAAAAAACCCAAAAACTAGATAAGTACTTTGGCTTTTTTCAGCGTTGTCTGTCAGCCATGATAGGGAAGGATCATCCTTTCTGCCTCTAAAACTGAAGGTGAGGAATGACTATGCCCCCTTGTTTGGGAGAGAGGGCTTTAGGTTGTGAGAAATTTGCAGAAACAGCACTAAAATTTTAAACCCGCTGCTCTGAGCTATCAAAAAAGCACTCTCATCCCAGAGGGGGTAGCTAAGTACCTTTTTCTATGTTGGTTTTTTTTTTCCTTTTTATTTCTGTTTTGTTCTGTCTGTTGTTTTTATTGGTGCTGATGTTGGGGTTTTTTCCCCCTCCCTTCTTCCTGCAGACAAAGAAAACCCCCTTTCCTCAAACTTACGGTAAAGATTGGCATTACAGAAGGTTAGCGTTGTGTTGTTTGCTCTTGATTGTCATCTTAAATTAATTCACCAAGTCTTACTCAGAGGCCGGGATCCTATTCATTCTTTGTGCCTTACAAAAGCCCAATAAGCCTTTTATTGTTGAAACTGATTTATGAGGTCCTGACCTAGGAATATGCTACCATGACTTTATTTTCTTTACTGTACACAATTTTCTTGTGTGTCTCTAGGCAAGCATTGCCTTTATAGTAAACTCATACTTAACGTAGTAAACCTGTATCTTGCTTGGTGTGAAAAATACTTGTCCATTATGTTTGCTATGTCTGTGTTCTTACACATAATAGCAGGGAATATTAAATAGATGCTGCAATTGTGATTACTTCAAGACAAAAGATTCAAAGTTTACAATGGTTATGTTAGATAATGTGGGGAAGGGAGCAGCATTAAGCTGTCATTTATTTTGTAAGATCCAGGTATGCACAATAGGTATTTGTACCAGTCCTGACATCCTTGAGGGGACAGTAATCTGTCCAGTGTGGTCAGACCTGGAGAAGGAATTCTAAAGTATCAGTACCAGCAACAGAGAAAGTCTGCATTCTGCAAGTCACAAGAAGGTAATTATTAATAGGAAGCAACCTTTATAATAACAATGCAAAGAGAGTGAAACCACTTGGGTTCTTGCCATGGAAAGATTAACTATTGTGCATTGTACTAACACATAGCTGTGCACATGAAATATAGTTCTTATATTCCAGTTCTTCCTTAGCCCTGTGTGCCTGTTGCCTAAGACAAGCCTCCTTCTTTCGTGTAGCAACGCATAACTGGTGGTATGGAGGTATCACAACTGTGCATCCTGCGTATGGACAGCTTTTGTGACTGTGTGCATGGAGAGGGAGGAGGAAAGCTAATGTTGTTCGTGATAGGATTGCAGTAGGTCTTGCCAGTGACAGGAGGACAAGAAAATAAGGGCCAGTGGAGAAAAGGGTCCATACATCCCTGTGGTCAAAAGCACTTGCAACTATGTGTGTTGTGGCTTGGTGCTGTTTTATAAGAAGTGGCTGTACCGAAATTTTCTACGTTGAAGTTTCTTTTAAATTCCCTAGCTCTTCCCGTTCCTCCTCTTGGGGTATTCGTATATTGGGTTCCCATTCAAAGTGTACTAAAGCCAATAGGAGTAAGTAGATTTTGAATCAATCCCTGTACCAGTGTCTTGAGTTTCTTTCTCCCGATGTGTTCTGTGATGGCACCAGCTGCTGTGTGGGGTCCCGCTTTTGCTGTGTACTTGTGGATTGGCTTGGGATGCCTTGCAGGCAAAGTGCATCTCAGCCCAAGGTCTCCCTTCGCTTTCTCCTGCACCTCTAAGAGTTAGTGAAGAGTTTTGGTATAGGTACATGGACACTGTGATGAACTGGTGTCCTGAGGCTTAAAGCACTTAATCAGTGTGTTGCTATTACTATTTTGCAAGAAGTAGCTTGAGTCACAAATGGGGAACATGAGGAAACTCAGTAAACAAGCTCCTCAGCTGCATGCAAAAAAAAAAAGTAGTTCCAGAGTTAGTATTTTACAAAATAATGAACTCTGAAATTTTTTCATTTCCTGTCAAAAAATTTTTATCTTCCAGTTGCTGTAGTTCCCTAACTATTTATAAAACACAATCAGCAGTATTTATGTTATATTCAAATGTTGCATATAATAATGTAATATTAAGGGGAAAGAACAAAACATGTTATTTCAGTTTCTGCTGTTTAAATTTCTCCATGTCTTGCTAGCATTGAAATGAAGCTGCACAGTTCTCCTTTTGTTTGCTTTTTTCCTTTCTGTTTTATTTATTAATTTATTGTCTCTTGGTGGTGGGAAGATTATATCCTAACCAAGAGAAAAATAAAAAGCAACTGATGATTTAAGAAAAATGGAAATATTTTTTTCTGCAGAAACCTTAGATTTAGGTAAAGACTTGTCTGTGCTTTTGCATAACTGGCATTTTAAGCATTTTTTATAACAAGCAATGAAAAGTCTGTGGACTTATGCAAAGACTTATGTCCATGATTTATTTTCCACATGTATAGTATCGTGAGCACACACACATGCATAAGGCTGTCTGGGGTCGCAGTAAAGGTGCTTGGTCTTGAAAGTGTTTATTCTTGGCCATGCTGTTGAGGTGCTGTGGGCCTATACAGGGCTGAAATATAAAAAAGGATGTTTGTGAAATACAGTTTTCTAGTAGCTACCAGCATTATATTTTGTAAAGGAGATTGTAATTAATATTTCAAAGCTAGTCTGTACTTCTCACCTTGAGAACACTTTGAGCTATATTATTTAAAAGTTTGACTTGCTTGCATTGGGGATGGATTTGGCTCAAGATCTTTTGGTCTGAGCAAATTGAATGCAATTTTCTTTTAACCATATAATAAAGAATAGGTACTGATTGCTTGCCAAACAAATTTTCCTCTCAGAGCTTCCAAACAAATTTAGGACATAACAAAGCCAGTATTTCTAGTGTTTAACTTCTTGAGAATCATCTTGGGTTTGGCATGTTAAAAAGAAAAGTGCGTCACAAGTCAAGTTGGCACTCACTAATACCATCAGTAATACTAATTTCCACATCGTTAATTTTAGCAGACACTGCTTCAATCTTGCTCTCACCACAAATTTATTTAATTAAAAGAATTGAAGCTCTATTCACTTATTTGTATGTTCCCTTCAATTGTATTCTTTCAGTCTTGCAAGAACAGGTTCCTGTCCCCCTTCAGGAAATGGAGAGGAAGAGAAGCTAAAAGACATTCATGTGGCAGCTGTCAGAGTGTTCAGGGAGATATCTTTGGAAGGAGAAAGCTTGTTTTCTTGGAATCAAGTCAGCAAAATGCCACTTTTGCCCAACACTTGGAGGAAAGTGGTAGTATGGGAAGAGAGTATGGCTTCACCAAGGACTCATTTGTTGGAACCATTTTAAAAGAAACACCTTTGTTTTTCTTCTTCCTTCTCTTCTAGTATAAATCAGGATACAAAAACACATTGTTCATGTAGCCTCAAACTAATTTTCCTTCTTTCCACTTGAGCTATTTCCACAGAAGTGATTTGTTCTGAGACTGAAGTAGTTACAATATTCAAGACTTGAGAAGTAATCATGGTGTAAAATACAGCCACCCTTAGAAGGAGAGGAAAGGTAGGTGATGCTCAGACTTTCTCTTTTCAAAGAGCCTTTTTTTGTTGAAGGTAATTGATTAAGAAGCAGAAAAAAGCTACCAGGCTCAAAGCATCTGGCAGTCAGTAGTGGATAAGGAAAGTATTTGCCCTTATTCTTCGTGGTCTTGCATTTTGTGTTGTGTGGTCAATAGAAGAAGAAATTATGTGGTTGTTGTGATCTGCCTTCCTCCTTGTTAGTGTTAAAAAAAGCACCCGCTCTGTCTCTTTGTCAAAAGTTAGGTATCTCAGGTGTTCTGTCTTATAAAGATCTCCTTTGAAGACCAGAAAATTGCCATGTAAGATTTCTCAGACCCAAGGGGTGGGCATAACAGATCATCAAATGCTGTTGATACCTTTTCCGATCAAGTATCTCTTCAAACTCTCTGCTGGGCCTATAAATTTGGGAAAAAAAATTGTACAGTTCCCAAACTGGAGTTTTAAAATCAATTTGCCTGCTCAGGATTTTTCTGTCTTAAGTCACATCTCCTGATTTCTCCTGAATGGTTAGACCATGCACAAGGCTGACTAAATACAGGTGTCTCTTGCTGTTCTAGATGTCTCATCTGTGACTCTCACATGGAGCTGGTAAATACAATGAGACCATCTGATGGAGAGCAGTGATATAGATGAACCCCATCTCTGGATTCATAATATAAAGATACAAAGAGAAAGGAAAAAGCGAAACATGAAGGCTCTTTATAGCCCTTGCAGTGAAGCAGCGAGACAGGCTCCTACCTGTCCCCGTGCAACCTGATGGCTACAAAGCCACAGCTGAGATGTAGGGTTGTCTTTTTCCTCCCTTGAATTTCATTCTTTGCAAGTCATCACTGAGATAGTTTCGCTATGTAAGGTATTCCTGAGTGCCTTTGGGTCCTACAGAAGCCAGGGCTGCCACACCTCTAGTGTTTTCGGATCTGGCCAATGCCACAGATAACAACACGCCTGCTAAAAAGAACACTGGTTTTGTGTGGACTTTGTTTGAAGCATTTGACTCTTGCTGTAGTGATTTTTTCAACCTAGGATTATAGCTCTAAGGAAACAAGTGCATATGTGTATATGAATATGATGTCTGAATATGTATCTCTTCTTCAGCTGTTGCAGGATAGGAAGGAAAGGAATTTACACACTTTCAGCTGGTGTGACAAGTTTTATAAAAAACAGATACCTGCAACTACCCTAGTGTAGGCTTGCAGAAGCTATGTATGCTAGAGATGGATATATTTTGATGTGTGCACATAAAAAGGTTATTTTGTGAATAAAATGTACGGTTTGTTTGTCTGAAATACACTGATTAAATAATCAAGCTTATGCAACACTGATTTGTTAATCATTGAAAATAACCTTTCAGTTCTAAAGCTTTCTCTGCTAATATTAATATTTTATAAAGAAGTGTTATGTAATAGACATTTTGTTGCCTTTGCAGTCCTGCACAGAGGAACACATTGTTAAGGTGATGCCATTTGGATTGTTCAGTATAAATTTGTCCAGTAACCCAATGCAAATATCAGCGAATAATTAAAAAAAAAGTCCGTATTGCATATTTGTAAATTGTGGTTTGTGTACAGATCATGGAAAAGAAGGGTAGGAATTACTTTATTCAGACAGCCTTTGCATTAAAACTTGAGTGAGAAGTGTTAGTGCACTAGCTTGCTTTGTTTCCAAGCACCACTATGGTTACACACACTTTCCACATGCATTAGCAATTGCCTCTATCAAAGATGCTTGGAGGAACCAGACTTCACGGTTAATCAGACTGGTGTTTAAAAATACAAACTGAGAAGTCTACATACAGGGTTCCTCTCAATGGCTGCCATCCAGAAACTTTTATGTACTTGCTTTCAGACTAATTAAATTAAGAAATAAAGCCTAACGTACCTAGCTTAGAAGAGGAACTGACAAAAGGGAAATGAAATTTTACATGCACTTGAGTTTTTTAAAGTGATGTTTGCTGTTTTATAATCCATATTAAATTTCTTTGCAGTTTTACCTCATTGGCATTGTTAGCAGATAGAAAAGGTAAGACTAGCTTGATAGTTCTGAGCCTCTCCTTTCCTATCTTTCTGACAACAAATCTGTAGGCTCTGGAAACAAGAAAGTAGAGGAATGCAGATACATAAATGCTTGTTGGTGCTGCAGAAAATGAGAGTTCAATCACTGGTGCTGTCCCAATAGACAGTGGGTAGGAAAGTGTCTAACAGAAGAATAATAGAAGCAAAGTGGTTGTTGGAAAAAGGAGTGGATTGAGTGAAAGACAAAATTGTACTAATGATAAATCAAGACAATGAAAAATGCTCTGGTTTGGACAAGATTCTATTTTCAATGTTTAAAATTTGTGCTTAACACTATGTTTATTTTTACTGTAAGTTGATTTAGGATGTACCTACATTAAAGATTAATTTAAGAGTGTCTTTATTAGGATTGATCAGCACAGAACAGTCTTTCTCTGATGGCCATCCACACTGATAGCTGCTGCTTTCTGTCACCTTGTTCATTTTAGGACTTCTTCAGTGTCTGATTATTTACTTGCTTGCTGTCTGAACTTGTAAGGTCTTAGATCTGGCTTGCTATCTGCTCAAGAATGTAATACCAGAGCTATGAGCAGCAGCCCCCTCTCTTATTGCCTGTGGGTCAAACGAGTTAGCTGTATAAGTTTTGCTTGCCTGACCAGCAAGGTCTGATTTGTTGATGTCTTGGCTGTGTTCCTGCCTTTTGCAGCAGAAGAGAGGAAGCAGGGAGAAGTTTGCACACAGCCCGTGACTCATGGAGAGGGGAAGAGGAGGTGGCTACAAAGAGAAGGAAAGAATTACAGGGAGCTCCCAAAATAAAGGGGGTGTTGGGTGTCATGTGAAAAGCTTCAGTGAGGCCCTAGAATGGACAGTGAAGTGTGCAGATCTATAGGCTGCCTTGGACTAGGAGCAGTGTGTAAGGTGCTTTCCAAAGGGACTGTGGTTTCAAGACTGGATGGAGCAAATTTGAGCTTGCGCTACTGTTGAAAGGGGAAGTCCTGTGCGCCCTCAGCTTTGGGCAAAATGCCTCTCCCAGGCATACCCCCGGGGAGAGAGTGGGAATATTAAGTAGGAGGGTGGCCACAGATCAGCTCCAACTGATTGCAAAACTTCACTCAGAGATAGCAGTCAAATCTGATATTTATCTGGTTAGGTTACATACTCTTTTTGACAGCACTTCTGCAATAGGTTTCTGTGCTGGGGTTTTTTTTCCTCTCTTTATCGTGAGATGCTTCTGTGTGGTGGTTTGTTGTTTTTCTTCAGCAGCAGCAAGGGAGGAAAGATGGTATTTTAACTGAAGTGATTGTCAAATGTCTGCTGTTGTCTAGGTACTTGGAAATACATGTCGAATTGAGAATTACTCAGTTGTGCTGAAATTAAACCTCTAATGACTAGAACTACTTCACTTATTTAATTAGCTCAGGTTGTTTTTGTGGTGTTTTTTTTTTGTCTCAAAATCTCTACTTCTCCAAAATGCTCTAATTTTCCTCCCTTTCCTCACAGAACTCTTACTAATTTGCTCTAAGTCTGTTTTTTTCACTCTGTTAGCAATGATTGTTTCTCTGTTAAATGCAATCCCTGCTAAATGCATCAGAAGTATTATTTTTCTTAGTGGAAAAGATGTTTGATCAAGTGACTGTACAGATGAAGGCAGCCACATGTAGGCTACAGTATATAGGACGTGGCATTTGGAGGTTGCACGTGTTATGCCTGAAGTGCCAAGTGCCTGGCTGTGATTCAGACAAAATTGGCACTGGTTGATGCCAACACCCCAGTGTAAATGGGGTGTAAGTCTTTCCCTATGCTGTAAGGCCCTGAAAGAAAAGTATTGAAGGGAACGAGTGCCAGAGGGAGCTAGATTTAAATGAAGAGCATATGTATAACTTCTCTTTTAAATTCTTCATACCCGCTGTTCCACATGCTGACTATACCAGTGGGTGTGTAATCTTGTATCAGAGCAGATGTTTGTGTAAGAAAGATGTTGCTTTGTTTTAATAAATTGAGGTTGTCACTTCAAAAATGGGAGAGGGAGGTGAAAGAAGTAGCATAAAGTGAGAATTTGTCAAATGGGATTGGGAGCAAAATCCATGAGAATTTTTGTGGTAGAAACTGCTGGGAATACCCCTTCACTGGTCTTGGCTGTGATTTAAAAAATCATTTCTGCTTTAGGCTGGTTTTTGTTTTCTTTTATTTGTTTTAGACAAAAATTATGTAAGTGTTCTGTCATTTATTTCCCTCCATCACCTTCAGGTGTGATCCAGCCCATGTGCTCGTTCCACTCTGGGAAGGGGAGGGTGGTGCTGATGGACCTCAGCAATCTTTCAGGTTGTGATTCATCTCTTGAAGACAAGTTCTCCTTCCGTGCCTTACCAAGTGTGGTGGTAGTGGTGTTCAGCCTCATCTGACACCCTTTCCTTAAACGCTGATAGATCTTCAAAAAACACAGCCCTCCTACTTTGGAGGTGGAAACTGCCTTTGACTTCTCTTTTCAGACACCATTTGTTGACTTTACGGTGGCTGCTGAGTAGGGATTGGAGGGTGTGGTGAGCTCTGTTTAGGCCCTTCTTATGTGGGTCTCTGACCTTGTGAAAAAAAAGGTTACAGGAGCAGCCAAGGTGAATGGCCCTGTGGCTGTGAGAGCATTGTCTGTTAGACCTCAAGTATCATTCTAAGATCTGTTCTGAAGCTGAATTGCACTGAACCTTTTGAAATTATCTAGTCAGCTTTTTTGTTCCAGGTATAAACCAGCAGCCTCTGAAAACTTCAGTTCTGGTGATGAATGGTGCATAAAGGGATTTACTTCTTCTGAGACCACTTGACCGCCCCAGCCCCTTTGAAGAAGAAAATTCTATAAGAGGCATATTTTATTTGAGTATTTGACAATGTCTTCCCCATCTCCTTATCCTGGGTCTCTACTGCTAAGAAGAAACCTGGAAAAGCAGGTTCTTGTGGACCTTTGAAATGCTCTCAGTGGAAAGCCTGACATGGTGCTTGTTCCTGTGTGCTTCTGGGTGCCAACCCTGAAAAAGCCTTGGAGCAAATTTAAGAGGGAGATGTGTGTGGAGGGGGGGATTGGTTTGCATCATTTGCTGCAGTGGTTTGGGAGCAGCTCGGGCGGGTGAGTGCACTGTGTGTGGTGCTGGGCGCTGACCTGCTCTGCTGCAGCCACTGCTGGTGTGTGGGCTGGTGGCTGAAATGGGATGCAACTGGTTGTTCCTGCCTTTGAGCCTTGGCTGTGGAGCACCCTCCACACTGAGGGGCTGCTCCTGTACCTCTACCATGTACCTAGGGCTTGCTAGCCTTGCAGCGAGTGCCTGCTGTGCTGGCATTTGCACCCTGGCACAGTGTGGTGTGGTCAGCAGTGCTGGGAAGGCCTTGGGCACGTGGCAGTGCTGCTTGGGGTGCATCCAGGGCAGGAGAGGCGTGAGAAGGGCAGTGAGGCAACCAGCTGCTCACCAAGAGTCCTGTAGAATCCTTCCTGTTGCTAGGGTACTCATCTTGGATATGGAACAGATTCAGTTTACATAGCAGCTTTCCCTGTGTTTGTTGATTGGAGGCAATTACTGTAAAATACTTGATTTATAACAAGGCATACTTAATAAGCAACAAACTAAAATAAATATTCATGATTACCTGCTTGAGTCTGGCTGTTCGTTTTGCTGAGTTGTTGCTTTCTGTCTGTGGGCTCTGCACAGCTCTGGAGCCTCTGGGTCTCTGGAAGTGGAGGCGGCCATGCTGGGTCTTGACTGGTGGAAGTTGTGGGCTGAAGAAGGAGGGGGAGAATCCCATTTCTTCTCCATTTTGTTTGTCCTGGAGGATAGATATGTATTCCTGGAGATTTTTCCAAGCTACTCATTGACTCAAGGTGGCCTGCTTGCCTGGCATGCTGCTCTAATGCAGCAGTTCAAGTGCCATCAAAGTGGTGGTGTGGAGCACATGCAGGGTGCAGCTACCACATCACTGGGATCTGGTCGGGCTTATATGGTGGTGTAGGGAAGTGATGACTTAGAAGTAGTAGTGTTCTTGGTTAAGTTAGGATGAGCCAATATGTTTAAGAAAATACATGGGAAATGACAAATTGCTGGTTTGGGATCTATGCTCTTCAAGAATAGGGCAACTCATTTAGAGTAGTTTTGAAATTATTAAAATAAGGATGTGTTAAGCCTTCCCCAGAGATGAATCCCTGTCAGCAAAAGGATGACTAACATTCTGCTTCTGTGTTGCAGAGTGGCATTCCTCTGACACCCTGCTACCATGAACACTTTATTTGGCCAGTTTGACTCACAGCAGTTTGTTTTTATACAGAAAGAGTCTGTGGTGCTTGTCAAAATGAGAAAGTGACCATCAGAGCCTGGCTTGCTATTCCTGTCACTGGAGCCTTCAGGAGCCAGCACTCAGCCTAGCTGAAGCCAGAGGAGGAAGGTGGAGAAGCACAGCCTGATCAGGTACTGAGCCAGTAATGGGAAAAGTTATCTGATGCCGAATTAAAGTTATGGATGATCATTATTTATAAAAATAGTTCCTTGAAAGGTCTTGCTAACTCGTGTGATGCAATGGTGGTCCAGTGAGAAGAGCCACATCATCCATGGGCCTGACACGGGTGCATGTTATATGTCTGAGTACTGTAACAGATCTGAGGTAAACATAAATGTTTTCTGGAGTGTTTGATTTACACATCTAGTGTGCAGTACCTGTTTGTAAATACCTGGTTTTGGGCTTCATGTGGGTTGGAAAAAAATGGACTAGGAATGCTCTTAACAAATGTGTGCATGTTGAAGAGCAATTTCATGTCTTGAGGAGAAAGTCTTTTTCCTCAGCTTTATTCTTTCTTTTAGTAGGGAGACTTAAGTGTCAGCTTTTGAGAAGCACAGTGTTATGTGGGAGCCATAGAACACAGAGAGGTAACAGACTGATGGGTCTTAAGACAAAACCTACTGTCAGCTTGCTAACTGTGTTTTTATTTGCTGAGATTTCCATAACCATTCCTGGAAACTGGTATTTATTCTTGCATTCACATCTTTCAGATTGTCATACTTAAGAAGATTTAGTTAGGCTCATCTTCTATGAAGACAGAAAAGTTAAAGGTTTTGATTCATTGTATTCAATTTGGTTTGGGTTTCTTTTTTCTTACATAACCGTACCTTCCAGTTTATGTGGAACTGCTTCTCTGAGGACCATGTTCTGAAGAGATTTTGCATATTTTTGTGTCTCCTTAGAGATCCCTTAAGAACAGGGGTACTAGTTATATGAGCTTATATAATGCTTGGGATGGCAGTGGCATGCCAATGTCAGGCCACTTTTAGGGGGAAGCATTCTTTGAAGAGGCACAATGTTTTTTCACCTTGATTGATGCTTTCTCTCCAGATAACCAGCATCTATTACTTAGACTGTCTGAATTTATTAGTCATAATATTATGTTATTTTTTTTATTTATTGACCCAGGTGGAAGCAGTGAAGGTTTGTTTAAACAATCTGTTAATAAAATTGGTTTTAATATTCTACAGTTAATTTCCAACTCTTTATAGATTATATCTTTCTTTGTGTGGTTAAAAAAAAGGAGGTTTTTTCTGGCATGTGTTGGGAATACTTAATAGTTTTCTTTGTGTCTTGGGAAATAAGAATCAGCATTTATTTGATTCAACCACCAGCTTCCTGCTTCCCAAGGAAGAGATAGTGGCTCATTTGCCTGCAAACATCCCTCCTGTGGAGAGTCTTTGTTGCGGAGTTAGGAAAGCTAGCAGCTACTAGTGAAATAGCTGCATAGCGGGATGAAGAGGGATTATTGAAGCATTACTAGGAAATTCATGACTGTGTGCAAGACCTTATGTACTCCACAGACAAGTTGACCTAAATTCTGCAGCCGGGCCTTACTGGTTTCTGCATTGATGTGATGTGGCAGGCTAGATAACCTGCCGCAGATCTGGGGTTTAAAAAAAAGGGGGAAGTACAGAGATGATTTATATTTGAGTGAAAACACGGACAGGCAAATCTTCAGAAGTGTACTGAATCTGTCTTAAATTTTTTTTGTTGCTTTCTAACCCACACTTCTCTATTCTTAGTACTGAGTACTTTTCATGTAGTCAGGATGAGTCTGTATTATAAGGATGCTCATTAGGAAGAGTGGAAAGGTTTTTTATTCCTGGATGGGGAATACATGGATGGTTTTGCTTATAAGAGGCTTTTACAGATGGTTTGGAGTTGAGGTTGGTTTTAGCTAAGAATTGGTGCTAACTATCTTATCAGTAGTGAAACAGTTAACACAGCTGACACTTTATCTCTTGGGGGGAATAGGATTAGTATCTACTTGACATAAATGGAATGGCTTACACTTGTGTTTTCAGGCAATGTTTGTTTCTCAAGATTATTACACAAAACATGACACAAAAATCCAAATAGAAAACAAAATGTCACGTCTATCAAAGTGAAGTTGGTCAGTTTGACCTGCATGCAGTGTTTCCCTGCTGTTACTTCTTGTAGTTATGTTGTGACTTTGCAGTTTAGTTTCTGCTGGCACAAATGTGGTTTGATGGCAGTTACTGCTTCCTCCCTTGTTCTGTATGTGTAAGCTAAACTGATGCAATACTCTCCTTTGCTTTCACCCTTCCCACCTGCATGCCTTCATTACCTGGTCTCACCACTTCCTCCAGTGGTGCCTCTATGGGTACAAGAGGAATTGTTTTGCTGGTGCTGCTTAAACTGGGTCCTGTGAAAGGACCTAATGCTGGCAGAAAAATTTTGCAGCCACTAGAAGGACTTCTGCAGTAAGGTTTTTGCTGGCATAGTTGGGAAACAAGTTAAAAAAAATATTGACTGATATAGTTAAATGAACAAAATGTTAAAGTGTGGCTAGGGGCTTTCCTGTGCTTAGTGTTCTGGTCTGGTTACTGTGGTGGAGTGTGTGTGTATATTTGTGTCTGGAAACCTCTTTTTGTGGGAGCATAAGCTTTAAGCTCTTTTGAATTTTTTTAGAGGAATTTCTGCAGCTGCAGCATCCTGGAATGCCAGGGGAAATCATGATATCCTGAAACGTTGCTGGCTTATTTTAGATCACATTTCACTTGATGTGCTTTTGATTTGTTTAAAGAACAACTTGTCTGTATCAGCTATTTATTTACTATATGCACATAATAGGCAGTAATGCTGACCTTCTGGAAGCAGGAATGAAGGGACCCAAGGAAGGGTGGGTTTGCATGATTATTTTCTTTCATTTCTTATGTTGTGCCTTACTATCATTCGGGCATGTAGTTCCTCTGTGCAGTTTAAGAGGTAGGCAAATCTGATGGGTTTATTTGCTATGCATCAGTTCTCTCCAGGAGTTAATTACAAAATATATTGTTACCAAACTTAATGTTAGGAGGGAACCTGTCAGCTTGCTCTGATCTGTTCATGGAGTGAGTGCCAGGTGGAGCGTGTGCTGATGGTCCTTTGTATTTTGTGTGTTTGAGCTGTGTGAGTTTGTGATGGAGACAGAGGGTGAGACCTGGTGTAGCTCACTTGTGAAAATCAGTTTTTGACAAGGGCTATCACAGGGCAGATAAAAGGTGGATATCCTGAAGAGCTCCAAAGCGTCCCCCAGCTCCTGGGGGAGTGTGTGCAGGCTCCAAATGTGTTCAAATGGCAGACTTTCCTTGGTGTTTACCCAGAGATCAACTTCTAACCCAATACTGAGGCGTGCTTGTGCCGTGTTGTAGGAGCTCCCCGCAGCTCTGCCTGCTCACATATCGAATTGTACTGATGCTGCTGTCAGCTGTGGTTGGCACAGTGCTGGCAAGGGCTGAGGGAGGGAGGGCAGAGCACTGTGTGGGCTCCATCCGGCTGCCCAGCCAGCACAATGGCCTGCTGTGTGCCAGGAGGGAGCCAGAGCACCCTGCAGGGACTGTGACTAGCAGAGGGAGGCACCAAGTGCTGGCCCTGTTGCCCCACTGCCAGGAGCAAGTATGGTGAGGGGATTGGAGAGCAAGGGCTGTTTCCCACCGTGTGTGTCTTCCAAAACCAGAAGCAGTAATTAGAAGTTTATTAGCTGACAAATAAATTGATTGAATTCTTCCAAAATTATAAACTGCTTTTTGCTTGCAACAATGTTATTGCCACCTCAAGGCAGAAGAAATGTTTTCCTCAGGTGTAGATATAGATGTCATTTTGACTACCTCTTTGCAATGAAAAGAACTTCTGCGTATTTCGCTCTAGTGTTACAATTTTCGTGTCAGGTTATCTTTTCTTTCTTCCTGTCCTCCCAGAAGAATTTTCAATGTTATTGTCAGATACAGAAGCTGGAAAATAGCCCTACTTTGGTGTCTTTTTCACTGTTTTTACTCTCCTGTTTCTTTGCCTAGACAGAAGAGTTGTCCATGACTGATAGCAAGTGCCAGTCAGTGTCGGTGAGCTGTGGCGCTTCCAGCCAGCTGGTCCTTCTGGGAGTGTGACCGCTGCCTGGCCATGGGCAGTGGCACCAGCACGGGGAGGAAGGAGACGGCGCCCGCGGGTGTCTGTCGGAGAACTTGCCACAGCAGAGAAAAATCTGAACGGTGTCAAAATGCAGCAGTGCTCTCTTTAAACCTTCAGTGGAGTAATGTCTTGTTGCCTGTTTTTATGTGTAGAGACTGGTTTCCTACTGGATGTGTATCAAATTCAGAAGACTGCAGTAATCTTAGCTATGTGTTTTGACACAGTAGGGTGTTGTTTTGAAATATCAACCTGCTCTCAGTTCTTGACTGGACTCTCACAAAGTGCTTTTTGGATGGGTGTATAGAGATTCTCAGCACATTGCTCCCTCAAGCTTCATCATTGCCTTTGGTAGGTGATATTCTCTTGAATAAGGGAGCACCATCACAGAGTATTTGTTCTCTTGGAGGCTGACTGTGAACACTGGAGCACTTAATCAACATACTGAGGTTCAGCATCAAAGAGTAAGGTCTGCCTTGTCCTTGTCCATAGCTGATTTGTTTTCAGAGAGAGGTGAAACACTTCCAGCAACTGAGAAACCACAGAAGAGATTGGGCTGGGGAAAAGCTGGCCTTTCCTACAGCTTGTGTAGATGAGCTTTACACATTGTCTAGTAATGCTGTATTTGCACTTGATGGTAAAAAGGGTAACAGTTAATACTGTAAATAGTGGTGACATTATTGCCTGGCACCTCAGACAGCAAAGATGGGGAGAGAGAGATTTGCAAGAATAAAACCCAACAAACAGTTCTTTGTTGTTCAATTATTTTGGTGCTGCTGTGGTTTAGCTGTAATATTGTGTTACTCTGTCCACAGCTTTTTATGAGCTTCTTTTAGAAATACTTGAAATTTAAATAACTAAAGCTGGTAGTGCTGCTCAACATTTGGAGTAGCAGGTATTCTTGTGGCATGGGTGAGATGGGGAGGGCTGTGGAAATAAAGGTGTTGCATGGATTTTTCTTCAGATGCAAGAAGCAATGGGCTGTGATAGAACTAGGCAATCCCCTTTGAAGTCACCACCTTTTGGCTGATGAGTAAGGGCTGTTTTTCCCCAGATCTCTGTGTTCCCTAGTCCCTGGGCAGCAGCTGATTGGTGGTAACATGCCATCAAGTCCACAGCAAGGCCAGTTTTTCCTTTTCAGCTGAGGGAATGGGATGGGGAGCTACAGGTAAGTTCTGCAGGATCTGGATGAGTATTTGGGAAGGCAGAGGTGGATAGTGATGAAGTGGGGAGGTATCAGAAAGGAGAGCATGGAGCATAAAGCACAGCTAATCTTACGGGAGTGTATTGGCCCCCTCCTCTCGATTATGCTGTTCTGGTATGTGTATTTAGACTGAGACTATCTGTGATAACTGGCTGTCAACTTGTTAAAATAATCAGTTTGCCAAGAATTCCATTGTCTTTTTAAGCTTCCTTTCAGATTTATTGCATATTTTTTCATCTTTAATGGAGATAATTCAAGGTATGTAAACCCCACTGTAGTTCCACTCCCTGCAGCTTGCATAAATTTTCTTTTCGTTTGGTTTTGCAGCCCTGCTCTGTTTCAACCAGGGTTCAATCTGAAGCCAACAACTGAGAAACTCTTTCACTAAAAGGATATGTCTAGGATATAGGGGATGGGAAAATGAGGATTGGAGCTCTCATCCATAAATATTTACCAAATCTTATTTCAATAGCCACTTTTGTCTTTGTTACAATAGTCGGAGCTATGCCAACCTAAAAAGCCCCAAACCTGCTTTGCTTTGACATTTAGCTAGATCCTTATGTGTAATGTTCTAAGGAGGGGCAGAACTACTTCTGTTTTCCTTGTACGTTGGATAGCACTTACATACATTGGTGGTGGAACTTGGGTTGTTTTTTTGCAGTGTCATTGAGTTTCTTTGGCTTGTGTGGGTTGTTCAAATAGCTGTGCTAGTGGGAAGACAAACACTTGAAATAGAAAAATATGATGAGGCAAGGGCTGTCAAGTATTATGCATCAATTCTGTGCTTTGCATGGTGAGGCCCTGACCTATTTGAGGCCTCTAGGCACTTCTGCAGTGTAAGTGTTTAACAATGATAAACTGCAATGTCTGGCAGAGGGATTCAGTGTACAAGAAGGACACCTGAAAAAACAACCTTTAATCCTTTCCCTGAAATGAGCTGGTTTTAAGGTTTCTCTTCTTTCAGAGGGCTTGGACAGGGTGCTTCTGTTCAATATATGTTGGTATGATATTCAGTGGTCAGCACCTTAATACCTGTCAACAAAGTAATATTGGTAGAGCTGATTTATTGGACTTCTTTTTTTTTCTGTGCATGTGTGCTGCATTAATTCTGTGAGTGTATATATGTATTTTTCCCTCAGAAATAATCAATATACCAGCAAAAACCCAACTCACCAATAACGTCTGAAAACAGCAAAAAAGGGCAGATGACCGGAAAGACCCCAAATGGTCCCTAAACAATAACAACAAAATGAGCTGTAATGTAGTCAAAGAGAGAGCTGCTTGTAGCCAAGGGCACTTGCCTAAGAGGGAACCATGTTGTGAAAGCCCACGATTTCTCTTTGATTTTTGAATGAAGGCAAATGTAGTTGTGTTCTCCAAATAAATGCTTGGAGTAGTCATGTTACTTATTGTTCCTTATGATATTAAACGGCTTATTAATAGTTTCACAGCTTGTCTCAAAGCCTTGGAGTTTATTCCTGGCTTTCTAGATAGTCTGGTTACAGATGATGGAACTAGACAGGCTAAAGGGTCATGGCATTTTAGAAAGAGTTTGCCTAAAAAAATATCTCAAGGACCTTTTAGAATTGGAGGTGTCTCCAAGATAAGCTGTTACTGATTGATCTGAGGCCAGGGATATGAGAGTTTCTTGCTTATTAAACACACTAAACATGAGTAGATATATGTAGGGTTAAAAGGATGTGTGGATCAGCACTGGCTGAAAATATTTTCTGAAGTTTGAGTGTGTTAAATGTCGTTACTGATGTTTCTTGACAACTTTTCTGCAATGTCATCTACCATATTAACAGCATTTAGTGGATGGGCTTGTTTTCATTCTGTACAACCGGAGGGCACATAGGGAGTGTGCATCTTGTTTTCAAAGCAGTCACAGGCCAGTCCTCAGGAGCTGACTCACTGCTATTTTGTAAGCAGGGTTTGCCTTCCTTTCATGTGGTTCTGCATTTTTCCACTCCATAGTCCACGGTAATTTAGATCTTTTGTGCTGGTGTCTAAAAGTCTGCTTCTTAGAGTAGTATCTTACCCCATGTATGTGGGGTGTAATACTCGGCCTAATTTGATGCTAACAAAAATAATTTTTGCTTGTTTCATTTATTTCTAATTGTGTCTTTATCAGATTATGTTACAAAGGCTCTTTCCCTGAAGCTAATATGATAGTTAATAAACATGTATTAATGATTTTGGGGGTATTGTATTTACTCTGTTAGTTATTGTTACGCTGTCTCACTTATATGGGCTCATTTTCAAATGTTCCTGCACAGTATTTAAGACTCCTGGGTTTCAGATTGTCTTGTTCTACTTGCATTTTAACTGAGTTTTGCTATTGGGATGTCATGGTAGAGTGGGACTGGTAAAAATGGACCACTGGAAAGAATCAAATGGAAGTCCATGGCTCCATATGATTTCAGCATTCAAATCAGAATTTCTGGTGTGTAACACACCTTGAAAAACACTGGATTCTATTATTGACTTCCAGAATCTCCTAAACTCTCTCTCACCTTGGTAATACTTTATTCATGGCAGATCAGGCATTTTCCTGTTATTGATAGTAACTGTCTTATTACTTCCTTTTACTTCATTTGATTAATTTTCCTTTTTTATACTGGCATCCTAGGAGGAAATAAGATGCCAAATCTTCAGTGTTGTCATCATTTTTGGTTTTTAATGAAAAGCTTTTCTGTAAATAACTGTGCACCAATGTGTAAATCAAACTTTTCTAAAAGGTTGGTTTACCTCTGTAATTTTTTTTATAGCTTTGGTAGGTAAAAGTTGCAAGATCAGATTGTTTTAATTGATGTTTTTTTTAAAACTTGTGTGGCTGGAAGACTGACACTGGTCATGTGAATTGCATGTTACTTCTGCATGATTAAAATCAACAGCAACACTGTGAGCTGCTGCTAGAAATATTTCCAGAAAAACCATAAGGGAGAGACCAGGGGAGATAACTTTTTCCTGTTCCTCCTATTCCATGGTAGCTCCAAGATTTAACAAAGTGAAGGGGAAAGATGTAAACCATTCATATGGAAAAAGGGTGGAGTGATACCAGTTTTCCTGATAGTAGCCAGGAGGCTGTGTAGAGGGGAGAAACAATAAGAAGCTTTTTGCTTCCTGGGTGGAGTTTCACATTTGACACTGGTAAGTGGGAGCTTGATCTGAAGGCATCGGGCTGGTAAAAAGGCAGCACCTTCTCTGGGACCTGCTGGACTTCAGCCTGGGTGTTCCTGCAGGAAACTCCACCCTCTCATTCTATCTGTCTGGTACGTTTTCTAAGCCTTGATGTCGTCGTCTTGTTACTGCTGGCAAATTGCATGTGTGGGAGATATGCAAATGTGTTGCAATGTTCTGATATAATTTTAGCACAGGAAAAGAGCAAGCTCTGTACATAGGTATCACCAACTGAGCTCAGTCTTGCAGCTGAATTTATTCAGTAGAGCTGTTAAACTTTGAAAAGAGGTTTTCATGGATCTGAGGTATAAGATCAAGTTCATAATTTTGTAAGCTTAAAAGGTGACTCCTGTCAAGCCATGCTTCTGTAAAATTAAATTCCTTTGCAAACAGTAGGGACTGTCTGAATGAGTGTAAGAGAATTGTACTGTTTAATGGCATGATTGTTGAGGATTTCTGATGACGTGAATTCTCTTATTGATTACAGTGTATACTGTCACCGCAAGAATACTGGCTTTGCAATGAATAACTGAGGTGGAGTTTATCTTCTCTTTTTTCTCTCAATGTAAAATTCTACATACTGTTTTGCCTTTTTTCTCTCTCTCTCTATATTTTTTTGTGTGTATGTGATTTTAATGAAAATTTATCTGTCTGTGGGAGAGAGGAATGAATCTACTAAAATCCTTTCTCATATGCAGGGTTAAGTGTTGCACTCAGGAGGGTAATGTTCCAGTGGAATTGCAGTCTTCCCATAACAATTTAGACTTTGGTAAAGCAAGAGGATGAGTCATTGCAGAGATTTGATGGCAGAAAAGATTGATTAATAATTAATTTAAAAACAAGATGCCCTTTCCTCTGTGTCCTAACTTTGAGCCATTCAAAAGATCATCAGATTCCCACATGTAGCTTAACATTTGAGTACTATGGACATGTTTGTTTTGATGTCTTTCCCTGAACTGCAAATGTTGCTCTTTTTTTTTGTTTGTTTTTGCTTACAGATTGTTTATAGAGATATAAATGTCAAATTTGGTTTGAGTGTTTTGTTGAGGTTACAGCACTTCGAAGGAGACAAATGTTTCCATTATTTTAATGTCTTAGGGTTATACTTCCTTCATAACCTTTTTGAGGAGCACTGGTATACTGAGTGCTTTCTGGGTAATGGCATTCCTGATTTTCAGTGTTTGTGTGCTCTTGCATACAGGTTTGTTTGCTTTTCTTCAATAGGCCTTTGTCAGTCAAGGACTTGTATTTCTCCAGGTTTGCATTTGAGCTGGGTGTTGAATGGGAAGCCCTAAGTCCAGGGTTCCTTTCTGCATTTATGCTGGGCTCATGGTAAAAGTGAAGAATGCTGCAGACTGTAGTGTGACCCTGAAGAGGTGACTCCAAATTGGCCCTTTGAATCCAGTTAAATGAGCATAAATAATCTCTATTTGAGGGGTGTTTCAGCTGCAGTAGGTCAAAGATGCTGGGTCAGTCAAAACCAGTTCATGAAAGGCACAGAAGCTTCAGCAGATTCTTTAAGATGAGTGCTCCTGCCTGGGAGATCGTGGAGACAAGGTAGATCTTGCCACTCTGATCCTAGAAGAGGTACTGAACTGGGTTTTGTCCTTTTTTTTTTTGGCTGAAAGCACCCTATGTGCAATCCTGAGCATTTTGGATACTGAATCTTGAATGTTTAGTTGCATGGTGAACATGCATCAAGGCATTTGTTTGCTGACAGTGCACGAAAAGCTGATCTCCAACTTTTCTTTCATTTTTATTTATTTATAAGTGTGAAAGGTAAATGAAAATGTGTAATAACTTTAACTTGAGCTGTCACTATCACTCATGATTTAAACCTGAAATGCTTCATATCTTCAGTGCAGTGGTCGTGCCCTTAGTTGTTAAATCCTGAACTATGGCTTGGCTACAGTTTTCAGATCAGGCTTCTCTAGAATGGGGAAGGCTGACAGATATTTGGCACTGAGATGTAGCTACAACCTTCTGGTGCTGGTGTTTGTGACATTGCATTTTGTCAGATATGTAGGGTGCTGCAGCTGACCCTTGCACTTTTCAAGGCTCGAGTCTGAAGATCTGTCTAAATTTTCCACCTTGCAGATAGTGATACACTTTGGCCTCCTTTAACAATGAACTTTAATTTAGTGTAGTCAAAAGTTAAGATTTAGCTGCACTGCTTTATAAATTCTGTAAAACATTTATTGTGTGGTGCAGAGTTGTTATGAGTAGGGTTTTTAGCTTTTGCAAGGATAGCACTGGAGTTAGACTCCACTTAGTTTTTTAAAAAGAGGTTGTTTGACCTTTGTAATAAACCCACCATTTCCCTGGGCACGAAATGTGGGAGGAGAATGATTTTTTTTCCCCTTTAATTTGTGTTAGAAGGACTGAAAATGGGAAATAGGGAGATGATGAGATTTTAGTTGCAGGGAAGGATATGCAATTTTATTTAGAAACCTAGGTCTCCTTGAATACTTGTTTTACTTGAGTAAAACCTCCATTGGTAAATGTCATGTGCAGGAGTGAGTGGCTGTTCACTGGCTGGGTTGTAGGGAGAGGAGGACAGGAAAGCACTTGGCTCTTGAGGGGTGCTGGGAAGAAGTGGGTAATTTCATGGGTTGAAGTAGATAAACTTGCTCTGGTGTCAGTATGGGCAGTGGAATTTGACAAGAAGTGGGAGAGGAGAAGGGCATGTGTGACTGGGGTGATACTTTGTGTTGTGGAAGAAAGAAGCAGGGTCTGGAATTCAAAGTTTAGCATTTTTGAATGTGTTAAATAAGCCAAAGCAAGTTAGTGGGTGTTGGGACATGACTGATTTGCTCCAGTTTGCAGAGTAGGTGTGGAGAGAAAGACAGCAAGAAATCACTAGGTTCTGTTTTAACCGAAGAGGCAAAAAACTGTGCAAGTGCAATGGTCACCCAGGGCACCCTGGATTGCTCTAGGTCCTGATGTTGGAGCCTGGCAGTGCAGCTGTATTCTGTTCACAACTCCAGAGCCGCTTCGCTCTGGATTGGTGCCATTGGAAACCTCCTAATGCAGAGAGGTCCCTAAAGAGATGTAGTTACGTTTGCTTTTCCTGTGGGATCCCTGCAGAACTCCCAGGCGGATGAGATAGGGCTCGGAGATGGCCTGTGTTTCCTCCAGACCTTAGCAGGCTTGGCTGCGGAGAGATTTGGAGTTGAGCAGTGGTGCTGCAGGAGGATGCCACGGCAGAGGGGGTGAATCTGGCTGGTGAAACTTGCCCTAGGGCAGCTCGCCTCAGTCTCTTGGTCTACAGCCTGTAAAGCAAGAGTTAGCGTACACAAAGTATGCATCTAGGCAATCCCTTTGCATTTAACTTTGGTAACTTTTCTTACAGTGTATTACTCACTGCTGAATAGGTGAGACAGGAGATCGGGTTTTTTTTCTTTTTTTTTTCTTTTTTTTTCTTTTTTTTTCTTTTTTTTTTCTTTTTTCTTTCTTTTTTATTAAGCTGAACTGGAAATAGTCCCTGCGGGTCTTGAGGCTTGGCCACAAGAATATTATTTATGTGATGTCACATCAAGTGAAATCCTCAGACAGTAAGCCTGCTGGATTTCCTGACACTTGCCTTTCTCCTAGTTTGTCACAATTCTTCCATCATTCAAGCTGACTTTTCTTGTATGTTTGGGTTATGGGAGTAAAAACCCCCCATGAAACATAAATATCTGTGAAAAATAAGTCTGTAATAATTATTCTAGTTTTTCTAGTGGGATAATTTTTCACATGTACAGTTGCATTAATAGCAGTTGGCTTGTAGTTAATAAATACATTGCCCTGTGAAATTAATAGGTTATTAGGATTGGATGGGTTCCTCTGGTGCCCTTAGTGCTGCAGCTTTCACTGGCTGGCTGTGCCTTTGCTTGTGTGCACAGCGGAGTTGTTTACATGTTAGGAATATGCTAGAGGCAAGGAGAAAGGAACAGCTTTAATGTGATGCGGCTTAGATGCTCTGTAGGGGAGGGTTTAGAATTGTTCGTAACTGTATCAAATATCAATCAATGCTTCAAGAAGAATAAAGTTACTGTTTATTAGAAAATTGAAGAATAGTATATTACATGCTTTGCAGCCATCTATTTTTGATCCTGTCTAGGAAAATGTTCCTCTCCTGTGGTTCTTTTGAACCCTGTAGAGTATCAGTGGTGCCTAGGAGAAACTTCTATCAGGACCTCTCCTGTTTGGCTGCAGCCGCTTCTCTGGCCTGCCTTGGATGAGGAAACAAGCAATGTGCCAGCCAGCTTCTTTCAGCTGTTCCATGAAAAGCCTGGTGATTGTTGCTGAGGGTGCTGCTGGAGTACTGTTGCTATTATTACGTTTCTTTTACAGGCACATCTGGGGATTTGCTGGCTTCATAGAGTAAGAAAACAAGCCATCAAGCCATGAATATAAAAAAATGGCTTCTCCCTCATTGCAAGGGAGGCTAGAGAGGACTGGAGAAGAAAACAGCTGAAAATCTCTTCCTCCTCCCTCTGGAGCTATTTTTTGTCAGTGACAGAGAACGGTGGGATGAGCAAAGCTGATCTATATCTGCAGCAGGCTGTGGCTCTCATCTGAAAATGTATCCCCAGGAAAAAACAATGAGAGCCTAGCTGTGGAGGAGGGAGCCTTTGTAGTCAAGACACTTCTCTGCTGGATCTGAACCTCCAGTTTCTGTTCCAAACTGTTTTGCACTGTATGCAGGTGATGCTTGAAATCTTTCAACAAAGGCGTGTTTTGTGTTAGATTGTGCCCCATGTGTCAGCTTGTCAGCTATTGGGGCAACAGGCTGGGGTTTGGGAAAGAGCAGCTGGAGGATTCAGCTTGTGGAGAAAGGGTAGGGATGGAGAGGAAAAGAATGGAGAGAAGTCATGGGTAATTGTGTCAAAATAAGAGACTTTTCAAACTAAGACTCGGTGCCTGCTGGAAATGCTTCTCTAAAACCTGGCAAATACAGTCAGGGATACATTTACCAGAATTCAAGCTATTCTGATTGTGTGGCTTCTTGCATTCTTCTTAGAATGGTTTGGTGTTGAACCAGCATCCTGATGTGTTGTGTTGCCTGGGCCTGTCTCTCAAGGGAGATATTTTGGACAGTTACTCCCAAGTAAATTCTGTGTGTGGTTCTGGAGTTAAGGACTTGTCTTCACATGCCATTAAGAAATTATCCAAGTCAGCTGAAGGTGTGAATTTGAAGTGAATTGCTTCAACTGCCCTACATCTTTGAGGCAGAATAATTGAGTCACTCTTACTCTGGAATGGAGCATTTGAAGACAGTCTCCAAGCAGTTTGATCGATCAGTTTTTTAATTTGTATGGTTTTTGTCTTAAGTAACCCAAGTTGCCTTATGCAGACAAAGCCTCAAAGTGGATTATGTTGTATAGAAAGGCTATTCTTAAGGATTTGGGAGGGTTTATGTGAATGCAGATATGTTACTATCAGGAATAGTGCTTTTATTTTAAAGTCACTCTGTACTTTCGTCTGTATTTAGTGTCTAAGTAACTCCTTCAGACTGATAACCTTAAGCAAAAATTATGAGAGGATGTGAACTGACTTGAGTCTTTGTAGTAGACCTTTGAAATGTTAATGGCATCTGAAAGCTGCCATTAACTGTGTGATGACTGAAAGTTTCAGTAGAAATTTCTAGTTCACATATTTAATCTTTTATAGTGAATGCAATGCACTTCTTAAGTCAGTAAAGCTGCTGGTTGCCTCTGAGATTTTCTAAGCTGATGGGAGGGGGATAACCGAAGTTAAAGGAGTACGAGCCCTCCCAGAAAATCATGGACTTTCACTCCAAACTGAAGTTCTTTCTATCCCATACAAAGTCTTTTTTAGATGTGTGTATGTAGCAGTGAACTTTAGCGAAATCTGAGTAGTAGAAAAAGGCTGAATGTTTTGTTACCTGATGCTTCTGGCAACCTGCATAGTTATGTTTACCTCAAGCCTGAAAGGAGGGGACAGAGGAATCCGGCACAGGGAGTGTGCTCTTCAGGCTGAACTGTTTGTGCAGACCAGTGGTTTTGAATATTTGCTGCCTAATTTAGGGGCAGTTTGATCAAGAAGGTATGGGCAGAGCTCTCCATTTTGCTTTTTAATGTATTATTGGTCTTTTTCTCCCCTCCTTCACTTCTCTTCCTATTTTAATATAGAGAGGAATGACTGAACTACTGTAGGTATTTTTCCTTAGTCATTTTTAGTTGTACAAAACAAGTTGCAGTGGCTTATGTACAGCAAGAACCCAGCTCTATTTCCTTTTCAGCTCCTGAATTTAGACTTGTGAAACATCATAAAGAATTTCTACTTTGACTAAATGCATGCAAGTATATGCTTCAGCAGCCATGTGGGATTATGTAGAAAAGTCCATCGTGTGTGTTGAGCTTCAGAATTCCATCTGCAGACTCTCTTGCCATGCTTCTAGAACACAGATCACTGTATGAATATTTAGCATATTTATTTAAATAAAGTTGTGAAAATGGAAGATTCTGATTGTTTTTCTTACTGTTGAGGTATTTACAAGGCCAAATGCTGTGGTCTTTGTGCTGAATACTTTGATTTACTGCCCTGTGAAAGACTTGATCCTAGAGGCTAAGGACTGATTCTGTATTAAAGTTTACTTGACTGCATATGTAAATCCAGGTAGAGCGTAGATGCTTTCAGTTGGACAGATGAGGGATGTTGTATCTACACTTGGAGTGCATGTGCTTTGCACTGCCTGCCTTTGCTCAGGAGCAGTGCAGTTTCTTTGGCAGTGTCCCACTGGGATAGGGCCGAGGTCAGTTCAGTTTGCCTTATTCATCAAACAAGCAGCAGATGGCTGAAGTATGCAGAAGCAGTTAATGAGATGTCTGAACAGGCTGATGAGGAGGAGCCTGAATGTGTATGTTGTCCAGTCTGGTTGACTTAGCAAGTTGATTACTTGGTAAATACCTTACTTCTGCAGTCAAGGAATAGGAGAAATTAATATAGATCTTTTTTTAAATGCCTTTTTTTTTTTTGAGATGTCTGAAATGGCTGGTCAGCAAACATATATGTCTTTTTCCCTTTATGCACTCTTTAGTTTTCTTGATTCCAAAGTGCTGAACGTCCTGTTGGCATTACGAGGAGATGTTCAGTGCCATGGAAATTCAGCCCATTGCAGGTCAGTTTTTGTTTCAGCTCTTCAGCTGAGACAGCTACTGTGGACTTTGGTATCACACAGCTGGAAGTTGGTGGTTGCCATGGGACCATTGAGTGTGACCCAGTTATGTAAAGGATAGGCAAACAGAGAACAGCCCCAAAGAAATTATACTTAATGCTTCAAAAGAGCATATTTGTCATCACAGAGAACTTGGTGTTATTTTAGGGGGAAAAAAAGTGAATGGAAAACAGAGATCTCTGTAAGAAGATATTAAATAGTCCAAAAGCTAGAATTGTGGTTTAAAGCAAAAAGACATCTGCACTAACAGCCCTCTGACTTCAGGGCACATCTAGAAATTTCAAAGAAAATTATTCAAAATAATTAAGGGGACAGTGGATACATGAGAATTAATGAAAGTTAGAAGGTAGGAAGTAAGTTAGAGAATTAACTGCATGTTTTATATCGCTGAAGTATGTTAAATAATTCAAATTACTAGACAGAGATAATAAAAGTAGCTTGCGCAATAAAAATAGAAATATTTGTTAATTCTGTTCCTTATTTGGGAAGGTGTAGAATGTGATGCCATGAATGTCATTCCAACAGAGAATTAAATCTGTCTTAAAGAATAAAGATTCCTTCTAGGGATATACATATGTAAATCAGCAGCGCTGTGACTTGATTGTTTTAAAGACTTTGCTGAAAAATCACTGTTGAAAAAATCCTGTTGGTATTGAGGGTCTTAAAGTTTACTGTGCCAGAGTAAACAAGGGAAGAGTGGATGACTGACTTAATCATATTCCAGCTTGATTCTAACAGTCATCAAAATATTGGAAAAGTTAAAGCACCTAGGACTGCGGGAGATGTAGTAAAGCTATGTCTTCAGAAGTCATCTGATGCAAGGACAGGGAGACAGTCCAAGCCCTGCAGTCTTCTGCTACTTCCCACCTCCTTCCAAGTCCTGCCTGTAGTTCCTTCTCTCAGCAACAGCAGAAGCAGTCAGTTAGGACTGCTGTGCCCCTCTGGAACTCCTGTCCTGACATGTTACTGCTATGTGATATTGCAAAAGTAAATGAATTAAGAACTGGCTAACTGATGTTTAAAAGTTAGTCACTTGTGGTGAATCATTATCAAATGAGAATGCTTCTAGAAATCTTGTTTAAAAGATCAAGGTGAGGCCAGATTCCATTGAACCTTTTCATCAAGTATCTAGAGACAAGGACAGGATCTGTACTGAGACAATTGGCAGGCCATGTCATTCTAGGCAGTGTGGTAAATGAGGACAGAGCAGTAATTTGGGCAGCCTGAGGAGCTGTATCAATCAAAAGTGCATTTTAATATAAATCTGCAATATCATGGGGCCTGTAGGTGTTGTGCTTCAATGTAGTGACAGACTAGGAGCTTGAGAAGACTACTGGGGGTACAGTGAGCGAGCAACTGGATGTGACTGCCCTCTTGCTGGGCAGCAAAAGGGTATAACTCTGGGCTATGTTGCTCCCTAAGAGGGGCAATGGGCAAACAAAGGTGAACTGTGTGTGTTTCTGGGGTCATGAGCAGCCTGTTGAAAATGGGAATGAGTTCAGATAAGAGTCAGAGGGCATACTTGAATGCTGATTGGTGTTCTGGTACCATAAGGAGAGCTCGAAGAGCTTCTGTTGCTGGACCTTTTATTTCTTGATAGATAAATGGAGTAACTTGATAATTGGTGGGAAGCACCTTCAGAGGGAGAGCACACTGGAGGCTAAAACTCTCACAGAAACAGGCATGACACAAAACTGATGGCTAGGAGCTGTAATCAGGCAATTGGAAATAAGACACACATTTGTAATGGTGAAAGAGCCTAAATACTGGAACAAATCATTGACAAAGGAAAGTGAGGGATTCCACCCAAAATGTTTCCAGGGTTGAAAGATTTTCTGAAATCTTACTTCTGGCAAACAAAGGTTTAGCTTACTGCTACATGTAGTCCTATGTGTTATATACAGGAATTACTGAGTGTAGTGGTCTGTGGTGTCCAACTGGCATCAGTATGTCATAGATGGGACTATACCAACCTGCAAAACAAAATGTTGTTCACGTGTGCTGGGTAGTTGAGCATCAGCTTGGCCTCTTCCAACAGAAAATACTCATATTGTGTGTGTGTGCATACATACATGAGTGGCATACACCTGGGTAGTGCCTCTTGGCTCCTCTGTTATACATTTCAAGAGCAACAGAAGAAACTGGAGTTTCCTAACCATGCATATGGTTCCTCATGGACTCAAACTGGGAAACATTGGGTGCATTTCGACTCTGCTTATGCTAGGAAGTAATTCCTCTGCGTGCGGTAGATCAGCTTGTGTGTAAAGCTGTCTGAACTCTGCTCTCCTCTCTCTGAAACTGATCTTTCTTGCATATATCCAGTTTTGGAATCTTTGTGCTGCTGTTCTCTTGCAAAGTGGCAACTCAGATCTTTCTGTTCTTTTGAAAGTGCATCTAAAGAAATGCCAAGGACAAGTAGGATGGAGTGCAGTAAGTGCAGCAGGAGGCTAAGAAGCAATGAGTTTATAAGTAATATTTTTGAGGAATTTTGGGGTGTTTTTTTTTTATCGTGGACGAGAAATCTGTAGCTCACTGCTGCACAATACCATTGTGGGTAAAAATTGATAGGATTCTAGGAGGGATTGGACACCCAGGAAATGAAATTACTTCTTTTCATATAAATCTACACAATCTCTTGTTCTAGACCTATAAAACACTTTGTAACAATGAAGTCTAATGTGGTGGGCAGGTTATTCTATAACTGTTTACTAGGAAACTTCTTTTGCTTCATCTGTTTCTAGCTACTTTAAACAACAGGAACTGATGATTCAGAGTTTCTAAATTTAATATGAGAAGGAGCCTAGTTCGGGCTGAAGGAACACCAAGGGTGTGTGTACGAAGGCGAGGTGGTGATAAAGGGAGGACGCACCCTGCATGCTAAAATGTGTCATTGGGCTTCTGATTGCAGGGCATACGTGCTGATCTATAAACAGAATACACATGGGTCAGAGCAACAAACTGGTTTTGAGCACTCAGCTTTTCAGTGATGGTATTTGTGCAGTATCTCTGTAGTATTTAAAATAATTAATCTGCAGGGGAAATGCACAGTCTTCATTTGAGAATTGATATCATCAGAAGTGGAGAGAGAAATAGAACAGAGCAAGGAGAATTAAATTGCAGAAAGAAGGCTGCTTAGCTGTGGGTTTGTGTTTTTTATCAAGCAAAAGTCTTCACTTTTATTACAACTTGTTTTGGATAAAGCTTCTCTCTGTTCTTCAATTGAGAGTTACAGATGTTACAATCTTCATTACTTTTTTTTCTTTGCCCTTTTTTCCCCTCCCAGGTTTACATTGAGGCAGGACAGGCACACCCACAACTGGGTATTTGTGTGTCCCAGTTGCATCTGGTAGATACAAGTGGAGAGAAAGTATTGATGGGGAGGTGTAGGTACAGGCATAATGGCTGTGAGGGTTGTTTCACTGCTGCTTCCCTTTCATGGTCTCCAGGCACTGGGATAGCTGCTCAGCCTTGCCATTGGTGTCTACCTCAGTACGTTCCTGAGATGTCACATGAGCAGCAAAGTTCTTTCTTTGTTCCTGTGTCCATACCAAAGCACATGTACATGCTCAAAGAAAACCAGTCAGCTCCTGGATGTGTCTTGTGATCCACATCTGTGCACTGCCCGTGGTGGAAAGGAATTTGCAGAATTTCAAAGAGGGAGAAGTCTTAGAACAAGAACATCAGAAAAATGGAGATGCCATATAAAAGTTTTAAAACTTGAGGAGGTGAGGAAAAAAAAAATCAAAGGTCTTAGTATTTCTACTCTTACAGGTGGGAATGGTCATTTTGTTGTCACGCCATTTATGGTCCAAAGATGGGGACCAATGAGCAGACTTTGAAGCTGTTGTGTGAGGATAAAAGGAACAGATCAGTCCTACCTTCTTGGGCTCCCTTTCTAGCTTAATATAGTGCTAATCTGACAAAGCATCAAGTAGGGATACTGGACTCTGAACAGAAAAAAACAAGATGTTCATAGATGCTGTGAATTGGCTATTAAGAGCTGCATCAAGAAACACAGTTAAGTGTGATATTTTGTGGCTTTTGTATGAATGCCATATTTTTCCCTGCACGCAGTCATTCTAACAGAAGTTAAATTCTTTGTTGTAGAAAAAGTTAAATATTTTGGAATGTTGAATCTGAAACACAGATGATACACTGCAGCAAAAGACTCCCGTGGGATTTTTTTACGAGGTGGATTTTATTTGTTAAATGAGTTTTCAGTAGTTCTTCAGTACATGCTATTGTATTGCTTGTGTGGTGTCTTACAGTGTCATTGGTCTGATCTGGACTGTGATGACTGAATAAATTGCATCATTTGCTAACTGTGGAAAGATGGCTTGATCTGTAAGCCATATTTGTGTATATGTGCATTTTGTAACGTAATTGTAAATCATAAATTAAAGATGTTCAATTAATGCCAAATATGAACTGCATTCATAACTTGTGGTGTTCTTGCCTGCCCACAGGAGTTCCAAGAGTCAGAGGGGATCATAGAGGAAACTGAAGCAGCTTTTGTACTCTGTTTTAGGGGGGAAAAGTAATGAAATAAGTTATGTAGTCTAAGACATCTTGAAAATGGAAACTTTTAAGTGGTCTTTGGGCTTCTACCAAGGAGCATGCTGCTGGCATTTTGGTTTTGTGCATTAGAGGAAACAAAACACTGGAAATCCCTCGGCTTTCATCTCTAAAGAAATAGCTGCACTTTGTTGCTATGTTTTGGCCATGTTGGTTCTTGACGTGGTTGTGGTAATTTATAATTTTATGTCCTGTGGGTTTTCAGTGACTTAAAATTACTAAGCAGAAATAGTTTGTCCTGTGGTGGTTGGTGTTACAGTCATCAGGGAGACCTTGTCTAGGAGTTAGAGGATCAGACCTGTACTCTGTTGTGGCTTTGACAGTGACAGAGGAGGACTGGAGAAGACTGTAGTAGCTGTCTGTGGTGACATAACCTGGTTGATTGTTTCTTGCTGACCCTTGCCTTGGACAATAGAGTTGTAGATCTCCTAAATAAAAAGCTTAAGTGCAAGTCTCCCTGGGATAATTTGAATACCCTATGTTAATCTGAATACACTTTTGCTCATTGCTAAAAAACTTCTATTTTGTGTCTGTCTTACAGTGAGGGAGCAGAAGGATCTATTCGGATCTCTGTTCAAATTGCAGCTACTCACGAACAGCAACTCAAAGACAAGAAATCATTTTATGTAACTTGATAATTTCAAGCGTGCCATCATCACATTATTTTCTTGTTAACTGAAGGCAGTAAAGATTCCCTAATAAATGAGTCACAATAGCATTACTCCTCTTATTTATATAACTTAAGATCTTGTAGTCTAATCCTGTTGGCCTTTACCTCCATGACTGTTTTAATTTTTCCTGGGGATTTTGTTTCTGTTTTAAAGCCACTTCATGATTACTCATTTCATTTGTTTCCTGTACATATACAGCTAGTTGTTTCTTTCTTTAGGAGTGGAAGTTAAGCTTTATTACAACTTGCTTCTCTTAATTTGACAAAGCAAGTTTCAGGGAATGTGGCCAGTTGCAGCAAGTACATCTGTGCAGAGCACTGAGAAGAGCTATACCCAGATTAGCTGTGTGTTGAAAACTCAGCTACACTCCCTGAGGAAGAGTTTCAGTAATGGGAGAGAAATAATTTTATGTGTGAATTTTACACCCATATGGAAATATCAAAATTTCCTCCTACCTTTTATATCCTTGAAAGATATATTTGTTAAATTGGTTTTCAGAATAGAGTCACATATTTAAGAAATAATTTGAATGCACTGATAATACTTGCAAACTTTTTTTAGTATGATTTTGCTTTGTGATTTCTCCTGTGGTCAAAGTTTTCCTAACATAGAAGATAAAATATTTACTGCAATTTCTAGCCCACAGCAGAGACTTAAATGTTTTTCCTTTTTGTAACTGGTTAAACTCAAAACTTTGCCTTCCTCAAACACTGCTGTGTTATACGGTATGAAATCTGATGCAATACAAGTGAATTTTTGGGCCATAATCCTTTTGAGACAGGATTACACAATGTATAATGCAGTAAGGCTTTGATATAGAGTAAGAAATTGAACCTTTTATGCAGATATCAAGTGCTGGCAGAGTCTAGCTCTTTTTTCCAAAAGTAACTTTATTTTGGCTTGTTTCAATATGAAGAAACTCTGACAAAGACCCAGGAGCTGGAGACACAAGGAGCATAGAGCATAGAATTGAAGTGTTGTGAAAGGTAGTGGCATCTGCTGCATGGCATGATGAGACAGAGACAGGACGCCCCTACTGAGTCACGAACAGGATTGCCATAATGGTCTGTCATACACGGAATGTTTTAACTCAAAAGAAGTTCTGCCACTTTTAAGGGAACAAGCAGCACAAAAAGCCATTAGCCATGTTCCAGGGCAAGGCTGCAACTTTCCATCAAGCCTAAAGAATGCTGGCTGTCTGTGTGCCAGCCAGCTGTTGTAATGGCTCTTCTCTTTCTTGCCTTCAAATCCTAAATAACAGCCATCTCATGCCTGCTTACATGTGGTGAACAAGGATCCAACTTAGTTATTTCTGCACAGGCCTTCTGATCCGAGACTTCTTCACAGTGAACATGGAGATGGCTGTGTCCTTATGCAAGAACTGAGAGCTTGCAGCAGTAGCACATCACCTGCCTTCCTAAAGTCACCATTTTGGGTCTTTCCTGCTGGGTCAGTTGGTGCCATGTGTGAATGTCCCAAACTTTGTGATGGGGGTACAGAACAGTCCTTCACTTTGGCTTCCTAAAGGATGTCTGTTCTTGGAAAACTGGAAGCAGTGAAGGCTTAAAGAAATAATTTACTTAAAGTTTGTTAACTTAAAGTTGCTTGGTAGTTTTATATCTAAGAGAAAGAGGTTTTGTTTTAGCCTTTAGGAACTTGAGACTGAGATTAGAATTGCTGTTTAGTCTAAAAGGGAACAAAAACTATCATAGCATTCTGGACCTTGATAAAATTTTTCTTATTTAGAAAAAAATGTACCTGAGGCATAATTTGGCAGGCAAAATTCTTAGTCAAAGACAGACTGTTATAAAACTTTATCTTAAATGGAGGTTTTGTTCATGTTTTGGTCTGGCCGTGACAAATCCTAAACTCTCCACTGATGGCTTATGGGTATGTAGTCATATGTGTATTACTGTTGTACACCCCCACACACAGGCAGTAGTCCAAGTGTGCAGATGAGATAACAGGAACTTATAAATAAAGTGGTTGGCCAGTTATCCTAACGTTCCTTGTTAAAATAATGCCAGTCAAATTTATGAATAGATCTGCTGTATCAAAGATGACTTTCATTCAGCTATGATGCAATACAGGTCACTGTGTGGGAAATTTGTGGCAGTTTTGTTTTGTGTTGAGTCAACAACTCGAAATGCAAACCAAAAGCTCAAGTAACCCCTGCTGTCCCCTGATATTTGCAGGATGCCTCCAGGCTACCCTGTTCTAAGAGAGAGTGATTGCAGCCCATAGCTCCGTGCCACCTGATCACTGGGGAGTTCCAGGAGGTCTCTGCATGCCTGTTTAGAGACCAACGCTGTAGTTGTCTTGTCTCTCTCCACCACCACTGCACTGGAACTGGTGTTTTCTGGTGTTGTTACAAGATAAGAGCAACACTTACTCCATTGTTCCTACTTTGTGTGTCTAAGTAGGTGATGCCCTGTCTATCACACGTGCCTGTAGATATACTGCTGGAAGTGATGTTAAAGAATTTGCCTCAGGACAAGTCCTGAGTCTCTACCTTGTTCTGTGCAGGACACCAGGGCAGCAAGGGGGGCTGCACTGCACCTCTTTCTGAAGGCCTTGCATTATGTTTGATGGAAGTCACAATGAGAGCCAGGATGCTGAAATCAGTGGTGATGCATTTGCAAAAGCTCAGACTTAACCATTTACCCTGTTTTTTTGAATCTTGGCATGCTGGTGGAAGGGCTAGAAGGCGATTTAAAAGGCAAGGACCCCTCTTCTGCCAGATCAGTATGATGTTAGTGCTGTGTCCTGAACTTGCCTTGCTGGTTACCCAGCTTGTACAGAATCTCCTGAGGACCTGTCTGGGGCCTGCTGAAGGATAAGAAAATTACCTGATTTGGCTGTGTACTGAAACAATGGCAACGATAAAACCTGACTGTTTTGTTTTCTTCTGATTAGAGGGTAACTCTGCATCTATTTCTGTAGCATCTAGGGAGCAGCTATTGTGCTGCCCTTAAGTGATGTGAAACTTGCTAAAACAAGTTCAAATGGTGAGCACCTGGTGTAAGGGGAAGCTGCCCACCGAACAAAAAAGCTGCCTCTGCACTGATTCCTGATTTGGCTATCCAAGCAGAAACACTTGCTGTAAAAGTCAGACAGACAGTGACATGGTACGTGGCTGGATGTCTGTGAAGGTGGCTGCCAAAAACTTTATTGTGAGTGCGTGGGGAAGGCTGTAGTAATCATGGAAAGGTCATAAGTGCTGGAGCAGGAGTGGTATCCGTCTGTAGACAAGATTGAGTTGAAGTGTATTCTTGTTATCTGTTTTAAAACCGATTTGACTGGAAAGAAAAGCTCCATTGTCTGTTTCACTGGAAAGGTACGTTTCTTTCAAGACCCGTTACATTTAGTACCTAATTTTTGAGATAGCATCATCCTCAAACCAGTGGGAAGGAGTATGGCTAAGAATATAGCAATGCTCTAACTGTGAAGGGATTTGTCAGTACATAATGTTGTCTTCTCAAAGATAGCAGTGCATTAAAGTGTTAAATTTGATTATACTTGAATCACACTGTTATCCCACTTTTTCTATCATTTTCAGGAAGCCTGAGGGGTTATGGCTTTTTGCTTTGAATGTTACAGCCACAAACATGCTTATCATTGCCTAACAAATAATCACTTTTAGATTGTGAGCCTTCAGGGGCAAGGGTTGTCTGCCCACTCCCTGCTGGAGAGTCCTGAGTGCAGAGGTTACAATTGCAGCTGGAGCATTTGGGTCAAATCATAATATAAATTTAGTAATTGTAAATATTTAAATTGGAGGCTGTATGGATCTGTTGGTGCTGGTGAATGGCAACAAGCAACACAACAGAGCCTTACTGAACCTTTTTGCAGAGTTGAAAGCTTGCTTTTTAGAGCAGGAATGCTGCAATCTCTAGGAGGACAGCAAGTCTTTTGGAACATTTTTTCTATCCTTAAGGCAACATTTTAAATGGGGTTTTGAGAAAATAAAGCATAAAAATGAAGGAGGTGATCTGAACTCATCACCAAATTTCAAAACAGCCTCCAAAATGTGTTGTAGTGCAATTCCTTTTTATGCTTAAGTACTGAATTGAAGTACACACCCTGAACCAATTATGGGACTAGATGGACTAAGCAAATAGCTTACCTCTTACAGAAAGCAGCTTAAGTTTAGAAGAGGAAAAAGAAGTATAGTAAACTTAAATAAATCCCTTTGAGGATAAATGCTTCAGCTGCAGGCATTTTTCCTGGCATGAAACCACCGGAGATTCAGCTATTGGAAGCTTGGCAGGAATGCGGTAACATTAATAAGTCATCCTTCATCTGTTGATCAGTTTTACATGAGAAGTCATCATTGTTACCCATCTGGCAGGATGTCCGAAGTGTAGAAGACCTCTCTGCTTGCTAAAGAGCAGGTAGGGTTGGGAGCAGCTCTCAGCTGTGCGGTGTCTGCCCGGGGTGAGGGGAGACAGGATGGTTGGGGGGCTGTCAGAGCCTTCTTAGCTGTTATCTCCAGTAGTTTCTATCACTGGGCTTTGCAGCTAGCCCTTGGCTTGAGTGAGGAAGTATCACCTTCCCTCTGGGGGAAAAGAAGCTGCGTGACATTTAAGTAGGAACGAGTTGGAGAGACTGTGTATTTGAAAAACTGAGGGTGCAGCCTATTTGTTGAGCTATAAACTAAGCTTTTTTTTTTAATCAAAGCAGCATAGTGGGTAAATGAAAAGGTGGAATTAAAATGTGTTTTTATTCATATCCTGATTCTCAGCTGTGCTTGATGCACCTTCCTACGGCTCTTGCCACAGGAAAGGATCTTGGCAGAAACTGAGGAACTCTGATGTGCGAGTAGGAGGCTCGTGTTTACCTGTAGCTTTTTGTGTCATTGGGTGCTTTTATTGAATGTATGTGCATGTTTAATTTGCTTCTGTTTTAATTTTTTAATTTGTGTAACCTTTCCTAGATTGCTTCTAGCTAATGGATGTAATGAAAGTGTCACTGCAGATATTTGAAAATACAGGAGCTCACATGTGTGCAAATCTTGTGTGAAACTTCTGTTCGGTGTGTAACCTGGTGAGAGTTGCTGTGTTTGCTGGCTGAAGAGATGAACCAGCTCACACAGGGAACAATAGAGCCTGTTCTTTAGTTAAAGGAACTTTTTGTCTGCTTTTGGCTCTAGATCTCCATGAGGACGCTGTAAATGTTCCAGTGCAAGGTTGCTGACATGTCCATTAAAAGTAAAAAGAAGGGGAAAGTATTAATTGAGAATAATTTACTTTAGTTCCTTCTTAAGCCTGCTTCCATTCAGATGGGAATGCAGTTTAGAAATTCAGTAAATCTAGACTATAGTGCCATAAGATAGAGTGGAGAGGTCATTTTGCCCTTAAGAGAGCATATTAAAATGTACAGCAAAGTGGACTTCAGCAACACATTATTTCTCTGTGACAGGCACTCATTCTTTAGGTACATTTAGGGTGTGCAGTTAGAGCTACTAATATATCCTGTAATAAGATTTGTACCTTTACACTCTGACTGAAAATCACCAAACTATTGGCTCTGTGTATGCCAAGTTCAATTTCTTACCACTTTGAAGTTACCCCATTATCAAGTGAATCCCAAACAAGATGAGGCAGAGACTGTGTATCAGAAAGGACTGTTTTTTCAGAGGAACTGTGTGACTTGCTGAGTGCCATCTCTATCTGAGATAGTACAATTTCATGTAACAAGCTTTGTAGTCATGTGGACTTATTATTTAAATTTGCTTTTACATAAATAGCTGACCATCTAAACCATTTTTAACTATCCTGTTTTTCAGATTTCTAAACTCAAAAGGAAATAAGTTTGTTATAAATGTTCCTTTTTCTCTTCCAGTCCTTTAAATTTATTTTTAATTGTATTGCTGGGGTTTTTTAGTGATAAAAAGCAGCCTCTAGGGACTAGAGTTACCAGATGTGCTTTTATTTTGGTGTAGCTTGCTTTTGCAACTTGATAAATTCCCAAAGTGCTCTGGTTAGTAGAAGTGCCAGATGTTTACTGTGTGTTCCTGTACTTCTGATAGTGGTTGTGAAAACACTGCAGAAACTTCACGGCCTCAAAGATAGGGGAACAGCAGATTTAGAAATGGCAAAGGGATTAAATGTTTACACTCGAGTGCAAGCAGCTGTTAGTTTATTTTATGGTGCAACTTTTAATTGCATTGTACGTCCATGTCAGCACAGGTTAAATCCACTGCAGTGGCTTTCAGGTGTGTCTGCACTTGAGAAAAAGTGCTTGGTGTTAAACTGGAAATCTTTTCAGGATTCCTGGTCTGGGTGTTTTGGGAGTTCTGTCAAATGGGATACAAAGTGTCTGCTCACTGTTTCTGCTTGAGGTAAACCAGAAAATGCTGTTGGAAATTTGATCACTCGGCCTTGGTGGTGCAACTTTGGTCACTGGGGATGTGCTGCCTCAGATAGAAGAAGGATGAATTGGCATTGCATAAGTAACAGTGGTTGTAACAGCAGTGTAAGGTTGGGAGCACATGTGCTGGGGTACATTGAGGCATATTCTTTGCCTTCCTCTGCAAGGTCCTGGCGACTGCTGTCGGATTTCTCTTCTGGCAGCTGTGCCCTTCAAATACCTGGGCATTCATGGGCTGTTACTTACAGGTAGGAAAAGCATGTAAGTTCAGTATTTGTCCTGCTAGAGTCTAGTCTCATTAGCCATCTCTTTTGTTTTCTTGCCTGTTCCCTTGCTAGCTGCTTGGTTTTATAACTGGAAAATCACATGTGGTTAACTGGCATTGACTGTAACACATGTAATACTGAGCTCTCTGCCAACCTTAGGGACCCATGGAGAGGTGTGCTCATGGACCACTCTCTCCAGTCTTCACACATGCTCTTCATGGTCTCTGATGTTGTTAACCTGTGAGAAGTGAGGATGCAGCAATGTTGCTGAATATTCAGCTTAGGGCCTCTCTGATGTTTTCAAGGTCAAAAACTGACAAGTTGCATTCTGAAAGATACTGGGCACCTGCACTGCACTCCGGAGCCTGGGAATAAAGATCAATAAAATCTGAAGCTTGCCCTTTCAGTCCAAGTAGCTCTCTTGGAAGAGCATGCTCAGGAGTACTGCTGTAGGCAAAGTGGGAAGTTGCTAATTTTCTGTGCTCTGTAGACACAGAATTTGTATGTGGCAAATACAGAGTTAATTGTGTTAATAATGTTGGGGGGTTGTTCAGAAGCTTTAATTGTGTTAGTAATCCTTGGATGTTTTGGGAAGCTACTCAGAAATATAACACTGGGCTCCTGTTTTGAAAGTCATCCTTAAACAAACCTCTCTGGTCATTTACAGCAAGGCAAGAATGAGGTAAGATTTGACAGTTTATTGTTAGGGAAATAATGGCTGCTAATACTGCTTTTTAAATATCACGTTGGTTGCAAAAACATCTGTGTAGGAGTGGTGTATAGCACCAGACCTTCAAAGAGCTGGTAAACAAGGAAGATTCCATGTAAACACTTAAATGGCAGCATCCAAAAGTAGGTTAGAGTGTTATACAACCTGAAAAAGCCCAGCTTTGAAGGGCAGAATTTTTGAAGATTTTAAAAAAAGAAAAAAGGGTTTTTATGGATTTAATTTTTGTAAATAGCACTAATTTGACATTGATTATATAAAGAATCTCATTTTTTGTTTCCACCTTACTGAAGTCTAATATTTCTGTATGCAGTCTGGGAGAAATTAGATTTCAATAATTTTTCGTTTAGCAAGTTACTGCCAATCAGGTTAGTGTTGTTCATAAAGGTGAGGACTCCTTAGCTGGAGAATGTGTTTGCAGACTGTGTCAGAGATTATATATTCCTTTTAAGGGAAAGTCCAAAGTTAGAGCTGTGCAGTTTGGGCAGTGGCATGGGGGAATTGGGGATATAGATTAGATGTGTGGGGTTTTGTTTAAGTTGTTTTTGTTTTCAAATAATGAGTGGTGCTAATGATTCCTCCTTAATCATTTAAGTGTTTTATCAAATAACAGCATCATACATTTTCATATATATATTTATCTAATGAGATTTAATTATAATTAAAAGCTATTGGAGAACTCTTGTTCCTTAGTTGAAATGTTTTTCTGTAAGACATCTCTTTTCAGCCTTGTTCTTTGCTTTTTCCTTCTTCAGTTATCATCCATTATGAGGTAGCCAAACAAAAGTAAACCAATCTAGATGTTGCAGATTGATTTGAAATGAGTAGGTTTGGTTGCTGTCAGATGTTTAGGGAGGAAACAGTGAGAGGGAATTCTTGTCATTCTAATTTGATGGAAAAATATAATGAAAATCTATCTTTGTATGAAGCTTTTTCTGTTAAATCTATTTCTGATTTTCCAGAGACAAAAGCACTAATCAGGAAGTATCTGATAACATAAGCCACCCAAGCCTTGCCTTCTGGTGTTAATGTTCTGCAATGCCTGCCATCAGTGAAGTAGCAAAGCATTTCATTATAGTAGAGAAACAGTATAAAAATGAGTGTGTCTTAATGGTCAGAATGCATAAATTCAGTCATAGGCTTTCTTGTATGTCTTTGTGCATTATTTCACAAGGGTTCTGGGGCTCCATACACTTCTTTCAAGAAGGAAAGGGAAAAAAAAGATATGCTATCATTTTGACCTTGGCAGATTGGTTGTGGAACAACTGATGTTCACAGGGTCCTGCCTAAGAGGAATCTCATAATCCATTCTTACCACATTAAGGTCTAATAGTCTGCTTTAAGAAGTAAAAAAACAAGGGAAGTAGATATTGTTAGTGGAAAGAGACAACAAAATATACAGCGGAAATAAATTTAAACCTATGGTCACTTGATCAAAAGCAAGCTAGCAAAGCCTTTTAGTTATGGGAAAACTTTCCTTCTCCTTGATTTCCTGTGGGAAGGGAGAAAACTATTTTGTACATGGTAGCACTTTTTCTTTTCAGCTAGAAATGTTGAGGTTTTTTTAGGAAATTCTTTACCAGTTGCAGCGACAAGGAGAATTCAAGAATCTTTTTGTTTCCTGAAACAAAGTGGACTTGTTCAGAGTCTTGGGAACCTGAGAGTAAATTGAGTAATCGTGTGCTACAATTCTGGTTTTATTTGTTTGTTCTGACTTTGAATTTGCTTTAACTTTAAATGTCCTTTTAAGACTGGAGGGCCAGTGACTTACAGGACAGACAGTTTTTATCTGTAAGTACAGGAAGAAGTAGGATGTAAATAAACATTAGTGACATACCAATCTACTGCTTCCTTTTCCGCTAACTTCTGTATTTAAGCTAGAACAGTTTCTTAGGAAATATCCCCAATAAATCCGTGTGGTATTTCAGCATTTATAGTCTGAAGTATGTCAGAAATCCACCAGGCTAATCACACTCTGAGCTCTTTCTATTACAGCTTTTCTTTAAGACTAATGAAATGATTATAACTGTTAAGAAGAATGATTTATGAAATTAGTTTCTATCCTTGCTGATTTAACATGGGCATGTAACAATTGTATTGTCATTGTTAATTTTTCTCTCTTTATATTCCATTTCCACTGTAACTTGTATAACTGCAAAATAAGTAAAGTGGGTTTAATTCTAGAGCTCCAGATCAAACTACAGTGCTGCTTTCAGAACTTAGTTTTTTCCACCTAAAATCTTAGAAGGTAAGAAGAAACAGCTGTGCTTAGAACAGTTGCATTCATTTAGGCTTAAGATTGTGGTGGTGGTTTTTTTTCAGGAGAGAGAATACACCTGGTAGATAGGAAGTTAATGTATGGAGCTTGGAGAAGTTAATGTTATGCTAGAACATCATTCAAATTACAGAACTGAAGACAAAGGGTGTGGGAGGAAAAAAGATTATTTGTTAAAATTAAAAGTCATCATGTAGCTGTGCAGACCTAAAGATCATACTGCAATAGGCTTGAGTTAAAATCTGTGCTTATTAAAACTGAACTGAAATATGCTATTTTAAAAAGGAGGCTGTCCTGAAATTCCATATTGGGAACTAAAAAATATTTCTCTTCACAAACTGCAGTTTTCTAGTTTGGATCTCTTGGGATCTTGGTGTGTTAAAACCCCATGTTCTGCTGAACCTCAAGGTGCATTTGGTGCCTTGCAAGTCCTGAAAAGGGCTGAAAGAAATACATGTTTTCACTATGAGAAATCAGATATTTTAACATTTGAGACACACAGCACTTTGTTCTTCAGTTTGAACTATCTGCTTACAGACCTTTTCTGTGTCAGGGTTGGGAGCATAGCATACATTGCTCTTGAGGCGTGGCTGCCCGTGGCGGCGCATTGCAAACTCTGCCTGCCAGACACGGACTGGCATTTGTATCCTTTTTTTATTTCTTTTTTCCCTCCTTCTGTGTTATCGCTGCAGCTTATAATGAAACCCAAACCCCAGTCTGACACTCTTAAAGTAAGAGTTGAAAATCAGTGATGAAAATACTATCTACATATTCCAAGGAATATTCCAGACATTAGGCTTTAAAAGTAGGTTTTAAAAGCTGTGAATAGTTTAAATTCAACTGTGAAACAAAGAAAACCCAAACCCATTATGATACAGTACAGGCCCATTGTTCTGAGTACCTCTTAACAGTTTGATTTTTAATCATGTGATGAAATATAATAGAAGTTAACTTCTGTGGTTATTAGTTTAGTAAAATCAAACACCAATACATGTAATGATGGATTTAAGAGAGAAAATATGCAATTTATTTGCAGCCTGTGAGAATGTGTCTTATACTGTATATAGGTTTATAGTTTTTCATTTTGGTTTTTAAAACAGAGTATTTTAAACAGTTTAGGCATGTGAGGACAGAAATCTGTTCTCTGCTCTTGGAATTGACTTTTGCTACCTAGAAAAAGGTCTGCCTGTCTTTTGTGAGACACAGTGTTAGTAATGGCACAGAGGAGTTTTTTGTGTTTTATAACTGCTAATCTCTGCCAAAGCAGCAGCTCTTCTGTGAGTATCAGTAACTTGAAAGAAAAGACATGTTGAGAACGCTGAATGTGGTACTTCTTGGTGTAAAGCTCCTGTTACACCATGCTGCCTACAGCTTCACAAAGAGGATTACACAGGCTCTGTTGTGTCTCCTAACCTTTTTGGAAATCATTTTGTGTGTGCAAGAGAGAAATCTGGTAGAGGTGATTTCTAGCCTTAGCTTTTTTCTTATTGTTCTTTCTCTGTCTTTAGCTGGAACCACTTTGTGCTCTGTTATTTCTTTTCCATTATTTCACTTGTTTAGAGCAGCCATGTCTGCAGTGCTTGAGTTTCAGTGCTTTATCAATGTATTCTCACAGCAGAAGCAAGAAGATCACCTTCATTCTGTGAAAGGAATTCTGCAGGCTGTGCCCCAAACCGCAAAGAAGTAACTTCCCACATAATTAGCTGGTGCGAAGTTGAGGGAAAGGATAGCCCCAGAGGAACAAGTAGTAGCAGCTACCTATGTATGTTAGAGCAGTCACCTCATTCCTCCTTCCATCCTGCTTGCCCTCCTCTCGCTGCACATGGCAGAGCTGTGTGAGCAGAGGCACAGCTGTTGTGTGTGTGCGTGACTTGTCCTTGCTACGCGTTTGGCGTTGTGCTCTCCTGTTGAACTACTGCATTAGTAACCTAGTGGGTGGGAAGTACTTCTGGCAACCAAGGTAGGTGAGACCACAGTGGAAACAGACCAGAGTACGACACCATCTCTTCCAAAGGGCTTCTGAGCTAAAAAACCCAATCCATGCAGGAAAAAAATCACCTCTGCTGCCATTTTGTGGTTCTTCTGTCCTGGGCAGATGACAGTTGGACCTTAGGAGTTAGGAGGATCCTTTTATATTTATCTGTTCACATTAACACAAATGACTAATGCTATGCATTTGCACACTTATTTAAATGTCAAAGGTAGCAATTCTAGGGCAAGCAATCATGCTGTGACTCAGGGTAGGTAAGCACCATGAAACATTAAAGAAGATGGGAGTTTGTAGCTAACTTCCAAGTAAGGCACTGTGAGGCTTTGATAGCTGTGGGGTGTGTTACTGGTCTGTCCTTCAGCACTTTCTACAGCAACTACGGCCCTGGGGAGGTGTGTGGAGAAAGGCTTAGGAACCATATTGCTGGGAAAGAGGCTCTTGTGGAGCTGGGAGAACTGTAAGACCTCAACAACTTGTATTACTGATGAGGGAGGAGTATTTGACTTTCATTTTCCCCATGAAAATAAATAAAGTGAGAGCTGGAATCTCCTTCTGCTGGTTCCCTGAGAGGCTGAGCCCTAAGTTTTAGGTTTTGGCAACTGTGCCAAGAGCACCAACAGAGATGAGTGCTGCAGTGAGATAAAGCCCTCTCCTATTTTGCTGCCTTCCCCAGATCCCAGGGATGGTATGCAAAGCTGGTAGAAGCTTCTGGGAGGAGAGTGTGGGAGGCCAGGGTCTGGATCCCTCCCTGTGTTGGAGGAGATGCTTTCATCATGAGCTCCATACCAGTAAAGAGGACTGCTGGTCTTTCCCACAGACGAAGATATGGGAGCTGCTTGCACTGGTGTGGGGAAGGAGGGGTGCTCATGCATGCCTTTGCCCATATAGGCGGTAGCTGGTATTTGAGTTCTGCGTATAGAAATGTGTTATCTAGAACTAAATAAAGTATCATGTTGTATATACATTGCCTGCAATGCTGTCTTTTAGGGTGTGTAAGGTGCAGGTCTGTATGAACTGGTATGCTACAAGTTAAAAATAATGAATCTAATGCGTCTTGGTCCTGCCTGCTTTGATCTCCTTGTGCTCTGCGAAGCTGTTCTTCTCCCAAGCAAAGGGAGCCAGACTCTGATAATGTACATCCTGTCTCCTTCCCCACTGCATGTGTGCACATAAGCTAGGTATTTTTCTTTAGAAGAGGCAAATTTGGGTCATAAGTTCAGCAGTTAAAATTACGATTTTACCACATCCTGCTTGCACAGGAAGCTTATTTTTTAAAAAGCTGATAAGTTGAGTCCGCTATATTTTGTCAAACAAAAAGCAAAGCAAGCTATTTAAAGTTGCAAAGAGGTTTGGATTCTTACATGATCAGTTTGCTGCTTGTCTCACAGTGCATGTATTTAACATAAAGTGAAAGCCTTGCAGTCTGCTCCTGTGCTACCTGCACTAACCAGCTTCCTACAATCACTGGGCTGTGATGATAATCTGAAAAAAAACCATTTTCCCCATCATATTAAGAAAGAGTTGTGACAGTTTTTTTCTTGGTTAGGTAGGTTGAATTTAACTGCGGGGAGGGGGTGGCAGGAGGGAATGTATACAGTACCATCTGATGTAATCATAGAATGGTTTTGGGTTGGAAGGGACTTTTAAGATTATCTAGTTCCAACCCTCATGCTGTGGGCAGGGATGCCACTCACTAGATCAAGTTGCTGAGGGCCCCATCCAGCTGTTTCTTACTTTAAAGCATCCAAGCATATTAAAAATTGTGCCAAATATTCACATAGTAACTGTAAGGCTTTTGCTTGTGCAGTGGCACTTACGAGGGAAAGGGGCCAATCAATCTGATAAGACAGAGGAATGCTGAGTAACAAGGAGTGGGAGATGAAAAGAAGGAAGAGACCTTGCTGACAATATAACAAGAGACCTAGAATATGCTGTTCAAGTCATGATCAGAGTGCAAATCATTTAGAAAACGCTATTTTGTTCAAATGCAAGGTACTGCAAAATAATGTTAGTGCTAGATGTTACATTCTCAGGCTCAAGCAGTCATTTTTACAGAATTGAATTTTGTGCAGCATAGTCTATAGTTCCTTTTCTTGTTGTTAATGCAGCTCAGCTATAGCATTTTACCTTTCACATGTTATAGTATCACTAGTTAACAATACTGATTTTGTCTTTGTTCTTTTGTAGGAATGTTTACCCTTGCAGAAGTTGCATCGCTCAGTGACATCCAGCCAACTTACCGTATCTTGAAACCATGGTGGGATGTATTTATGGATTATCTTGCTGTTGTTATGTTAATGGTTGCCATTTTTGCTGGAACCATGCAGCTGACAAAAGACCAGGTGGTCTGCTTGCCAGTCTTGCAGTCTACTGTAAATTCAAAAGTGCAGCCTGGTACACCAGGAAAGGCTGACTTTCCCACTGTTGAAACAACCACTGGTCAAGGAGAAGAAGCATCAATGAGAACTGTTGCCTTTGAAAGTGCCCCTACTGTAACACCTGACATTTTTCTGAGCAGAGCTACCTCTTCTCAGTATCAAACCACTGAATCAGACCAGGAGCCGAAGAAGGAGCAAAAGGATTCCTCAGGCCGTAAAACAAATTTGGATTTTCAGCAGTATGTATTTATTAACCAGATGTGCTATCATTTGGCTCTTCCATGGTACTCAAAGTATTTTCCCTATCTTGTTCTCATCCATACTATCATTTTAATAGTCAGTAGCAATTTTTGGTTCAAGTACCCCAAGACCTGCTCAAAAATTGAGCATTTTGTGTCTATACTTGGGAAGTGTTTTGAATCCCCTTGGACTACAAAAGCATTGTCCGAAACGGCATGTGAGGACTCCGAAGAGAACAAACAGAGGTTAACTGGTGCCCAGTCCCTGCCCAAGTACGTTTCCACTAGCAGTGATGAAGGAAGCCCAAGTGCCAGCACTCCCATGATAACCAAATCTGGCTTCAAATTTTCAGCTGACAAGCCGATGATTGAGATTCCGAGCGTTACGATTTTAGATAAGAAAGATGGAGAACAAGCCAAAGCGCTGTTTGAGAAAGTCCGAAAGTTCCGGGCTCACGTGGAAGACAGTGATCTGATCTACAAGCTCTATGTTGGCCAGACTGTCATCAAGACTGTCAAATTCATATTTATACTCTGTTACACTGCAAACTTCGTCAACACCATTAGTTTTGAACACATTTGCAATCCGAAAGTGGAACATCTGATTGGCTACACGCAGTTTGAATGTACACACAATATGGCTTATATGTTGAAGAAGCTGCTTATCAGCTATATTTCCCTCATTTGTGTCTATGGTTTTATCTGCCTCTACACACTTTTCTGGCTGGTCCGAATACCTTTAAAAGAATATTCTTTTGAAAAGGTCAGAGAAGAGAGTAGCTTCAGTGATATCCCTGATGTCAAAAATGATTTTGCGTTTCTCTTGCATATGGTAGATCAGTATGACCAGCTGTATTCTAAGCGATTTGGTGTCTTTTTGTCAGAGGTAAGTGAGAACAAACTACGTGGAATTAGTTTAAACCATGAATGGACTTACGAAAAGCTTCGGCAACATGTTTCCCGCAATGCCCAGGACAAGCAAGAGCTGCATCTCTTCATGCTGTCAGGGGTCCCTGATGCAGTGTTTGATCTGACGGATCTGGATGTGTTGAAACTGGAGCTGATTCCTGAAGCAAAAATTACAGCCAAAATTTCCCAGATGACAAATCTTCAGGAGCTTCATCTGTACCACTGCCCTGCAAAGGTTGAGCAGACTGCCTTCAGCTTCCTCCGGGACCACTTGAGATGCCTTCATGTGAAATTCACAGATGTTGCAGAAATTCCTGCGTGGGTGTATTTGCTCAAAACCCTCCGTGAATTGTACTTGATAGGCAACTTGAACTCTGAAAACAATAAAATGATAGGGCTTGAATCTCTTAGAGAATTGAGACATCTTAAAATTCTCCATGTGAAGAGCAATTTGACCAAAATTCCCCCCAATATCACAGATGTAGCACCACATCTGACAAAACTAGTCATTCATAATGATGGCACTAAGCTTGTGGTACTCAATAGCCTTAAGAAAATGACTAATGTTGCGGAGTTGGAACTGCAGAACTGTGAACTGGAGAGAATTCCCCATGCCATCTTCAGTCTTTCTAACTTACAGGAACTGGATTTAAAGTCAAACAGCATACGCACAATTGAAGAAATCATCAGTTTCCAGCATTTAAAAAGACTGACTTGTTTAAAGCTGTGGCACAATAAAATAGTCAGCATTCCTTCCACCATTACCCACATAAAGAATTTGGAGTCTCTTTATCTCTCCAATAACAAACTGGAAACCTTACCTGCCGCAGTGTTCAGTTTACAGAAACTTAGGTATTTAGATGTAAGCTTCAACTCAATTGCGGTGATTCCAGTGGAAATAGGTTTGCTTCAAAATCTTCAGCATTTTCACATCACAGGAAACAAAGTCGACATTTTGCCAAAACAGTTGTTTAAATGTGTTAAACTGAGGACTTTGAGTCTGGGACAAAACTGTATTACCTCAATCCCAGATAAAGTAAGTCAACTCTTGCAGCTGACTTACCTGGAACTGAAGGGAAACTGCTTGGACCGTCTGCCAGTTACGCTGGGGCAGTGTCAGCTTCTCAGGAAAAGTGGGCTCATAGTGGAAGATCACCTCTTTGATGCTTTGCCCTCAGAAGTTAAAGAGGTGTTGAATCAAGACACAAGCATTCCCTTTGCTAATGGAATTTAGACTGAGGTGAAATGCTCTGATAGCTGACTTCCAAATGGCAAATGTTAAAAAAAAATGGCAAATGTTAAAAAGTATGGCAAATATGAGATCATGTGTTTTAGAAAGCAGAATTCTTTGGATGGCAGGACTACTAGCAGGTTTAGAAGAGATGTAACTGAGTGTTCAATGTTTGCAGTGTTTCAAAAGATAATTTCCAAAATTTTTGAGAGGATAAAGAACCTTAATCTCAATTCTTTTTTCCTTAAATTGTTTGTAACTTGGATGCTGCCGCTTTTGAATGTTTACAAATTTGCTTGCCTGCTTAAAGTAAATGATTAAATTGATGACCTTTTCTTACTATGCAAGTTATTCCTTAAGGTCTGGTTTTATTTTAGTGCATTAGGTGGAGGAAAACCAAGGCTAAACGTTGTATATGGTATGGGTCTAACAGCACTTGAAACACACAATGAATTGTGCTGTTAGTGTTTAGCCCTCCTTGGCAAATGAAAACAGTTTGGCTATGATTTGAACTGCATCAGAACCACCATTTTCCTGCGTTATGGTATGTAGTTTCATGGAAACATAGAAATGTTTAGGTTGGCAGAGATTTCTGAGTTCATCAGGTTCAACCATTAACCTAACACTGCCAGGTCCACCACTAAACCATGTCCCTAAACACCACGTCTATGCTTTTTTTGAATGCTTCCAGGGATGGTGATTCCACCACTTCTCTGGGCAGCCTGTTCAAATGCTTAACTATCTTCTCAGTGAAGAAATTTTTCCTAATCTAAATATTCCCTGGCACAGCTTGAACCTGTGTCCTCTTGTCCTATTGCTTGGGAGAAAAGACTGATCCCCACCTCACTACAACCTCTTTTCAGGTAGTTGTAGGGAGCAATAAGATCCCTCCCAACCCTCATTTTCTCCAGCCTAAGTACCTGCTTCTTGTAAGACCTGCGTTCCAGACCGTTCACCACCTCTGTTGTCCTTCTCTGGAGACTCTCCAGTACCTCAATGGTTTGTGTCAGGCCAAGCATGTTTGCCTTCATTCTTCATCCTCAAGGCCTCATGTTGTTGGGTGAGATTTCTTCTGTGGTCTGGCTGCTTCTTTATGCAGGCAAAGGCTGGTCACCTTGCTGCAGCCGGTCTCCCCCTCAGGTTCCATGACTCTCGTCTGTCCTATGCAACAGTGGGTGGTAAAAGGGAGAATACTGCCACTTGGCATTCAAGTTGTGGATCGTTTTGATGGTTGAACTGTTTTACAAGGTGACTTAGAAAGCCATTAAACACCAAGTGACTTTACTGCTCGTGTTTTGCTCTTCTGAGTTTTCATCTGGGAAACTCCAGGCGTTTTGGGAGTTGGCGATTGTTTTGTTTCACAGCCCTCTGCTTAGGACCTGGCGTGTCTGCTCCATTTACTAGATTAATGACAGACATAAGATTTTTGATTTACTCAAACGTAATTCAGTTTCATCACCTCTCATGGTGTCTTCCACACCTAGACTTTACCATAGGACCACCTTTCTCCCCACCCCAGCGCAAACAATTTCATGGTTTTGAACACTTACACACTTTTAGAAAACCCAGACTTTGTGCCAGATAAATCGTCAAATAAAGAAAAAAACAGACAGCAGTGAGTGTGGGATATTTTTTGTTGGGATTTTTTTGTGTGTTGTTTTTTTAACTTGAATTTGCATTGCCAGAACCATTAGAGAAATATAATCCATTAAATCTGCAAAATTATCAGTTGTAAATCTTGGTCATTTACATTCCATGTGTGCAGAAAAGAAGTACTATGCTGGGAGATGATTGCATGATTACTCATGGTTTAAACACAATTCCCTATTGTAGTGTGGTCAGGACTGAACTAGTCTCTAGTTCAAGGGACTGTTCTTCTCACAGAAATCCTCATGCACAGTGATTTCTGCTGTAAGTTCACCAGAGCTGCCCTGACTTACACCACTGTTAATGAGAGGGTAGTTTAGGCCTAGAGGCATCGTGCAGGCAGGAACATTGCAAATACTGCTCTTACGAGTCTTGCACATTTTATTGTTAATAATTTACTGTTAGTCATGCTGGGAGGACTGTTCTCAGCTGTAGGCAGCAGTTTCTGAATACATACCTGCAGCGTATGTTTATCAGAAGACCAGTTTATGAATAGTGGTTTTCCTATTTCTCCTGGGGATATGGTCTGTTTTCCACTTGCCAGCAGGCAGTAAGCTTGGGATGTTGACAGTTTTGCAACACCAAGTCACAGGTTAGGCAGCACACTCGCAGTTACTGATCTGTCCTCCACTGGGAAACTTAGTGCAAATCCTCAGAAATTTTTTTTTAAGTAGAAGTTAAGGCTGCAGTGGATATTTCCTTTTTAAGAAACTCTATAATTTGTTTATTTTTTGCACATAGATCACTTTAAAATTGCTGGACTATTGACTCTTTAGAAAAACTGTGGAATATACTAAAAGTTTTTGCTTTGTATTTGTTGTCGAGTGTCATTTCAGCTACCAAGAAATTGTGTGTAGGAGGGAGGAAGAGTTGGAGGATGAGAAAATAATTAAAATCTTTAGAAAAATAGTTCTATTTTTCATCTTTTTTTTCTTTTTTAAAAAATAGAAGAGTCACATAGGATGTGGCTGTGTATTGATCTAGCTTTTGAAAGCTTTTTTTGGTGTTTCTGATTCTCCTACTGACCCTACTGATGTTCAAAAACTTTCAATTTCATATGAGTACGATATACTCAAAAAATAAACTTGTATCCCCTTAATGAGTATGTTATATGTAATTTAGACCACTGTTTTGACTAGTTATTAGCCAACTGTACTTCTTTAAACAACTTCTCCAAAATAAGTGTATGTTAAAGTTAATTTCAGGCTTCTAATGCTTGCTCAGCATAAACTCCATTATTGTTTTTAGGAGATCTTTCTCAGAGTGGGGAGGAACTGCTTATCATCCCCATGTCACCTCTGCCCAGTCCTTCCTCCTCTGTGTGACTGTTTATAATGTTCCTATTTCCTGCGTGTCAACTGGCACAGTCTTGCTTTAAAGTCTTGGAAATTCATCTCTTTTCCATGTAAGGCATGTGAAATATATTTTGCATTTCTGTTTGATTTAATAAATAAGATGTTTCTATCTTCCTCTAATCTATTTTTTTAATGGGTGAAAAGTGTGTTTACATAGTAAAAGCTCTGTACCTTACACTGAACTTGTTCTGTGGTGCTTGTAATCTAAGAATGAAGAGGTATGAGTTGCTGCTCCTAGTAATCCTGCAGGTATGGTTTCTAACTCAAATACAGTACTTCAGCAGAGTTTTTATCTTTTTTTTTTCATCTCTACAATCCAAATGACCTATCACTGTTTTTATTTGGCTGATGGAGTTTTGCAGAACATACGTATGGCCCCAGAAGAAATGTTTGTTCAAGTTAGAGGAAGTAAGAACTTGCCCATTCTATTTGTGTAACTGTGATTTCTGTGAAGATCCTTTAGTTTTCCAATAAACTGACCTTTTGGAAGCTGTTTCCTACGATGCAACGGAGCTATGGCTGTCCTAAGCAGGTACCGAGCCTCTTGGTGTAAGGGAGGATGCTGGCACTTGTGAAAGGCTCTCTGCTGCTAAATAAATGGTTTTGCAGTCCTGAGCTGCCTTTGCGGGTAGCAAAGCAGGATGCCCGGACACTGTAAGTGATGTCTGAGTATGGGGCATCTGCTTTGTGGACTGTGTTTTTAATAAAAATCTTACAGAAATAGGAGTTCTGTATATTGTGTTTCCATGGTTGTGCACAGAAACTGATGGTGTATGGTTATGTAAAGGCCATGAACTTGACTGAATCCTTTACCTGAAGCCCGGTTAATCACATGAGGTGCTCCTAGAGCTGTGGTGTTGACCGTCATTCTTCTTGCAGGAACAGATTTTGGCTTTCAGACTTCTGGGTTCTCAAGACTGGGAGTTGGGCAGGAAACCTGACAGTTTGCAAGTGTAATTCTTTTGCAGCTTGTTGTGAATATGAAAAATGTGGCTTCTCTTGGGTCCTTGGGTTGTGAACCTGTGAGGTGCTAAAGATGAGAAAAAACCACTTGAATTTGTGGAGGGATCCCCGTATTGATGGCAGAGCCATAGGGCCACACTGGCAGTGGGCTGAGAGTAGCTTATCTGGGCAGCTGTCACCCAGCGTGATACGATCATTGTCTGTGCAACAACTGGCCTCAAAGTTATTGTGGAGCACAGCACTGCTCTTCAGTCCAGAGCAAGGAGGGAGGGTAAGCCTGTGACTTGAGAGCTATTTTGGGTTTGGTTCAGCCTTGTCCTCACCTGTGGTAAAGGATATTAAAAGGATTTCAATTTCTTTTCTATAAGCTGTGGATTCTTTAATGGAGGCAAAATGCCTGAATGATTATGAAAAACACAAATCATGCAGAAATTACGTCATGTAGAAAGATTCCAGAGGCCTAGGCAGTCATGTCATTAGCTGCTTGGTAGGGCCCTATCAATGCATTTCTGATGTGTGATCCCAGAACGGTTTGATTTAGACAGCAAAGTATCACAGGCAGGACTGAGGATACCTCAAGATGTCTTTAAGCCTGGCCACGCTGCCTCATGAAAAGTAAGGTTCCCTAACTCATTCCTCCCAGATGTTTGGCAAGATGTAGGAGTGGGTTAGACAGTGATGGAAATTCCAGCCTCTCTAGGCTGACTATTTATTTAACGACCTCCCTGTTGAAGAAACACAGCTAGACAACAAATGCTGATTATCTGTTTAGGCCAAGCCAAACTATTAGAAAAGCATTAACCTATTTGCTTGCAGAAGTACAGACTGAGACAGACTGCTGTGTGGATACGTTGCATACAAAACACCTTGGGAGGACCAAAGTTTGGGATTCCTTTGAAACAAGCCCTGAGGAGCAGCTCTGCCTCAGTTTGGTTGCACTGTATCTGTAAACAGTTGCATTCTCCAGTGATGGCAAGGCCATCTGAAGCCATGGTGCAATGCACTTATGACTGGTCTACCTCATCCTAGGCTGGCGGCTGACATCCTTACCCATGCAAAGCCAAGGTGGTTAGTTTGCTCAGAAAGACATTTTGTGAAGGCATTTAAAGTGTTTCTTGAGCAAATTTGCAGCAGGAACAAGCAAGTTGATTGTTAAGGTTACCAGAATTGAATTAATTGAGATAAATTCTGTAGTGTTTTTGACCTTGGCATTAAGCCCTTGCCTCCAACTGTGAATTGATAAAATTACTGCACAAATTAATGGTTAGCTTACAGGGTTACCCAAATGGTTGGTATTTTAGCACTATAGAAACATTCCCAGTTCAGGCTGTCCACTTGTGCTTGTACAGTGTGTTCAGCACTTGAACGAAAGGCATCAAACAGCGAGGCTGCAAAACCCTGCGGGCTTATGCTGTGACCAATTTTCTAGGACAGCAAATCATTCCCCGTGCTGCTAAATGGATGGTAGGCTGTGTTACTGAGTGCAGTTGTTCCTGTAGCAAAGATGAAGCTTTAGAGTTAAGCTCAGAAACAGATTTTACAAGCTGATTACCAACGTGCACCCATTCCACGATAAAAGTCATGAGATGATGTTTCTGGCAGAGATGCTGAAAATAGTTCCTGTAACTCAGCCAGGCATGGGTGCAGAAGTGGCAGCTCTTTAACACTGCACATCAACACAATACAACTCAAGTGAGGATCTTTAAAACCACACACACTGGAGTTTGGCCAGGCTGCATCTCCCTCTGTTCCCCGAAGAGAACAGCCCTTAAGCTCTTTTGCAATTACTATCACTAGGACCTTTGTTCTGTCTTGCCTCCAACAGCACATTGCCCCTTGATGCTGGAGGTAGCATAGGGTTATTGGTTTAATAATGACTGTTTGGGAAGAATGCCATCCTCTAAATTAACACCACAGTTGCTTGCAGGAAGTCTTCCAGCATAGAGCAGGTCTGTTCCCATAAAATGAACATGTTGTGCCCATAAACAATAAAATCTCAAGTTGGGACTGGGTTGTGTAGACCATTAGTAATAAATGCACAAAATGTTGCTGTTCAGCTAACCAGTTCTGGGTAGTTTTGCTGCTTTACATGCTTTATAAAAATGGATTTTAAGACCCTTTTCTCTAACACCATCCTGTAGCATCACTGGAGCCAATGTTGTGGGCCTGGGCAGGCTGGCTTACCCCAGAGGGTGTTGCTGCAGCTGTCCTGGCAGAGCTGGGATCGGAGAAGGTTGGGCTGCTATGGCTGATGCAAGCACCCCATGGAATCTCCCCTCTGCTGGGGGAGCCAGATTTCTCTCACTCCTCCTCAGGCATTGTCTATGGGAGATGCCATACAAAAGTGTGTCCTTAACCACAAAATAAAGGTAATACTGTTGAGTGAAACCTCTTGCTGTGTGATGTGTCTGAAAGATGGGGATCATGATAATAGGAGGAAATGCAGAATAAGAAGGGAAAAAAGGGAATAAATGGTCCTGAGAGGATGTAGAAATTTCAGAAGTTTTAGAAAGATAGTGTAAAATCTGGAATGCAAGTTACAGGTGATCCTGGCTAAAACCAAGCTCAAACCCACAGGGCACCCTATGACTTGGCCTTTTCCTTTTGGTTTTTTGTTTTCTTCTGTCCCCTCTGCCTCTCAGGCAGGGTCGTAGGGTGTCTCTTCAGCTTCTGCTTACATGTTCTCCTTCCCCTCTTGCTCCTGTGCAAGTATCCATGATAAGCTCATCCCTGCAGAACTATTAGCACTTATCCCAGCACAGCCATACCCGGAGCTGCACCTTGGCTACAGGCTCAGCAGTGCTCTGCAGGGAAACCCTGGGCACTATCAAGAGCTGGAGTCTAATCTTGGAGCTGCAGCTTCCCCTGTGAAGGGATTCTCCCTCCTCTGGCTGGCAGGTGATACCCAAATGGGGTAGAGCCCTGCCAGCACAGGGAGGCTTGAGGCTCCCTCCCAGCTGCATGAAAATGCTGGGGCTAGTGGAGTGCTGTCCACTTCCAGCTCTCCCACAGCCTGGGGAAGCCATGTTGTCCCTGCAGCCCTCCAAGGAAAGGGTTTCCATAACATCCTTAAGTTGTAATTTCCATAGGCATCTCCATGGCTCCTGCAGTTCTTTGTTGGAAATTGGGTTGTGTATTTCACAGAGGGTGCAGTGAACATCTGACGGTTGTCACAACTATGTTCTGCACTGAGTGCTTCTTTTCCACCCCTTTCATTTTTTTCTCTGCCTTTGGTTAAACCCTTTCCTTCAGCCTTTCTTTGTGTGTTGGTTGGGTGTGTTTGTTTTGTAACTCCTGTTAACTCCCTTCTATATCCTCTCAGTTTACCAAATTTGGTAAAAATACTGATGTCTTTAAAGGGATGTGGAACCTGGGCTGAGGCCTCCCAGTGCAGAGCCCTGACCCTGAGGACACACGGCCCAAATGAGGCTTCCCAGGAGCAGCAGTGCCGCATTAGGTCTGGGTTGCCCAACCACACTGTGTACCCACACTGTAGCTGCAGCGTAGCTGCAAGAATGTCTTTTGGACGGAAAATGCCTTTCAGGACCTCAGGTTTTAACCTATTGAAATTGTGAAATGTGCTTACTGAAAGAAAGACCAGCTGGATTGTAAATTGATTACAGCCAATGTTTGTGTATTTGAGACCTAAGAAAATGCCAGCATGATCTGACACAGGAGAATGAGATAGGTTTCTAGCTGTGTTTGTATTAAAATCTAATTAAGTAAATTGGCTTTAAAATTGTGTGTGGTGGCACTGTCCTTGTGAGCCAGCACTAGTGTGGTTGAATAATTCACACAGTACTTGGGAATATTCCTCAAATCTTCAGAGCTACTTATGGCTGACTGCACGTGCCTCTCACTGCAGATTTCAGCCTTCACACAGAACATGGGTGTTTATCCCAGGTGGTCTGAAACCCCAGTGATCCAGTGCCATCTCTGCAAGACAGAGGTCAGCCCTAGGAATCCACACAGGTGTTGCACAAAGGAGCCTTAGCATGTGCTCTCACAGGGACTTTCTTTCAGTTTAGGACCAGTAGAGCTGACAGGCTGCAGTTTTGAACTAGAACTCTACAGAAGAGGCCTTAATTAAATCATTCTTCTGAAGTAATTAAAAGACTGTAAAATGATCATGTAGACAGCACTGCTGCACATGGTTTGAAACCTGCCTTTCTCCTCACCACCAGGAAATCAAGTGAATCTTGGCCACCTCTATCCCAGCACAGCAGGTGTGCTCCCAGCCAGGGTCTCTGCAGGAGTTGCCCCACAAAAGAGTCACACCCACTGTGAAAGGTAAGCGTATCTCCAGAGGAAGGCAGGCAGGGTATCTGTCCCATGTAAGGGTCCTTGTGCCTCTGGAGCTTTATGTTTTTTCTTGCATTGATCATCCTTAGCAACATGTTGAACTCTGAATCCATTTAATTAAATGCTTTCAACATTCTTTATGAGGCTTCTAATTGCTGAATGCCACAGAGGAGCATGGCAGCAGACAGCATGGGTTGTGAAACACTGGTGAACAGCCTGGGTGGGACACAGAGGATCCAAAAATGAGCATTTTACCTTTACTTTCTGCTGCTCTCTCCTCACCAGATTGAGAAAGGGCTGGCATGGAGGAGACCTCAGAGATGCGGTAATGCTGTGGTTTTATTATATGGTAATCAGTGCTTCTGGAAGACTGAAGGGCTGCTGCTATTATTAGCAAAATGTTGGTGGGGTGATTAGCTCTGTGCAAGACTTGAGTTCAAAGAAGCTTAAAGGATGAATGGACAGATGCAAACTGGACTAGGCACTGGATGTTATAAACCTATGCCAGTCCTGTGTGATGTGGAAAAAGGTGTGTAGATGCTGGTTCTCCACTTGTTATCCTGCTGGCCACAGCATTTCCAGTGCTTAACAGCTAACGTGTGAGATGCTGCTCCTCAGTGTATGAGAGTGAAGCAGGCTGGGTGCCTGGGAGGGATTCCCCCTGCTGGGATATGCAACAAGGCTGGGCAGGTTTACAAGGGTTTGGGGTAAAGGAAGCCACTGCCTGCAGGCTGGCTCTGTTCACGTCAGTAGCTGTCCATGGCATGTTTTGGGGGAGAAAAACTACTCTAAACACTCATTTTAGTACAAAAGTATTTTGGTGTGGTGCTGTTTAGGAGGTTTGCAGCTGTGAAATTATTTGCTACAGGATACTGGGGATGCTATGAGTTTTTATAGTCTCAAGAGAATGCAAAGAAAGTTCACAGAAGAGAAGAGCAGGGAGGATTAGCGAATACATGGAAACTACCTGTCCTGTGGCATGGCTCTGACTTTTGTCCTGATTTTCCTGTGATCTGCAGCACCTCCTTTGGGTGCTGTCACAAAGGAAGGTTCTACAAAATGCCCCAGTGGAGACGAAATGGCTGCTGTTTGCTGTGTGTTGTGCAAGCCTCCTTCCTGTCCTCAGGAGGCTCCACAACTACAGCATGGCTGCTAGCCTTGGGCATGGCTTCAATTCCTCCATCAGGCTGCTTAGGATCTTTCTGGGACAGAAAAACTGAATTCTCTGTCCTTCTCTGCCTTGTTTTTGTCCATCCCTCACAGTACATACCCACTTTGCTTTTTCCAGACAGACCTGCATTGTTGTTTGGGCACAGAGGCACCATGTGCTCAAAGGGGAGAGACATTACTCCGTGGTGTGAGTCTTTGACAGATACTTTGATTGTGTCACACAAATAGACCCAGACCATGGTATGTGCCCCAGATGCTCGCCTTTGCCCTCTTTGGGGGCTTCTCACTGGCAGTGATCCCTCTCCTTCCTGCCCTGTGCAGGGTGCCCTGTCATTTGCTAGTTCCTGAGTGGTCTGAGGTTGTACAGCCTTCAGAGACCGGCCACAGCATGGGCTTCTGTGCAGGAAACAAGGACAGGGCTTCAGGCACTGCTGGCAGAGAATGTTTGAGTCCCACTCCTGCTCACACAGTGGAAGGAGGGACTGCCAGATACCTAATTTGTACTGGAGACAGGCATGTGCCTCTGGTCTGACACACGGAGGAGAGGAAGGAATGGATGGCAGGTGCTTTGCTTTTGCTGATTTTGTGTCTCTCCAAAACATTGTTCACAAGAGGCCCCAAATGGAGCTCTTCCACCTCGCCTGCTTACTGGGGGGGTATGCTGATTTTGGCGCAGAGCAAGCCAAGCATTTTGGAGCTCTCTGGAGCTGACTTACAAGTGCAAAGTTTTTTTCAGACGGAGCAGATAGACTCTCACTGTTTCCTGGAGCAGTCACCACATATGGAGATGCAGGTCCTGTTTCCTCCTATGAGGTCTCACACAAAAGCTGTCAGTCACTACATGGCTGTTGAAGGCTGGGGTGGTGGAAATTTCCTGTTTCTAATACTGCAGAGTTGAAGTGAGGCACAGCTTGGGAGATTAATGTGATGATTATGAGGAGTTTGGAACTGGTCCTAACGCATCACAAAAAGCAAAGAAATCCTGCAGTTCAATGTGCTGACTGTTCACAGAGCTGTTCTGTCTCTTCACCACTCACCTCCTGAAGCTCTGTCACACAAAGAATATGAACTCCACTAAAACAATCTTCTAAAAAGTCTGCTTTCTGCTCAGGGCTTGATCATTAGCTAACTGCTCCTGCCCTAACTCTCCTTAAAAGACTTTTTTCTATTACCAAAATGTTTGTTCTGAATTCCTTTGAGTCACATCCAAAACTATTAGAAATCTGTTTTTTCCAGATACCTCTTTTGAAAACTGCACACTCCATTTGGAGTGGTCTTTTATATGTTTTTGAATTCAAATTATTTCCCCGAAAGAAAATACAGGCTGTCCTGGAGCTGCTGAAATTAGTCATGCAGGTAAACACTTTCTTCTTTTTTGTTGCCAATTTGGAACAGGAAAAATTCTGGGTAAATCCTTCCTTCCTAAAAACATTTAGTACAAAACCTCCACTCATCTGAAGGAACCATTCTACTACAGCACCCTATCAGTATGTGGAGTCCATTTTCTTCCTGAAAAGTTTTTACTGTACATTTATGTTAACTTTATCAGAAAAAAAGCATCCTTTAAAATTCAGGGCTGCTTTGGAGATGCTGCCATCCTTCCTTAACTAATTCAGTTTTACTGAAACCACAGGTTTGTGGGGAACAATTGTGTGCCAGAGCTTCTCAATGGGCTGGTTGTGGTCAGGTAAGTGCTCAGTGCTGCAAAAGCTGCACAATCCAGCCCTTCAGCTTGTGGAAGAGTATCCTTTTACAAGCTCTAAGATCAGGAGAAGTGCATGCAATATTTTTACTTCAGTGTAGTTGTCTTTAGGAATGAAGGACTGTGTGTTTATTGGGCAAACAGCATGGCTTCAGACTCCTGCAAGTGAAACTGCTTTTATTGATTTTCACTCTCTCAGGCATGCGAAGAGAAAATACATAGACTGTATAGAATGAGGATCTTCAGATGCCATTTGGGGTTAAATGTTTACGAAGATATGAGTTGCACACAAAGAAACATGCTCGTGGCTGAAATGAAATTTCCAAGCTTTATGTTGTCCCTGTCTTTGCCGATGTGGTTCAGCCAAGGAAAGAGCAGTGAGCTCCTGGCTGGTCATCTCTGCCTCAGTGCCCTGCTCTGTGTTTTGCTGAATCCTCAAGAGGAGAGCCAGACTGTGATATTCATTCCAGCGGCACTGAGCAGCGAACACCAGCCTGCTGGGAAAAGATCCAAGACCATCAATTCATTTTCATTTCCCATGAATGGTGAGAGTATCGATTTAATCCACGGGTAAGAATTGACAACACCATATCCATGGTTGCTGATATATAGCTTTGCTCTCCTTGTGACTTAGAGCATTTGGGAAGTGGCTTTAAGTGAACAGCTTGTGTGTCTTCTTTCAGGAGGGAACTGGTGAAGGTTTGTGGAGTGATGGTTGCTCTGGCACAGCTCTCGTTAGGCTGGCTGGATCCTGGGCAGATGGGACATTACTTTGGTTGTGGTCAGCCTACAAATTTCTTTAATTTGCTGAAGGAATCAGGCCTTATAGGGCTATAGGGTGTCATAAACAGCTTTAATATTTTTTCCCCCTATTCTTACTCAGATCCTGAGGTGAAGCAGACAAGAAGTTTTGATTCAAAACTCCACAACCTACAGTTGACATCCTAGGTGACCCTGTCCCACATTTAATAGCAGGTTAATTTGGTTTCTATAGTTAAAAAAAAATACATGGAGATCTCTGACCTTTTCACTTGAGATAAACATATATGCTAAGGCAGGGTATGATCACAGTGCAGGGCAATGTTGCAGTACTGCCTTTAAGTTGGCTGGTCTGACCAGCAGTGTTATGGATGTCAGCAAGGGGTCTTGAGATTCTACTTCAAATGTCTGTAAAAATACCTTTCCTAATGTTGCTGGCACAGCCCTGACTGTGCACACAGGAACCCCACCTTCACTTCCTAGTAGGTGGCTCTGATTCCTCATGCTTCTGGTGCCAAGGCATTTTGCACTTTTTTTTGTGTAACTTGGATGGAAATTGGTATTTCGGTGTTTTTTTTCTGTGACTGTTGATTTTACTCTCCTTCTTTTGATATGTATCTTGGAGAGTTTATACATCTTAATGAAATTATGCAAAAGGGAGGTGGTGCCCAGAGGAAAGGAGAAAGTGGAAAAATTATATAAGCTTCCAAAAATAACATGGAAACAATTTTTTCTGTAGTACTGAAATTCTGTTCTAGATGAGTAAATTAAAAGCGTTTGTAGTAATACACTGAAAAGACAATACAAGTGTACAAGTGTCTGCTAGGAACACCCACCTTGAATGGGATCCCACCTGTACAAGCACTGCCACCAGGGAGTTTTGCTGGCATAGCCAGGGGTTTTCCAGGGGACAGGCAGTGGGATGGCCCCTTTCAAATGCCATCTGATGAATCAAAGTTTTCTGAGGTGGTTGCGGAGCAATCTTTGGCTCCACATACAAATTCCACTGAACAAGAGCAATGCAGGAAACATTTCTTGTACATAATACTTGGATAAAGCTAGAGCCAGTCTAGCCCCTGTCAGTTCCTGAGGCAGCCAACTCACACGTGGTCTCTGACCCACACGGGGCTGGAGTTGGCCTTTGTATGTGGGTGGGAGCTGGGCAACCAGAGTGCTTGGGGCCAGTGTGGGGCTTTGCCCCTGGTATATCCATTTCCAAAGCCTGGTATTTTGCATGCAGGAATTATTTATTATTGCCTCTCATGAAAAATACATAAACAGATATCCCTCACACTGTAACTTTCTGTTAGTTTGCCTGTAGTTGCTGGAATCATAAGTGGGAAGGCAGAAGGAAAAAGGAAGAGAGGTGTATAGGACAGATCTGGGTCAAAGCCCATAACAAACCCAGTTCACCAGTGCCCATAACTGGAGGTGACTGGGCTGGGTGGGAGTTGTTGACAGGAATGGGGAATGTATGTATTTCTTTTTTGTTTGAATCCTGATTTGATCTTTCTGTCCCAGATTGCATAACATACAGCACTTAGAAGTTTAAAATACAAGTCTTCTACGACTCACTTCCAGAACTACCTAAAATACTTCTGGGATTTGTGCAGAGGATCTCAGTGATGAAGGGGATGAATCCAATAACCTCATGGAAGCTGAGGCTACATGTCCCTTGGTAGCCAAAAAAGGGTGAGAAAAACTGCCTTTGGATCCCCCATCACCACAATACGCACTCCTGCTCTTTCTCAGAAGTTCCTTTCAGGGGAGCTGATTCAGCTGTTTGTGTGGCTGTACATAAACTGGGTGAAAGAATGAGATTTTAAAAAACCCTCAAAAAGGGAGAGTTGTGAACCTGTGCAGAAAAATCATGTTGTGCATCCATATTAATATCTATAGTAGTGGTTAGTGAGGTTATCTGCACTTAAAGTGCCTCTGGACTGGGACGACAGATGATGAGGCTTGCTGGAACCACACGCCCAAGAAGTGTATGACCCTGGAGCACAGAGCTGAGTGAAATCCATGTTTCACTAGGATTTTTGAGAGGCAGCCAGCACTGGTTTCAAAGTGCTCTCCAGTACTGTGGAGGAAACGTTGATAGATACTGCAATACTTATGCTGATGAATATGCTCAGGATGCACTGAGCATCTCTATATTTGTGCCAGGGCTTGAAACCCAGAGTAACAAGTGCAATACAAGAGGAGGAGGAAGGAAAAGCTGATAGTGAGCAGATGCTTTCTATCATTTTCTGGATGAGCTGCTTTGGCCTCAGCAGAAGAAGCTGTCTCCTGCCAGGCAGAGCTGCACTGCAGAGCAGAGCAGGCAGAGTTACCAGGGCACAAATAATTTTTCAGACCATGGAGTGAAGTTCCTTTCCCAGGGCGGAGTTGGCGGCATGTGAGACCTCCATCAGTGTCAAGGCACTCATTTCCCTGATCCCCTGGAGCTGCTGCCCTGGTTGCTGACACATGTGGGAATGTGCAGGGGGTGGCACAGCATTCTCCCTCTGCAGTGGTGTCCAGAACACGGCTCCAAAGAATGTTTGGATGTGAGGTTCCTCTGTTTAGGGCAGCTATGCAGCTCTGGCTTGTCCAGTGTGGAGGCTATAGGGCAAACAGCCCAGCCTGGGTTCTCCACACCTCCTGCAGAACTTTTCTGCAAGATTAGATAATAACTAGACCTCGCCTCTGAGCAGAGTAAAGTAAAAGCAAGTTGTAAATATAAAAAGCAGTAAGTATAGTTACTTGTAAGTATGTGCATGCAGGAAAAGTAAAGTGCCTCACTGATCATTTGACAATTACTGGAAAGTTGCTCTGCAAAGATCCTTTCTCCTCTGGGGCTGTGTCATAAGGAAGCTGATACCCTCTCTCTATACCCAACGAACCAGCTTTGGAAATCATGCTGAAAAACAACCCAAAACCTGAAATGGGTTCTATTATCTCCACTTCAGTGTTCTACTGTGACCCAAGATTTAAGGCAATGACTCTCTCTGGCAAGTGCCCGCTGCTGTTTGTGGGATGCTGCTGAGGCTCCAGCAGGGCTGCAGCAGGATGTAAGCTCCAGCAGGTCTGTGCAATGGCACATTTGAAAGCTGTCTTTCCTGTAAAGGAGCTATGTGAAGAAGTTTGTTAAGTTTGGTTGACTTTTGATGTATATTCTAAGAGTCTTTTTCCCCGCAGGAAAGGATAACGTGATTACTGTGTTTCTGCGTTAGGGTGTTTCCACACCCTCCGCTTGAATTTTAGGGCATCTTTTATGCTTGTGTTCCCAATATATACATACAGAGGCCATAATATTTGAGCTTTGGAAATCCCATATTATGGCTGTGGTTTATGCTGTGATGACAGATGTAAGAGCCCACTGAAATCAGTGTGGCTCTGGATGGTTACCATGGTTCTTCTGTGAGCCTCAGATGGAGGGATCTGCTTCTATGTTAATATTTAGGAAGAAACAAAGGGAATTAGATTTCATGTTTTAGAAAGAATCAATGTAATTTTCATGTTCCTACCTTACTAAAAGGCAAAGAAAGCTACCTTCTGAAACTGTCATGTGTCAGTGGAGATGTATGCTAAAAATTAATATATATATATATATATATATATATTTTTTTTTTTTTCCACTGCTGTGAATACTGTTTTAATGGCACTGAGGACATGTGCTTTTGGAGATACATGCTTCTGTAGATTTAAATATTATGTCAATCACACCTGCTCTAAACAGCCTTAAGAGACAGAGAGCTTTCACCAAAGGCCAGAGAAACCCCTCCCTTATTGTCAATGAGATTTAAATCCACTCCACTGCAAATAAACAGTGTTAGTGTTAGGATCCCACAACTGTTAGTACCTGGTTGCTAACCACTGTTAGCAGCAATTGATAGTTATTTTGAAGAATTTCTTCAGGTTTTAGATAATGCTTTAAATGAAAGGGTAGATGAAAACACAGCACTTGGAAAAAGGAGGAGAGGGTGTGGGTAGTTACCGTACTGAACTACAGAAGAGCTGTATTTCACAGTAACTGTGCTGCTGTTTGTTCTCAGAAAAATCACTGATTGTTCTCTTATCCCTGTACTACTCTGAAGAATCTAAAAAAAAAAAAAAAAAGAAAAGAAAACTAACCCAAGGAAGCAGTGGAACACGAATTCAAGAGCAGAATGTGATTGCACAGAGAGATTCTACACTGAACTGAAACATTCATGTTTTGGATCATTGGGAATATATTAAGTACAATACTGGTCTGTTCCCCTTCTCTTCTTATGTCCCCATTTTGTTTTACTTTCCTTAGCTTAGATTTTTTTTCCTTTTTGGAGTCCTGCAGGGAGGAAAAAGGAGCCTTTGTTTTAAAAAGTCTGAAACCAACAGTGGCCCATTGATCACAATTAAGTCTAAAATAATACTCTTTTGCTGACCTGTTTGTATTGAATCCAAAAAATTGTATGTTATATCTGCTGTAGTCTTGGTCTGGCCCCAGATTCAGTTTCTTCTTCCTGAGCTTCTGGTTCTGGAACAATGGCTTTAAAAGCCCAAATAAACCTGTGTGTTTTCAGGGCTGCATGTGTGAACACCTTTTCCATATAAGAACAAATCCTTCATAATCAGATGTTCCCTTTGTCATGTACCCTCTTTTCTTTGACAGACAGCTGTCCCCATAACAACCACCTCTGTTGTCAATAACTTGCTCAGATCGTGAAACAACACACAGGATTGTAGTAGTTCTCCTTGTGACACTGGGGGGTTGGATTAAAATTTTAAGTAATCTTGCCATGATGTGCATAGGCCCAAACCAGAGCTTCTTGAAGCCTGTAAGAATTTCTGCTGATTTCTAAAATCATTGATCTTTTCAGGGGCTGCTTCTGACCTCTGAAATTCAGATTTTTTAACAGGGCAAACTATAGAGGCTTAACCTGTGACTCTTGGTAGTCTAGTATACTCTAATGAGTCAATATGCTTAGTCACAGAACAAATATGCTTTAGGAAAATAGTGGAGAGATTCACAAAAAATATGTCTTTTGGCATCGTCATCCTATGAATGGGGAGTCTTAGGTGCTTTGGACATGCTTCTGCCCATTCTCAGTCTGGGTCTTTACAGAAAACCACAACACACACCCAGGCAGCGTGCATAGCGCCCTCCAGCTCTTAAGGGTGCATGCTCATCAAAAAACCCCTTCAAAGGTCTCTCCCAGACTGCTTGTTTGACTCAGCAGCTCATCTGATTTGGAATCCGTTATCAGATCATATGCACAGACACAGAACAGAGAACACAATCACATGGAAAATAGTTACAAACAGAATTTAAAAAGAAGATGGGACAGACAGTGGCAATAAGCCATGGGGCTCAGTCACACAGACATACTGACTAGCAGCCTGCTTACATGCAAACGGCCTTTTTTATTCCCCTTCTCAAACACGAACCAATCTTTTTAGATCTTCCCTGATCTGCCTTTGTTCCTCCCTTCTTTGTCTTTGGCCTTTTTCCTAAACATCTCATAATAATCCTGTATCATTTAGCAGTCTCACGGTCAATCACAGTGTTTCCCTCTCAGATGCTTTATTATAAATACTGCTCCCCTTTATGCAAAAGTCCCCTTAGGTTGCATAGCCTATCAGAGAGTTTCAGTTGCTGAATTTCTCAGTAGGTTTTGCACCAGGGAAACAGCTAAATATATTCACCCTTGATAGTCTTAGGGGCAACTGACAGATGAATCTGGTTTTCTGGATTTCTGGGTTTATTTTGAATAACCATTAGCTACACTGATCACAAATCTATCTATTCTGCATGATTTATTCCCTTCAGAGATGCTTATTCAATACCATTTTCATTAAAAATCTCCTTTGGCCCAGCCAGATGCATTGGAATAGGGTGAGAATCCACTTAGTGCATTCCTCAGCAACTTATCCTGCAGCATGTAGTGAGTCCTCAAGCAGAGATTATACTTTACAGTTTTGACTGCTGTGTGTTTCAGGCCACCTGGGAAAATCAGTTTATTCCCACAAGCTTTGTACTGAATTACTCCTGAGGACAGCCCTTTGATTCTGTACAGGTATGTGCTATGGTTTAATCCCTCAGATTTATATTTTTTTGCACAGAGCTGTGTCTGTGTGTTTTCTTGCATGGGAAAAACCTTCAAATATATTGAGTGGGGTTTTTTTTGTTTGTTTGGTTTATTTTTTTGTTCTTGAGAAGTGACAACATCTGTGCAGGGTGTGGTGGAGTGGTGGGTAGTCTATCACAGGCTGCCCCAGGCACATGCCCAGCAGGAGCCCCTCCAGCTGTTCATTCCACAGGTGGGCCTGTGCCCGTCTCCAGGGCAATGGGATGCTGGTCCAGGCCAGCCTGTGCCTGTCTCCAGGGCAATGGGATGCTGGTCCCCGTGCCCATTCACAAGCAGAGATCTGCAGAAGGGGCTGCGCAGTGCCGAACCATTACTGCACAGAAGGCTTTAGAAAAGAGGCTGCTGTGTTGCAAACGTGAGACACGCAGCCCTGTACGTTCAGGAAAATGTCTGCTGTATGAATCTCACGTTCAGTGCAAGAAGTGTGTATGGTCTGCGTGTGTAGCGGGATGGGTGCGCAAACAGATCTGTGTGAGGGGTATTTGAACCCTGAAATCATCGTTCTGGCCAGGCAGGCCGTACCTGTGGCCGGGATGCCGGCGGCAGAGGGCACAGCCGGTCTCCCCAGCACCCGGTGAGCAGCGGGCGCTGCAGACGCGCTCGCCGCTGCTGCCACCCAGAGCTGGGCGGCGGCACCGACCGGGGTCAGCGCCCTGCCCCGCCTCGCCAGGCACGGGCTGCCTGCAAAGGGGGCTCCCGTCTCTCTTCGCATGGGGAGAAACTGCGGGTTTGTCCGTCCTGCCAGCCAGCCGAGACGGAAGGAAGGCCCGTTTCCCTGGCAAAATCAACGCCCAGGAGACAGTGGCTTTGCCCACTCGTCCAGCCTGAAAGTTCACCCACAGCCTGTCCTCAAAAGACGTAATCCCAGGTTTTCTGTACCTGTCCTGCTCTTTGCCATTAACTTTTTTCTCTCTTTGGTTTCTTTCAGGGTTATATGAAACATTAAGAAACTACACGTAATGAAATATCCTCCACATGCGATCCTCACACGGGTCTTCTGTGGACTTTTTTGCATGATCACGTGCCTGGGCAGTCTGTTTCTTCTTGGAACCTTTGGCTTCGTAGAGGAATACAGTGTTATCTTACAAGTAGTCTGAAATGACCCTCCCTGTTTAACCTTAGCCTGTTCGTTTCCATGCAGCCTCTTACAGAGGTCAAAATACTCTGTTCAGGGGATTGACAGATCGCAGAATCATGGAATCACTGATTGTTAAGGGATTGGAATGGACCTTAAAGATCATCCGGTCCCAACCCCTCTGCACAGGCAGGGACAGCTCCCACCAGACGAGGTTGCTCAAGGCCTTTCCGTCCTGGCCGCGAGCACTGCCAGGGATGGGGCACCCACAGGTGGGCAACCTGCTGTGTCTCACTGCCCTCTCCATAAAGGCTCTCTTCTTAAACTGGTATGGCTAGGCACATCGAAGGGGGCATCACAGGAGAGTCATTGCTTAAATAAACGGTTTATTTTGCAAAGCCACTTGATTTGCACAACACGGCAGCAGCCCACGCCGGGCGCTGGCAGCGCCAAGGGGCAGGGCACCTCACGCCCCCGGCTGTGCAGCTACAGGGATGCTACCGAGGGCACAATCCAGCCTGGCATTGCCTGACTTCAGGGGAGCGTTTCCTGCAGTGGCCCCTCCGACAGGGCCCGCGGGCGCTTGTGTGGGAGGGTGAAGGTGTGGGTGTTCGCCACTCCTGTCCTGCAGCGGCCCCAAACACGGCCCGCGGGCGCTTGTGTGGGAGGGTGAAGGTGTGGGTGTTCGCCACTCCTGTCCTGCAGCGGCCCCAAACACGGCCCGCGGGCGCTTGTGTAGGAGGGTGAAGGTGTGGGTGTCAGCCACTCCTGTCCTGCAGCGGCCCCAAACGCGGCCCGCCTACCTGACGCCAGAACACAAAATGGCGGCTGCCAGGGCTCAAAATGGCCACCGCGCAGCCTCCCTCGTGACGCCGTCGGTCCGGGCGCCGTGCGGAGCGCTCCGCGCGGCCGTCCCGGGCCCCATGTCACGTGACGCGCGTCCGGGCCAATCGCCGCGCGCCGNCACTGATCACAAATCTATCTATTCTGCATGATTTATTCCCTTCAGAGATGCTTATTCAATACCATTTTCATTAAAAATCTCCTTTGGCCCAGCCAGATGCATTGGAATAGGGTGAGAATCCACTTAGTGCATTCCTCAGCAACTTATCCTGCAGCATGTAGTGAGTCCTCAAGCAGAGATTATACTTTACAGTTTTGACTGCTGTGTGTTTCAGGCCACCTGGGAAAATCAGTTTATTCCCACAAGCTTTGTACTGAATTACTCCTGAGGACAGCCCTTTGATTCTGTACAGGTATGTGCTATGGTTTAATCCCTCAGATTTATATTTTTTTGCACAGAGCTGTGTCTGTGTGTTTTCTTGCATGGGAAAAACCTTCAAATATATTGAGTGGGGTTTTTTTTGTTTGTTTGGTTTATTTTTTTGTTCTTGAGAAGTGACAACATCTGTGCAGGGTGTGGTGGAGTGGTGGGTAGTCTATCACAGGCTGCCCCAGGCACATGCCCAGCAGGAGCCCCTCCAGCTGTTCATTCCACAGGTGGGCCTGTGCCCGTCTCCAGGGCAATGGGATGCTGGTCCAGGCCAGCCTGTGCCTGTCTCCAGGGCAATGGGATGCTGGTCCCCGTGCCCATTCACAAGCAGAGATCTGCAGAAGGGGCTGCGCAGTGCCGAACCATTACTGCACAGAAGGCTTTAGAAAAGAGGCTGCTGTGTTGCAAACGTGAGACACGCAGCCCTGTACGTTCAGGAAAATGTCTGCTGTATGAATCTCACGTTCAGTGCAAGAAGTGTGTATGGTCTGCGTGTGTAGCGGGATGGGTGCGCAAACAGATCTGTGTGAGGGGTATTTGAACCCTGAAATCATCGTTCTGGCCAGGCAGGCCGTACCTGTGGCCGGGATGCCGGCGGCAGAGGGCACAGCCGATCTCCCCAGCACCCGGTGAGCAGCGGGCGCTGCAGACGCGCTCGCCGCTGCTGCCACCCAGAGCTGGGCGGCGGCACCGACCGGGGTCAGCGCCCTGCCCCGCCTCGCCAGGCACGGGCTGCCTGCAAAGGGGGCTCCCGTCTCTCTTCGCATGGGGAGAAACTGCGGGTTTGTCCGTCCTGCCAGCCAGCCGAGACGGAAGGAAGGCCCGTTTCCCTGGCAAAATCAACGCCCAGGAGACAGTGGCTTTGCCCACTCGTCCAGCCTGAAAGTTCACCCACAGCCTGTCCTCAAAAGACGTAATCCCAGGTTTTCTGTACCTGTCCTGCTCTTTGCCATTAACTTTTTTCTCTCTTTGGTTTCTTTCAGGGTTATATGAAACATTAAGAAACTACACGTAATGAAATATCCTCCACATGCGATCCTCACACGGGTCTTCTGTGGACTTTTTTGCATGATCACGTGCCTGGGCAGTCTGTTTCTTCTTGGAACCTTTGGCTTCGTAGAGGAATACAGTGTTATCTTACAAGTAGTCTGAAATGACCCTCCCTGTTTAACCTTAGCCTGTTCGTTTCCATGCAGCCTCTTACAGAGGTCAAAATACTCTGTTCAGGGGATTGACAGATCGCAGAATCATGGAATCACTGATTGTTAAGGGATTGGAATGGACCTTAAAGATCATCCGGTCCCAACCCCTCTGCACAGGCAGGGACAGCTCCCACCAGACGAGGTTGCTCAAGGCCTTTCCGTCCTGGCCGCGAGCACTGCCAGGGATGGGGCACCCACAGGTGGGCAACCTGCTGTGTCTCACTGCCCTCTCCATAAAGGCTCTCTTCTTAAACTGGTATGGCTAGGCACATCGAAGGGGGCATCACAGGAGAGTCATTGCTTAAATAAACGGTTTATTTTGCAAAGCCACTTGATTTGCACAACACGGCAGCAGCCCACGCCGGGCGCTGGCAGCGCCAAGGGGCAGGGCACCTCACGCCCCCGGCTGTGCAGCTACAGGGATGCTACCGAGGGCACAATCCAGCCTGGCATTGCCTGACTTCAGGGGAGCGTTTCCTGCAGTGGCCCCTCCGACAGGGCCCGCGGGCGCTTGTGTGGGAGGGTGAAGGTGTGGGTGTTCGCCACTCCTGTCCTGCAGCGGCCCCAAACACGGCCCGCGGGCGCTTGTGTAGGAGGGTGAAGGTGTGGGTGTCAGCCACTCCTGTCCTGCAGCGGCCCCAAACACGGCCCGCGGGCGCTTGTGTGGGAGGGTGAAGGTGTGGGTGTTCGCCACTCCTGTCCTGCAGCGGCCCCAAAC
>WBMV01008700.1:521663-559774 GCA_013396655.1 Campylorhamphus procurvoides
GGGCAGAGCCGGGGGGAGCTCGGGGCGAGCTCTGTGAGGGGGTCGTGTCAGGAGCCTGGAGATCCGACAGGAGAGAGAGCCGCCTCTTGGTGCGGCTCCCTGTCTCTCCCCTCCAGCTCTTGCTAAGCACTAAGTCATTCTCACTGACCCATCCTCTCCAGCTGAAGACAGAGATTGGAGATTCCCAGATACCCCCATGCATTGTGGTGTGAACATGCCCAGTGGGTCAGTCTCAGGTATGAGCTATAAATACGTCTAACCTGTAAAAAGAGTTGGGGCTGAACAGTCTAGTGTTGACAAAACAAAAAGCAAACGGGTTGTTAAAAGTGCATAACATGGTTTGAGTGCACATATTGTTTTCTGGAGGAGTTATAACTGTCTGGGAGTGAGACTCGATTTTCATCTTGGGCATGTCAACATGAACTCCTGCACGTTGCGAATCGTAAGATCAAGGAGTGGGGATGGGGGTGGGGGGGAAATACTGACTTAAGATGATGCCTTGTTGCATAAATCAGTATTTTCTTACAAAGTACAGTGTTTGAGTCTTACTACTTCTACTGAAAAGAAAGGTTATTACCCTTTTTTTTATACAAACTTAGGAAAAAAAATAGAACCTGTAACTATTTGGATTTTATTTATTTATTTACTTACTTTTTTTCATAAAGTGTACTTTAACTAACAGTTTGAGAAGGAATATAGAAAATATAAAGTAAATGTGAAATATGAAAAGCTAGCTCTTGTTTTTGCACTGTCAAAAGTACCAAACAGATAAACCGAAAAGGAGTGCACGTATTTTTGTAAGCTGATTAAGATTATGAGTTCAGTAAGACTCAAGAAATGATTTGATATTGCTTGCCAGCATGCAAGCAAGTAGTAAAAGGATGTTAAATATAAAAACTTTACTATAAACTGTATCCAAGCTTCATTTACAGATGCTGGCAAATAAGTGCTTGCTGTTGGATCTCTTGATACTCTTGCCGGAAATAACACATCGGATTACAGACGCATCTTTGACTGCAGTTTAATCATTTTTGTGATGCATTTCTTGAGTCTTAGCTTTTTTTTTTTCCTAGATACTATTTTATATTTATCTTTCTTTATAGTAAAATAAATAAATTAAGCCTACGGCCCTGTTTTTTAATTTTCTGTATTGATTCCTAATTGCATGTCCTTTTGATTTTTAGTATAAAAGGTTATTCTTAAGTGGCAGTTTAAGTGTCTTATTGGAATATTCACTGTAACTGTTATTCAGAACCCGCTTTTCTGAGATCTCATGGCAGTAGTATTAATATGAATCCAGGCTCATCCTGTGGAAAGTAACTTGTACAATTGTGTTCCTTTCATGTACCTCTGTAATAATAGTTTTCATTGTGATAATTAAGCTTTCTACTATTTGTAATTATAAAAAAAGTTTAATTATGTTGTATGCAGCTTGAAACTTTTACCATGACTGTTCATGCATTGTTTGTACATGAGCAAGGCATGCAAAAAGGGTGTTGTACTCCAGTTCTGCACAAGGAGCTGAAGGCTGTTTTGTGGGGGTCCACTAGATGGCAGCAGAGGATGGATGTTGGGAATTCTCATCTTCGCCCAGTTTTCTTTTGAGCTCTTGGCAAGGTTTCTCTTGTTGGAAACTTTTAGTCAGTGAGAAGTAATTAAATGTATGTCTGATGACTCCTGTAATTTCACCATTGTCCCTTGCTGACGACTCTGAGACAGAATTGACATGCCCTGCAGTATAAATTCTGTTAATATTATTAACTATTCATGTTAATATTTTGGTTACAACTGCTGTCCTTTCAATCTAGAAGGGGAAATGGCCTAATGATTCTAACGTAGACATGGTGTTAGGAAAATGTAATGTGCCTGGAAAAATACTGCTTCTTACTGCACTATGGATCCTTAGGATTGTTGTAGTCATTGTGGATTATAAATTCAGAATCTAGTGAAATTTAGCTTTTTAAATTTATTATTTATTACTGCAAGATCTTATCCCTTCTCATTTTGCTAACTTTTTATATGTTTCACATGGAGAACACTATTGAAAATGATTTCTTCTCTTTTTGTTGCAAATATGATTTGAATGTTCTCTGATCTTAAGCTTTTTCTTTTAAATGGAGTCCTTTGTGCCAAGAGATTCCGAATCTTATCTACTACATGTTTGAATTCTTAGTTCTTCTCCTAAGGAAAATCTGATTTTTCTTTACTGGCTATTGAGATTTATTTTGCAGTTATTTTAAATTATCTCTCCACCAGCTCTGTCTTCTTTTTTAGTAACTAATCTGAAGGAATATAGATACATTAACATTTTAATTTGTAAATTAAAGGTGTCTTTTGGTCTTCCATTCTTTTTTTGTTTAGAGGTAGTATGGTTTTTTCACCTTTGACATAATTCTTCTCCCCTTTTGTCTACACCAGTACACTTTTAAGTATGATCTAGAAATTAAAAACTAGATAGTTCTTCTTGGAAGTTCTATTTCTCTGCTATATTTCAACAGCTCATTCATCCACACTGTATTTATACAAGAGGCTGGAGATACCAAAGCCCAGTTTAGTCCTTTAATAAATTCTTTGTTTCAGATACTTTGATAATGCCTTCATCAGTTCAGAGATTTCATCTTTAAACTTTAGGAGCAAATATGGACCACTTTTTAAAAATGTTTTTTATTCTGTAGTATCATAGATGTCACAGTGGTGACAATGATTATTATTCAGATACTACATTCAAAAATTCAGGTCCTTTTTTATTCTGGTTCATCTGAGTGAATATTTACTGTTGTCTTGTATGTTTTCCCCCTTTTCAGAATAAAGCCGGTCTGGAGAACAGACTTTCAGAGTAAAGAAAAGTTTAATACCTGAAGAAATACTATACTTGTTGATTTGAATGCAGTATCTTTGTCAGGCTCCAGACATGAAGTATAAAATCTAGAAGTCTTTGGTAAAGTTTGCAGGTGACAGGATGGCTGAACCAGGAGGCCGGGTGTTGGAATGGCAGGTTAACTGCTCATTAGTGTGGAACAGTTAGTGAAATAGTCAGGAGACCACAAGGTCACCTTCATTAGATCAGGTCAAAGATGTGTCTGTCCCGCCTCATCAATATCCTGTATGTCGCTGTGTTTGGAGGTGTGGAAGAAGTGGTACAAGTACTTCTTTAGTATTTTCATATGCCTTTGCTGATTTGCAGCTTGGGGACTTTCTGAGCCAGAGACATAGTTTTTGTGTTTGTCATACTTCGAATTTCTTGTCAGTTGATTTATCCAATTTTTGTCTTAAATCCATGTAAATTTTTAGTAACTTCTTACTCAGTTCCAGGACTTATATATCTGTTTTGTGTAAAAGAATCCAATTAACTCTTTAGCTTGTTACTTGTAGGTTTCGTTTACTACCTCCAGTTTCTTGTAGTAAATCATTCAAGTGATCATCCCTCTTCACGTCTTTGTACCTTTTCTATCCCTGTTAACAATTTTCAAATATGAGTGTATTATAGTACAGATAAATGCAGTGCAGTGAGTCTAGAAAGGGATGAGTAAGTTGTTTGCTGTTATGGAGGAGGTGGTGATATTCTAAAGGCAGTGATTTCAAGATTCAGGGACTATTATAGCTCTACAGCAAAAGTGCTGATGTTATATAATATTAACTGTGGATAAGTAAGGAGAGTGTTGAGCAAATGTGGATGTCAGAAGTTATCCCATGATTGTAAAATTTTTTCAATATTAGCTTTCATGCTAAAAGTTATAGACTAAAAATGTATTTCAAAACTATGCTCCAAACCATTTTTTGGAAGAATTCTTTGCATGTGAATGTTTTTTTGATTTTCCAATACTTAACTTCTGGCATGTGGACAACACTAGTCCCTACTTACTGTTCTGTAGAAGAATTGTATTGCAGTGGCAGGGTCTTGACAGTATGTTGTGTTTTCCTTGTTGGATTTGATTCACCTCTGCAATGCTTAATCTCTGTGCTTTTGTGCCATCTTAGGGCCTGTAGATAATAGGCAGCAGGTAAAATTAAGGTAAATTATTGGGTGCTTTCAGGTCAGGTATGTCAGTTTTCAGAATGTCAGTGATTAGTTACACTGTATTAAAAAACCTAACAACTTGGATTTGAGATTGACCATGGGATCATCTAACCTTAATTTCTGTGAACCTGAGTTTATTTTATTGACTACCTTTCTCTTTTTGTTGGCCTGTATCTTTATATATACAGTCTTGAGGGTATCGTACTGGTTTAGGTGGCAGATCATTCAGGCATGCCAGAGAGGAATAATAGATGCTTTTATTAGAAGCCTCAGTCATTTCTTTTTTGCAGTTTAAGGTGATGTGTGGTGCTACATGATTATTTTGGAAAGTTTTTTCAGTATCTTGATATTTGAATCTTTATGCTCAGAATATGAAAAGGGGCAGTGTGACTTCCATGTTCAAAGGTTTTTTTTGTTTTGTTCCAGAAGTATCATCTTTGAATTTTTTTATAAAGTATCTATGATCACTATATAGAAAAAAAAATTAGCAGAAGGTCTTTATTTGTTGGAGGTATATTAAGAATATCCATGTAAAAGTGATACTGTCAGCTCAATACCATGTACAGAATTCTTGTTGACAGATAAAAGAAAGTAGGACCTGCTGCTAACAAGAAGCAGGTACAAATGGGATATAGTTTATATATGTACTTTCAGCACTACAGTCATTTTCATGAAATGTTAGGCAGAGAGAATTAATCTGTTTCTTTAAATAGGACAATTTCTTAGGACTTCAAGCAAGCTAATTCTCCTGGAAAAGTCAGAGGTTTACTTGTTGAGATCTTGAAATGTATCAAATACTCTCTTGTCAGAGTAAATAAGTGTTTGGTTTTATTTTTGTCTTTCCTGTGTTCGTTGTGTTTTCCTTCTGTGTTACTCTTTCTGTGAGTCTTGACTTACCTGGTTTTCTTTGTATTATCCAAAAGTTAGTGTTGGTTGGTACTGGAAAGCAGTTTTGGTCTCTATGATGCCAATGAAGTGCAAACTGTGTGTGTTACAGGAAGACAGTGGATCATACTTGTTGTGTGGATCTGTGACATTGTTTTAGTGCTTTGAATTTGTGAGTGTTACATAGGACTTCCAGTGCTGAGGAAGAAGTTTTTTCTCTTGCCAGACTTTATTACAAGATACAAAGATGTCATGAAGTGACATCAGTTGAGCTGTGAAATAGCATCATTTTTGCGCAGTTAGTGAGGTGCAACTCAGTACTAATTTGGGTGGATTTTTGTTGGATTTTGCTAGGTGGGAGAAAACTAATTTGACTGGAGCCTATATACAGAACCTCCACTGCAGCATGGCAGCTTGTAACCTTGATCCAGGGTTTCTATCAGTGTGAGTGAAGATTTCTGATGGCCTTGGATAGAGAAAGCAGATGCCTGTGAGCTATGTGTATTGTTAAGGGGTAGGAAGTGGTCTTAATTCTCCACAAACTCCTGTTGTATTCTACATCAGGTGTCTCTATCTAATTCTCTTAATTTAACTTGTGTTGATTCTAGCTGATGGAACAATAATCATAGTTATCCACTACTGGGAAAAAAATATGAACGTGATTCCAGTCAAGAGGTGCTCAGATGATGACACACATGGCTTCTCTAAGCACAGTGTCAAAATTGGTTTGCAACTGGCAATTGTGTATTTTGTTTGTAAGCACCATGGCAAAGAGTAAACCTTTTAGTTAACAATTTAAGCTAGACTGCTTAATAAGACTTCTCACTTGCTTTCTTTATAAACATTTTTCTGCTCTTTTTTTAGACATGGACCGTGATTATGGGCATGGAGGCTATGGTGGCCCACGATCCATGGACTCTTACCTTAACCAATCCTATGGGATGGAGAGTCATGGAGGTGGAGGCGGAGGAGGTGGTGGTGGTGGTAACAGGTAAAATAATCCTTCAGTTGTCCCAAGAATTGATCAAATCCAATTTAGGTTAAAATCATTCTGTTTTCTAACTTAAGTGTTCCTGAGGCATGTTGCTACGATTTTGTATGAACACTGTCATTCTGAATCTTCATGTTTGATAAATACTGGCAAGTACTAAACTGTAAGAGCTAGATTCTTGTAATAATCAGCATTTTTGTGGAAAAGTTTGAGAGTGAAACAATGCGTCTTTGAATGAAAATAGCGAAAGTTTTGTTTTTCAGTAATGGATAGCAATTTGTAGCTGATTGGCCTGACGTACCATTTTTGACATAGCAGACTAGACCTGACTGGTTTAGTGCCTTAGACTGAATCTATCAACATTCCATTTTCAAGGAACATTTAGGGTATGTGTTCTTTGGTTTGAATGTGCAGTGCTCAAATGATCTTGGTATTGAATCTGAAGGTCATGTCCAGATTATTTCATTGGCAGGTACTGATTACACTCGAAACTGTGTGCATGTTCTGGGCTGCTTTGTAAGATGGGCTGGTCTAAAATGAAAAATTCTGATGCAGTGGTCTTAGAGTTGTGTGTTTAATGCTAGGATACTATTACTGTTTCTCTTTCAGCTTAAAACAGTAGGGAGCAGCTGATTTGATTTAGGTCTTAATACTGTTTTCAAAGAAGCATGCTTTTCAGAGTAGTGATTCTATCTCGAAGGAGAAAAATTTGAAGAAAACTTAGTTAATGGTTTTCTTGTGAGCGCCCTTGAATTTTTGTCTGACTGTAATCGGACTACTGTATGATACTTCTCTGTAGTCACTGTGGTGCCACTGGTAAGGACAGTACTAAATAGGGAGGCTGGAGAAATATTGTGTTTTGCTGCTTGATTCTGTTACATATTTTAGTCAAGTATAATTTGTTTAATAATGAACATTGAGATTGACATAAAAGCCTGAGCAGAGATTCAGGAACGAGCTGTACCTACCATATAGTAATCTGCATATGATTGAGGTCGAACGACTGCTTGAACACCAAAATGTCTCTTGCCGTGTAACGTTAATATTGTGCATGGGCGTTTCCTAGTGTCATTTTCTGTGTAGCTTTGGGTCTTCTGAGACTAGCATTTTAAAAGGAAGGCATTCAGTTTACTGCAGATACAGTTAATAAGTTGAGTCTCCTCTAATTTATATTGTATCAGTCAAGGGATTGTCTTTCCCAACTCCTTCTGAATCACGCTTTTATAACCCTGCAGGGACACTAATGTGTTTCCCTTCCAAGTGGTTACCAATATTGATGATTTCTAGCCTGACACCACCCCCACCCCAGGCAAAGCAAACTCTTGATAAATAACTAAAGATTTCAGCTCTTTGTTACTTCACTGTGAAATTCCAAGGACAGTTTATTTGTCCACTGTGCATGCTTTAGGTAGACTTTGAAAATCCTGAGTTGCTAGACGTAATGGTCTGCAAGTGAAAGCTGGATACACTGAAGTCTGTGAAGTCTTTTGGCTGGGAGAGTGAATTTTTCAGGGAAGAAAATTTCCAAAACCTACAAATGTGAATGGAAGAGCATGTGTATATTTCCTTTAAAATGAGAACTGTGGGGTACTTAAGATTCACAGCTGTACCACTAAAAAAACAGAACATTTTTTTTTCTCAGATAAGAACTAAGCCGCCTTTTAACTGCTGTTTAACTGTTAGACTGTGAGGGTATGATTTCGAAGAAAGGAGAGTTTGACTAGCCTATGAATGTCTGCAGGTGATTATTTTTGTGAGACTAGGGCTGGGCTCTAATGTTTTAGTAAATATGTGTTGCTGAAAATTTTAAGTAAACAAAGTTCAGGTATTCTGAACTTCAGAATTGTCTGTAGCAAAAATGGCTCAGATAGCTTTCTGTCTGGTCATAGAGTGAATTGCCCAGCCCTAATCAAGGTTAAACAAAAACACAACTGTACAGATCAGTATAGTAATAAATTGATTTTAGTTGATAAATGTCAACTGATAACTTGTCTTTTGAAATGTATAACATTAGTAAGCTTACTTTTTTTTCTCCTCACTGTGCAACTTTTCCAGGTTTGGACCTTATGAGTCTTACGACTCCGGGTCTTCTCTGGGTGGGCGAGATCTGTACAGATCTGGCTATGGTTATAATGAACCCGAACAAAGCCGCTTCGGAGGTAGTTATGGTGGTCGATTTGACAACTCCTACCGGAATAGCCTTGACTCTTTCGGAGGTAGAAACCAGGGCGGGTCTAGCTGGGAAGCACCTTACTCCCGTTCAAAATTGAGGCCTGGGTTTATGGAGGACAGAGGAAGAGAGAGTTACTCTTCCTACAGCAGTTTTTCTTCACCCCATATGAAGCCTGCACCTGTAGGCTCTCGGGGGAGAGGAACGCCTGCTTATCCTGAAAGTGGATTTGGAAGCAGAAACTATGATGCTTTTGGAGGACCATCAACAGGCAGAGGCCGAGGCCGAGGAGTAAGTACAGAATCTTTTCAGATTCTTTTCACTAGACACTCTTTTAAACCCTTTCAAGACCACTGCTTTAAAATGAATACACTGTTCAGTACAGTGTGGGGGTTTTGTCCAAGCAAACTATCGTGGTTGACAATGTTGTTTATCCCCTTGAAGCTGTCTTCAAGTAGAACCCAGTCTCTCTTTCTGTTGAAAGTAATGAGTAATAGAAGACTAGTTGATAAGGTTTGTTAAATCTCTCCTTTTGCTTGAAAGGTGAAGATAAAAGTAGTAGGTTTGGTCTAAAAGGGATTAAAAGGACTTTCATTTCTCCTTGTAAACACTAGCATCTCTGATGCTGGTGGGGAAATTCTTGAATATTGTAAAAGTTGAATTCAAAGTTCTAAAGTTTTGAGTAGGTTAAAGGTGCAATGTATAAGCAAAAAATAAAACCCAGGTTGTGAATGCTAGGGCAGTTTTTGTTTTCTGAGGAGGCAAAAGTTAGCTAATACTTTAGTGTGTTATCAAACATCAAGTCTTCTTTTAAACTTAATTCTTGCTCTGACTTGTGTATTGGAAGGGTGATGGGGAGGAAATGGCAAAGGTGAGTGGTTAGCAGTTACAGTGATTCTCAAAATTAAAATGTTGTTAAAAGGGCGTCATCAATTTGAAATCAGGTCCTTTCACAGAATTGAAATTAAAGGGGCATCATCAACTTGAAATCAGGTGCTTTCACAGAATTGAAATTAATCTCCACATAGTGCACCTAGTCTTGTTACTTGTATTAATTTGTTTTGAAGACTTAAATTCTAACACCCTTTCAGTGGATTGTGTTCCAGTGTAGGATGTAAAAACTATGTTCCAGAAACAGCATGATTAACTGTATGCAAAATAGCAGATGACAGTTTGAAGCAATAATGCTTGATGTTAAGTGAGTTGGGGAAAAGAAACACAACAGAAGAGAATAAAAAACCCTAAGCCGGACAGAAGTTCTAACTTTAAGTTGGTGGTGTCCCTTTGTCTTGGTTTTATAATATCAGTTCTGAATATGTTCTTTAAAGCATGAAGAGTTCAGTGAACACTTTTCTGCCTGTGCCTGTAGGTGTAATTTATCTTTTAAAATTCCTAAGCGTGCCATATTTCTTTGGGAAGTGATTCTTTAATTTTAAACCATACAACTTGTTGTAGCTTGAAGTATAGAGGAAGATTATTTTCTTTACTGGATCTTTTAAATGCCTATCTGCGTGGTGGTTTTATTCCAGAAAGTCTACTTTGCCGCATCCTTGAGTATTGTAGTTGCCATATTCAAATTTTAGCTCAGATTTGCACATGGCTGTTAGCTAGCCTGTGGCATGGTATGAGAAATAGATTGTAATTTTATGTTTCTCTGCTTGTGAAGCTGAAAGTGTTTTGTTCTTAAGCCTTAATGTCATCTCTTCGGAACTGATTTAGATCTGAAAGCTTTGTGCAGTTACAACTCAGTTCTTTGTACTTTGCTTTTGAAATTTATCCTTTTAGTCATTTATGTAATAAAGGAGAATATAAGGGCTAAACTACTTACCATATGTAAAATGCATTGCACCTTTAATAGGTAGATTGTCTGTTTAAAAAAAACCCGAACTTGAAATTACCCAAGTCGTGTCAAATTGATGTGTCCAGTGTAAATGTACATGCTAGGTAGTTTATAGCTATCTCAACTAAATAAATTATCATGGAGATCTTGTGCATGGACTTCTGGTTAAGAAAAATGCCGCCTTTGGTACGTTCTGTGTGTCATGTAAAATTTGCTGTAAAAAAGTTATACTTTTCACAAGTATTTTGAAGGTATTTTTAATGTTCTTTTAATTTTGACAGTGTAATACTAATTCTCTTCTCATGGAAATACAGATATTTCTGCTTATCCAAGTCACATATCCAGTCAGTGGCCTCTCTTCTGCCCTTTATTAATAAAATAATAATTATTAAGAAGCATGTTAGTACTTTTGAAAATATTGCAGCTACCTAAATTTCCCTCTTCAAATTACTCATTCCATGTCTTCAGAGAGGTAACTTTCATATGCAAGTATTCACAAATGTACATAATTTTAGAAAGAGTAGAAAGGTTTAGGCTTTCAGCTGAATTTTTTATTGCTGCCATGTTTTTGTATCACACTCTCCAGGCGCAACTTAAAAATTTTAATTTTAGTGAAATCAGTAGAAAAATAAAAGAAAGATTGAGTTTCCTTCAGTTAATCTCTTTTCCACACTGGACAGCCTTCTTTACTCAGTATTCAAATCACTGGTACATCATTTGGCATAAGATGAAAAGCAAAGAAGCTTGCTTTTTTTTTTTTTCTTTTTAGCTCTGTTTTTTCCCAGAGGGAGATGTTATTCATGATCTAGAGAATCTGAAGAGAGGAATCAAGGTGCTAGGCTGAGATATGAACTTTGGTAGATATGTTCATTGCCTGGACAATGGTTCTGAATAAGCAGAAACACAGTTTATACAGATGTACTCATTCTACTGGACAAACACCCACAAAGCCATTGCACAACAGAACATCAGACCAGGAGCTTAAGTTTCTCCTGCATTTTGCTATAGAACGCAGATTTTACTTAGGTTCACAGCAGTATTGTACCAAGTAGTTGTTTTATTTATATTGAATTTATATACTAATACAATCCTCTTCATTTTACAAATTTTCAGCATATGGGAGACTTTGGAGGAATGCACAGACCTGGAATTGTCGTTGACTATCATAACAAACCCAGTCCTGCAGCAGTTGCTGCAAGAGGAATAAAAAGAAAAATGATACCACAGCCATATAGCAAACCTGGTGGGACATTTATCAAGAAACCCAAAATGACAAAACCTATTTTGAAGCTGAGCCAGAAAAAATCACCTAGTAAGTAATAAGTGCCAAAATTCTTAGATTTAGATCAGTAGGTTTTTTACTCATTAGAAATTACTTAGTTTAATATTCAGAAAGAGGGCTGTATATCTGTTTTGTAGTTCTCCATTTTCCACTTTTGAAGTAGTCCACAACAGATTTTAGGAATTTACTTGTCTAATTTTCTGCTGCAACAATAATTTGTTGACTGATGTTGAATATTTTGGTGTGTTCAGATATGTGCCATTGAAGACTATCTCATTGAGATTTTATAATGATGCTTCCCAGAGGCAAATTGTCACCCCTGAGAATAATTTCAGATCTCAGGTTTTCTTAAGTGACATTGTCTGACAAATATTAAAATGTGCTCTTGCATGGCCTGGGCACCACTGTCCAAACTCTCTGGATATAAAAAGTAGTGCATCAGCTGCAGTGCAGCTAAATCAAAGACATAAGGTGTGGGTCAAGAGGAAGGGGGAAGAGAGACAAGTAAATGAACTGCTGTAATGACAAGAAGAACTGTATATGTGACAGATAAACTGTAAATATAAATTTCAAGTTGTATTAGTGATGCTTGTTCTCTAACTTCCATAAAGAGGTCCTACAATTCTAATAACTTTGATATTGCAGGCAGAGTTGGACAAAAAAATCACTAATGAGGTTTGAATAAATTACTTGCTTTGAGGGAATGTAAACTTGAGTATTAAATATTATGAACAGTGCGTACAGCAGTCAGATTTTATTTTTTTGAGCTTGTAATTTCCTAGTAATTTGGATCAGCAGTGTTCTATACAGCTTGGTTTCAAATCACACCTGAAAATTGTTTAAAGTTACTGTAGCTCAGAGCTTGCAAGGTAAATGCACAGACTTGACAGAAACTTTCATGTGTAAATTTTATTTTTGATTTTGTAATTCTGGTTATATTACTGTTACAAAATTGTTCCGTTCAAGAATACAGGTTTCAGGCACTGGGTGTATAGAACACATTCCTCTGCCTTTTGTATAGGGAATGTTACTGGTGGTCTCACCAGCTTTGTTGTGATTAAAAGGGTCTGTAGAGTACGCATTCAGGTTCTTTCAGTACTTTTGTACATTCTTCTTTTGTAAACTGTGTTCTGACAGAACACTTCTGGTTTATTATCTGATCTCCCTCACTGATTTCCACAATCCAAGGACCAATATACTACATAATATTGACATTACTAGTGGTTTAACACGTTTCTCACACTTGAAATGAAAGATGCCCTAAGCAGTATCATGTAGTTGAAAACTAAAAAGTGGGTGACAAGTGACAGAAGATTTGATGCAGAAGATTTAGTATACAGCGTATGTATGAAAATACATCTCAAAATTTATATTGTCCTTTCAGTCTTGTCCTTCTTGTTTTGGAGTTACATATAAACGATTGCTTCTGAAAGTTTTTAGTTTGTATTTCTAATGATAATTGATATGACATTTAGTAGTATTACTAAACTGTGATAAATTGTAAATGTAGACCATCCTACCTGCATAACAAGGTTTATGTTTTTTGTCCTAAATATCTTACTGTCTTAAAATGAATTGACAGTGACAGTGCTTTTGCCTTGTTTCTCATTTTATGTTAATAGACATGAAGACATCTTTCCAGGATTCTGCTATAGAGGTAAAGATTCCCAGAACTGCGTAATGTTTGTGATTCTTTTGAGAAGTTTGCATAGTATATATACCTCAAGGCAGAAAATTCTTAAGCTAGAGTTATGAAATTGAACATGAAAATGTATAAGTTTTTTGAAACGTACTTTTTTTCACTTTATCTAAAACTGTCCTATTTTGGTGGCAGTCTGAAAGCCTTGCTGATTTAGAGTGAAAGATACACATTGTGCAGATACCCTGGAAAATTATTTTTAAAATGTATTTGTAGCCCCTTTCTATTCTTGTAATACACAAGAGAAACTCTTGTGAATGCTTCTCATGTTGCCACAGGTAGGCAGCTTGAACTCGTACACCTATGACCTGCTTGGGTGGGTTGAGAAATTAAGTGCAAAGGAGATTACTAAACAGAAGTGAGGAGAAATGGATAAGACATAAGACACATCAAAGAGAGAGGGTAAATTAAAAAGAGAACCAGCATTAAAAGGTGTTCTCTGATAGGGTACAAAAGTTAGTCCCTACCACAGCTGCAACAGAATGTAAGAGTGTTGTTAGTAAGCTAAGCATGAGTGTGTATGTCTATATCTGTATCTCCTGGTTTAGTGTTGAAGGGATGGTCTTTTTGAATGGAGGTATCAACATGTTCTTGACTCTTTCAAGTAAGAGTCTGGATTGTTTTGTTGTTTTTTTTTTAATTTATGGATTTGACTTTATTAGGAAATTGAAGTTGATACAAGTGGTGCAGTTGTTATATATGAAGACTTTACAAGAGATGCTTATGATCTTGGATATCAGACTTTCGGAGGTAAGTCAGTTTACTTTCTCGGGTAAGGTATTGTAGTTATAGTATTTTTAAGGCTTTGACTGAATAGATTTTAGTAGGCCTGTATGTATGAACTCTTAATGGGCATTCAGTAGCACGGCTACGTTTGTTTGTTCGTTTGGTTTCGTTTTTAAGAATTTATAAATTTAGGCTGTAGAGAAGATCATTATTTCTAACATCCTGTCTATCACTTGTTTTGGCTTTTTCAAGCTCACTGTCTCTGCTCATCCCTGTACGTTGTTGTTTGACTTGTTTTAATTTTTGTGAAACTAATGTAAATGGTCTTATACTTACTACCATTCCATTGATTGAATGTTGTTAATCCCACTGATTCCTCACCCATATCCTATTATTTATCCCACTAGCTGATCAACCTCACCCTTAAATCCTAGGTGAGTCACTTTTATCAAGGTGGATTCAGTTAACTCAAAGAGCTGTTAAATGTGGAGTCTCTTTCATGTACAATATTAATGAAACAGATTTATTATTAGTTTTCATAAAATCAGTTGAAAGTGTATATTAACTGTGGTGATTTCAGTCACACATACAAAGAAATTCAGTGTTAAGGCTGAAGGTATTTTTAGTTCCCTTTTCCTTGTGTGCTGTCCTGTTGCGTATGCAATCTAATCTTGTGGTAAGGAGTGCTGGAAATTTGCAGCCAACTGATGAATAGTTATAGTCTTGAAATAATAATAAATTTTAGTTTCTTTTTAAATTGTGCTTTTTATTTTTTCTTTTTAAGTTTTCGTAAGTGCACTGAAGAAACATGGGAGTCTTAGTTTATATGTAGATTCAGGCTTCCATTCCCCAGCTTATAACAGGACAGGCATTTGAATCTGTGAGCTTGAGAGGCAAGATGAGGTCATTTCACTCCACAGAATGTCATACCAGATGATTTTTGCAGCAGTAAAACAAGTGATCCTTTGCATATTTCCAGGGTTGGTGGTAAGGCACTAAGTGAAATTTAAGTCCTGAGATCAGTATGGGAATTGCCTCTGTGGGTGGGTTGTTGTTTATTGTTTTCAATTTGAATTTTTAATTTTATTGATGGAGTTTTTCTCCTCTCTGGATCACAGCGAATTTTGAAACTCTTTGCTACAGAGTGAAAAACCTTGGGATAATCAGGAGTGAAGTGTAAGCTTTTAATTGGTGAAAATGTTTTCAGTACTCAGTGACATTTGTAGAACCACAGTGTGATTTGCAGGTCTTGTTTTGCAAGTTTTTGCATTATGCTGCTGTTCCTTTCTCTTGCTGTTTGGATGGAGGTAGATTTCCTGGAGGCTGACCTCTCTTCTAAGGTTGAAATACAAAAGAGAACAAAATGTTCCCCTTTTTCCTAATCTTAAACTACAACTATTTTGTTTCCCTTTTAAAGGGACTTTTAAAGCAGACATAGGAAGGCAAACCTAAGTGCACTTATGCAGAAAGTCAATGTCCTTGGAAGTCTTTAATGTTTCAAAATTAATTTCTATTCATTTATTTGTTCACACTTTTACTTATGTGTCAGGTGGTAGTTTAATCATGTTCTCTGAAGGTTTGGTTGGTTTTTTTGTCGTGTGGTGAGTCTGTCTGTCCTTGTGCCATCTCCTTATCCACCCCACCCTGCTTCATTAACTCATTTATTTCTTCAGCTGAAAATCTTTGGAGTGTTTTTCTGTGAAAGCAGGTGAAGTCTAGTGGGGAAAAATAATAAAAGTGTTGGAGTTCGCGTTGGGTACCAAATGTTGGAGAAACACTGTCCATCGGAGAAACACTGTCTTGTCTCCTTTATGAGAACTTTTGCTTCTGCAAACTGCCTTCTCAGCAGGAGAGACTGTTACATAGTTCCTTTTTATGTAAGGGAATTGTAGCAATGGTGTTTTAAACATGTGGGAGAGTTTTAAACAATATGGTTCTCCCCATGCACCCCCAGTTACCGTTTCTTAGTCACTTGCTTGAAGAGGCCTCTAATGACTAGGCACAACAAGGAAAGGTTTGCTTTAACTGTGAATTTCCTCATTTTTGTGACTGTAAACTAGAGTGTAAACCCTAAGCTACTAAGTGGATATTGTTGAAAGCAAATGTTTAACTTGATTGTCTCTAGAGGAGGCAAAAAACACAAAACCTTCAGGACATTGAAGTAAACCATCGAACCATGTTGGTATAGGGTCTTTATCCGCATTTTGAGGTGTTTGTGGAGGAGACAGGTACTTTTACTGTTTGTTTGTTTTTTAATCCTTCTATTGCATGTTAAGATGGCAAAGGAGAAGCTAAAAGTGAGGAGGAAGAAAAGCGGAGAATCGAGGCCAGAAGAGAGAAGCAAAGGCGTAGAAGGGAAAAGAACAGTGAAAAATATGGTGATGGATACAGGTTTGTGCTGTAATTTCTGTGTTTGTGTGCAGTGTTTTACTTCTCCTTTATACCTCATCTTCTTTCCTGTAAGCCACTTTGGACTAATTTTAGGAAAATGAACTACAACAAAGAAATGAGGAAAAAAACCCCAGCTTCCCCTACTGCGCAACAAAACCAAAAAGCTAACCCAAATAAAAAAAGCCCAAGCACAAAACGAAACCAAAACAAGAAAAACAACCAACCAACCAAAACCAACCAAACAAAAAACCTCCCCTCAAGCCAAAACATGGCACCCAAATTCAGTGGTTTAGAAGACTTTCATCAGAGCACTGTTATATCAAAAAATTCACAGTTTACTCACCCCTTCTCCCTCAGAATTGTGTGCTTGAGAAATAGCTTAGAATGGAACTGCTTTTGAAGTGTATGTTCATGCTGACTTAAAAAGCTGTTAGAAGTTGACTCTATTCTGGTTTTATGTGTGTGTGTATATATATATATTTATATATATATATGATCAATTGTTTCGTAGCAAAAATAATTATGTTGCTTTGTAACTTAGTCTTGCCACAGCCTAGTGAGCTGCACTCTACAAAATGTTCCATGTCAGTGCTGTATATGATCACATTATCGTCTTTTCCTCAATGTACTGAGGGGTTATATTTCATTATAAAGATTATATAGTTTTTATATGGAAAGTGAGATTTAAATGAATTCTTCTGACTACTTGTAATTAGGAAATCATGGCCTGACTGGACTATGATTCTGTGCCTATGACAAGTATTACAAAAGGTGACATGGACTAGAGGGCTGTGATAGGTGGACTCACAGAATAATGTGGATTTTAAATACCTGGTTTCTGATTTCAGCAGTTTTTGTCTTCTGCATGGACAACTCATTACTTTGGCACTGACTTGATTTGTATTTCATTCTTGGAGCACTTCTCCTTTATCATGGAAAAATACCAGATTTGTTTCTTTTCTTTTTCACTGAAAAAGGTGTCAAGTCCTCATAGTCTTGAGGAGTTTTAATATTAATATTTAATGTATTTCTCTTAATAGAATGGCATTTACTTGCTCATTTTGCAAGTTTCGAACGTTTGAAGAAAAAGAAATTGAGTCACATCTGGAGAGTGCAGCTCACCAAGAGACATTGGATCATATCCAGAAGCAAACCAAATTTGACAAAGTAGTGATGGAATTTCTTCATGTAAGCCAGCTGTTTTTGATCTGTATAATACTTCTATATGAGAATATAGTTACAGTTTACCATTTTTTTGCAAAATATGCTTATCATTGTTACTCCTTTGGTGGATGACTTTTGGTGCCGCACGTATTACTAAAAGTTGAAACAAATTCAGAATCTGTAAAATACTGTTGCTTTTACAATTGAAAGTAATGCCTTAAGTAGTAACAGCAATTAATTACTCTTTATTACAGAGGTATTCTGAATTTTTTAAGTATAGATTCTTATTGGAATATGGACAGTTGTATGTGAGATGTCTTAGAGGTTTTTTTCCTGATCCTCTATAGGAGTGTATGGTGAATAAATTCAAGAAGACAGCTATGCGTAAGCAACAGACAAGTAACCAAACGGAAAATGCTCAAGCTGCTGAAAAAGATATAATGGAAGGTGAGTGATGTGCTTTATGTGAAAATGCATACTGTGTCTTTTTCTCCTTTCATTCTTCTTTGAATTTGATAAAACGAATTAAAATAGTTAGTTTTTACACCTTTTCTGTACCTGGTTGGGATTCCTTGCTTCATTTCTGATGCAATGTGGAATGTAAGCACACCAGAAGATAGCAAGCCTTATTTATGTTCGCTATCCAGGCAGCCTTATCAGAAGGTGTGATAACATTGTGTTAGGTACTCAAGCAATGTAATTATGTGGGCTTTGCCACAGTCTTGCTCAATATAAGGCAAGTGGACTCTCAACAGGTGAATGCAGACATATTGAAAGAGTGTAGTAAAGCAGTAAGGTGATAATGATCAAATATGATGGCAAGGATCTGAATAATGTAAATAGAAGAGTGGCTGTGGTTTTGGGGGACAGTGACAAAAGGAGGAATTTGACCACTTTCTTGGCTACCCAAGATGCATCTTGGCTTGAATTTTTTTCCCCTTGGGTGCTGTACAGTCAGTTTTCTAGAGAATTTCATGTGTGCCTGCCTTGCTGTACCATATTGTCCCGTTCTGGTCTTTGATTGAGGGATTTCAAAATAAGTGCTAGAGCCAGAGAAGACACCTTTTGAGTACCATTATTTTAGGCAAGAACTATTAGAATGCTGCCTTAATTTGAATTGAAGTACTAGAAACTACTTAAAAATGAATATAGCCAACACCTTAACAATCTCACAAATCATTCTTGTGTACTTTCTTTAAGTACTGGAGGGCCTGTTTGCCTTTGTGATGAGAATGTTCTGTTAGCAAGCTAACATTTAAAATTGCAAGTGGAATTAGATTAATATGCTTCTTCCTGATAGTGAGTGGAGGCATGGAAATGAATTAATTGCCCTTATAAGGGGTAAAGTAAATGCAGCGGCTTTGGTCAAGCTTTGTTTGTTGTATCAAAATGTATATTGTTATGGATATTAGTTATTGTTGATTTGAAATAGATGGCATTTTTATACATTGCTTGGGTCTCATTTATAGTCTGTGGAGAAGTGCAGTTGGAGTATTCAAGCGAAAAACTTCTTCCTTCAGTATTGCCCCTAGGGAGCCCCTGTGGTTCAATTTGACATGTTTGACTGAGAGCTCTAATTTTCAAGTATAAAACAAACAATCCACTTTTCCACTTGCCTTGAGTAACACATTTTGTGTTAATTATCTCTTGCATCGTCTTTGGCAGGGGTTACTGCTGATGACCATATGATGAAAGTGGAGACTGTTCACTGCAGTGCTTGCAGTGTGTATGTTCCTGCATTGCACAGTTCTGTTCAGCAACACTTAAAATCTCCTGATCACACAAAAGGAAAACAAGTAAGATATAACGTACTATTAATGAAGAAAGGGCTAGCATAGTATGTGAAAAGTGTTATGATTCTTGGTACAAGTAATTTCTAAGTTCTCATTGATGTGACTTGTTCTCTTGAAAACTGGAATGCACTTACTTTATAAGCACAAGTTCTCACAAAGTAGCCAGTACTTAAGCACCCCTGGTTAATGAAATGTGGTGTAATAACTGACAGTAGCAAGTCATGAGAAAGTTACTAGGAGTGACTTTTTTATTTTATGGGAATTTGTTTTACTGATCTTAACCGCTGGAAAATTTTTTTATTCAAATTGCAAAACATGATACATATGTTTCTAGCAAGACGACTAACATGGTGCCTTTCTCTTCTTGGCTATTATCTTTTTAATTTGAAGAAAAGCAAGACCAGGTTAGAATTAGCAGTAGTGTGGTATTTGTTCATCTTATAATTTATAATGATACAATTTTAAGGCTAGTAGAATGGTTGAAAGAGAAGCATGAGCATCATAGTAACCAAGATTGCCAGAGTAATGTTTTGTTTATATATGAGCTTCTGTGATTGTGGAGTATCAGAATATTTTGGGTTGGAAGGGACCCTGCAAATGAGCAGAGTCATCTTTAACAGATGTTAGGCTGTGATGGAAAAGCCTGCATGTTGTCTGTAGATGAGAACAGGTCACTGTGGTTGTAGTTTATTATTTAAGCAAGATGTGAGTATATCTTTTGATCAAGCTAAAGCAACAAGCTATAAACACTACTAAACTTAATTGAACTTATTATGTGATTTGGACTTAAGTGTTAAGAACAAGCAGTTCATGCTGCAATATTTTCCTATTGTACGTATAGAAACTTACCATGAGTTCAAATTTATGTGGCAATTGTAACAGGTGTGTGGTAATTATTCACTGTAAAATTTGTTTCCTAGGCCTACAGAGAACAAATAAAAAGAGAGAGTGTTCTCACTGCTACCAGTATCTTGAATAATCCTATAGTCAAGGCACGGTATGAGCTATATGTGAAGGTAAGATGCAAATGGAAAGAGAGTAATTCCTAGTGTTTACTATGCCACCATTTTCTCCATGTTGATGGAGTTTAACCTCCATGCTTTTGGAGGTAGCTCACAGGTTGAATATACTTTTAATGTATTCTTCTGGTCTAAAATCATTGTCTTGGATAAGTTTATTTGCAGCAAAAAATTACCACTCAGATTCACCAGCTTTTGATTGTTATTTACCTTATATCCAGTCAGTTTTTAATTAGATACTCTTTAAAAAAAAAAAAAGCAGCTTTAGGAAAGCATCAGCAGTGTCTTTATATGTCATACTAGCTGTAGAGCACAAGATACTTTACAATTGAGTGTGTCTTTACATCTGGAAGCAAAAGCTCCAGCATGTGGCTTTGTACTGCAGTATAATGCGCACACTACTCAGCTGCTTTTTATTCCGTAGACTTTCTAGGGTTCATGGCAGCGTACAAAAACGAAAGCTTACAACAGTAGTTGATGAGATCAGAGAATTTAAAAAGCATGGCAGCCTGTGTTGCTGATGTGTGGCCTGAGAAACAGGTAAATTCATTTTAACAAAATGTGGGGGGTTTTTCTACTGGGCCACTTGCTTTGCTAAATTACTCTTTTTGTAGTACTATTGTTAGCTCTTTCTGGTGCTACTTTTAATTGATACATGATTTTGCCCATGCCAAACAATAGATTCTTCAAACAAAGCAATACTTTCTTGTGCAAATATGGCAAGGTATGAGCCAGTGCCCAAGTTAATTGTGATTTAAAATGTCAAATTAGCCATGTCCTGCAACATTTTGTTTGGATGAGTATGTGAATCAGTTTCATACAGCTGTTCAGTATCTGTTAAGAGAAGGTTGCAAATGTCTGGATACCAGAGCCTGGAATATCTGTCAGTATCTCCAGCCACCCCTTCGGGTGTTCCATGTGCCTGGTATGCGTTGTCCCATGCAGCCCTCTAGTGGGGGACTGGTAAACGGGAGAATGGAAATTTGGCATTAATTTTGACGTCTTTGTTATAATTACCTAAACAGAATTTTTGGCACAAAGCCACAGCCGGGCAAGGTGGGGCTCAAATACTTGTTGTGGTAAAGAATTGGATGAGTACTAGTCCTAGCAGGGTGTAGTTCTAGAAGGTAGTACTAGTCTCAGCAGAAAATGAGCTTTCCCTAATTCAGCTTTATTTGGGTTATGCACCTCTTCCAGGGCACACATTAAAAGAGTATGCTTCCCAATATGCACAGAGAAACTAAGATGTGTAATAGAAAAGTAAAAAAAATCCTTTATTTATTCTACTTATGTTAAAATGTATCAGTAGAGATGCATAAACATCGGGAGTTGCTGACCTGTAATTTTGTTCTGCTTTTGTTAAGGGCATTTGTGATTCTAATGACCCACTTTTGTGACTTGGTACAAAACTATGCAGCCTTGCAGGTCTTCCTTGCTCTCAATTTCCTCTTTCCACACTGCATATGCAGGATAGACAACACTTTGCAAAATAATGCAGAGTTTGGGGATTTTGGTTTGTATGTTTTTGTTTGGGTTTTTTGGTTGGTAGGTGGGGAAAAACCTTTCCCCAAGTCAGTCTGCCCTACACCTTTAAAGCATGCTATTGTCAGCAGTTAACAAGGATTTCCTAATTTCCTGGAAGACTGCAGGCCCCAAATGCACATGTACTCTTCTCCATCACATGCTGTATAATAAAACTGGACTACTGCAGTCTGCAATTGATTATACATTTGGATAAGGATGAAAGGGATTTGCATAACCAGAGGCCAGATTCATCTCGCTGAGCAGGTCTTGCTGAAAGTATATTAAATTCAACCCTCCCCAGAAGATACCAGTGCTAGCCATCCTGAAGATAGCAGTGGTCTCCTTGTGAGGACAATCTTGCAAGTTTTACCTTTCTCAGTTTTCGAATGTGTCTTCTAATTCTTCTGTTTCCTGTGCTGCTGCTTTAGTGATGGCATCTGCCGTGTTGGAAATTTCTCAATATAGTTTCCAGAAAATTACTGTACCAGAACTGAGGTTTCCAGCAGGCAAATTTGCATGTGAACTTTATAATCCTATTGGTTCTGGTGACCATCTTTTACACTATTTATTACATGATTTTTTTCAATTCTTGTATTTGAAAATCCAATTCAGTGATTAGTTTAATAGCATGTTGTTTGCATCCTGTTGTTTGCGTGGAAGGAACCTTTTAATATCTTGTTTGATGTCTTCATCATAGATATTTTTATTGAACCTTCAAATGATGATTTCTTACCTTGGTCAACCTTTTAAGTAGCCCTGTTCCCCTGGTACTGTTCTTGTGTGGTACCGTTTTATGCTTTCAATATACTCTTTGTATGGTTTTTTAAAGATCTTAGATTCTCATTCTTCTCCTTCCATATTGTGAAGGGGGGGAAATCCACCACAAACCACCTGCTGGTCACCCTGAAGCAATCATCTTAAAAGTTTTTGAGTCTGTAGCAAGTCCCATTTTAACATGGAGGAAAAAGAGCCCATCTTGTGTCTTAGAGCAAAAAGTTATCTCTTGGTGAAGTCATGACTATCTCTAATTTTGGCCCATTTAGAACTTCCTAGACAGAATGATATCTGTGATTAAAATCTGCTTGGATGTTACACAAGAGAACTATCATAGAGTGTGACATTTTGTTTCACTATATGCTAGGACTGTTTGATCATGTGTACTGGTAAAGGGGTTTTAAAGCTTACTGGTTAGGTAGGTAGACTTTGGTATCCTTTTGGATCAGGTTTGAGAGACCGGTCGTAAATAGATTGGTTTCTGGGGACATTGGAATCCCAAAGCTTTGGTTGTAAATGCCAGTTCACAGTCCTAGGCTTTCTGTGCAATTAAATATGCTAGAAACAAGGAACTCAAAAAATTCATCCCTTGGGAATAAACTATTTACCTACTTATATTTTATACTCTCTATGCATTGTAAAGTCTTTCTGCAGCAGTTCACTGCTGTGCCTTATGTTCTTGTTTTCTGGGGTTTTGTTCGTTTGTTTTTTAAAGCCATCTAGTAAGATGGGACCAGTGTGACTGTCAAAATCAACTAGCATCAGAATTGGCTCTGCATGCTGTGCTGGATGCCTCTGATGCTACATCACTGGAAAAGAGTGCAGTCATTAGGATCTTCCCCTTGACAGCAGTAACTTTTTCCTTAGCTTGAGAACTTGAAAAGTGTATTTTTCTCTGAAAAAACAGTTGGGGAAAGCAACTTTGTTCTTATTGTTCTTACTATTATGTAGAGATCTGTTCAGCCACTAGTGTGCTGAATTTTGCTGGGTTAGCCAGAAGCAACATACAGTCTCTACAGGAAGGAAGTGTAGCAGTTTTCTGTAGCTTCTCCCCAAGAGACAGAGACGGTCAGAAGTTTTCTGCAAGAGTATGGAAGTAGTCCTTTTAGAAGGCTTTAGCCACAACTAGTCATTATGCCTAGCCTAGACATAAGAGTATTTAAATCTTTCCTTTTGTATCAGACTTGTTAAAGGGCATCCAGTATCTTTGTGAGTCCTTTACAGAGGAAGGCCACCTATTTTCTTTTGCTAGAAAACAATGCACTGTTAGGACATATGAAACTCTTAATGCACTTCTCTTCTTGCAGTGTCTACTGGTCAGCACATATTTGAAGCTAACTAGGTGGAATATTCTTAACTCAATAATTAGCTTCTGTCCAGAAGCAAAGGTAGATGAGTGCAATTCTGGAGAGTTGAACTAATCCTTATTGAATTAAAGTTTGGATCCTCAGTCTGTTTGTTTCACAATTCTTTCCATCGATGTTGGAATTAAATTTGTTTGGGCACTTGCTTTGCCATATGTTTTTTTTTTCCTTGAAGCGATGTAGTGAGCTATTATTTTTGCTATTTCAGTGTTGGGCACTGTTATCTGAAGTAATGGAATAGTCCTTGGTGTTCCGTAGCTCCATGGTGCATTCCAGTAGAAGTGGATCATCTAAAAGTGATCTGAGCTTTAACTGTGTGTTCTTTTTTCATAGGGCTCAGACAAGTTATGATACCTTATACAGCTTTCCATGGACTTGGCCGTTATCTATGAGAATGGAATTCAGAAAAGCCAAGCTTAGCATCTTGAAGTTTATATGTTACGTTTTATATGTAGATGCTGTGTCTTTTTATATGCAACAAGTTCATTGACCTCAACAGACATTACCATCTGAGTGCTATAGGCTGGCCATTATAAAGTGCGTGCATAGAATTATGCAGGGACTTGCAATCATGGTCTCAAAGAATTCTGCTCTCACTGCGTTAAATTTAAATTTGAATCTGAATTCAGGATTTGTCTTGATTTTTAGAATAACACTGAAGCCAAGTTTTTGTTTAATGGCATTTGCTGAATATTTTTGTAGTTTTTTAAATTTTCAGTGGCCGTCTGGAAGATTCTACCTGAAAAATGTAACTGAAGTGGAAAAAAAAGGACATGGGGCCTAGCACTCAATTTTTCTTTTTTATCTTCTAAATAATACTCTTAAAATCCTGGTCTTAGGGCAGTTAATGGTTGTTGTTATATTTTAAGATCAGATTTATTCAGTCATGTTTGAATGTGAAAGGAGCTTTAGTGAAGAAAATCATAGTGCTTTATGTTGTTATTCTTCATTGTTTATTGATTATTCATAGTTCTTAAATATATGAAACAAGTGAAAGATATGTCTTGTACTAAATTATTGTATGAAATGGAGAAAATGTGAATCTATAATGCCAAAAGTACTGAGAAAACTGATAATTTTTGTAGGTCAACAAAGGAATGAATATCAGGCTAGTCAGTGTAATTATTTCTAGATTAATTTACTGAAGAGTTTGGCTATTTGATAGAATTATGCAGAGTGAATAGAGACTGTAACTAAGGAAAAGCAGAACAAAACTCTTCTGTTCAGATTTGGTTTTAATTGAGGAGAAGAAGGAAGCAGCTGTAGTTCTTAGTAAAAGCACTTTGAAACTTAACTCTGTAATTTTAATTTTTGAAAGTGGAAGTTAAACTGAAATTTGTGTGCAGCATTCTTTGGCTTTTTCTCAATGCTGTTTCTATTTGGATTAAAAGATTTTATTGGGATCCCAGTTTCCTGTGTGCACAAAAATGTGCTGTTGCTAATTTTAAATCAAACCTGTTTTGATTTACTTGCAGAAAACCCTAACTATTAAAAACCAATATCAAATACTGTGGCATTTCTTAGTGGCTGCCCCTTTCATTCACTGAAGTGAGTATTATTTTGTTTTATGCATGAAAAAAATATCAAAGTGTTTGTTTTCAATGTTCTGCTTCAGGGTGAAAATCCTTTTGAAATTAATGATCAGGCTCAGGAGCAGCAGACAGAGGAAGAGGACAAAGCTGATGAGCCAGCTGAAGGTGAGGAAGAGGAGGAAGAAGAGGAGGAAGAAACTGAAGAACAAACTGACTTCACTTTAGACCACACTGAAGATAACTAACTGCAAGAAAATAAAAATACAGTTACGGGGGCAAAACAGCTTTTTATTTTTGCTCTAAACTGGCTGAGACTTTTTAATAGTCTCGAAGTTGAAGATTTCTCACCACATGCATGCATTCCATTCCACGGAGAACTTGTTTATATAATTCCTCTGTGTTTCTGATTTTGTTTAAAATGAAATTAAGACTATTTTAGTTGAGCTTTTTATAGAAAACTGACTATTAAAGCTGATCAAAACATTGTGTTGTATATTTTTTTAAGCATCCTATTTTTTTGGTGTGTGTATTGGAAGTTGGATATAATAATAATTTTTGGTCTAATCAGTTGAAAAGAAAGGCGGGTCTGTGGGGTAAATACATTAAAAGCTTTATGGTGTAAGCTTCTAATATTTACCTCTTAGTACAGAATGAATAACTTCAAAAATTGTGCTGTTGAGTGTGGCTGTTTGGGGGACTGCATTGCACTCTGTATAATAGAGTATGTGTTTATAATGCCTTGTAGCTTTTTGTGATAAGATGTACGAGTTTGTAGCAATAAAACACTTAAGAAATGTTACTGTTTAAAGTGTCTGTAGTTAGTATTTCAAGAATTTCCTCATCCTGACTACTAAATTGGTTTCAAAGTAAATCTTGATTGATACTATAATTGAAATTATTTAAAATTTGTAGTTGCATGTTAGTGATTCATGTTATTTATTACTGATTTTTGATGTATTTAGACTACCTGAAGACAGATAACACTTGAGCCTTCATAGCGTGCCTCAGGGAAGCATGCTTTCTGTATGCTTACATGTGGTGTACTCTTGTCTATCTTAGAAATTATGTAAAGTACACCTGTATTTTTTCTATAGTTCCTACTGATCTAGTTTTTGACTACTGAGAACTGAAAATATCTGATTTAACTCTATAAATGCAGTGAAGTAACTTGCACCATTTTTCCCTGAATGCCATAATGTGACAAAAGTAACTGTACAATCTCTGGTGGTCCTTATGGGTTTTGTCCTGTTGGAGAACCCTTTTATTAATTCATAGTCATCACTGTGTAGAGATGGTATTACAATACTTCTAACCTCACCTGCAAACCAACGTGCTTTTTCAGTGATCGAGTTTAGAGTCGGAATAAGTGTGCATGTATTATGAGGGAGTACTTGATTTAGATACTGAGCTACCTGAAAGTCTAATAGCGGTCAACTCTGAAGAATGCTGTGTACTGCAGTCATTTAGCTGTTGCCTTTTAGTGTAACTTGGAGAGTAGAAAACACAACATGAGGAAAGAGAGAAAACTGAGTTTAGTGTCTTGTCCTCTTGTTTATGGCTTTATATTTTTTAATTTTATGTTTTAAAAAATCAGCATGATGTAGACTAGATTCTTGTACCTATAAGTCAGCTTGGAAGCAGAAGCTAGCATGGGTTGGTTGAAAGATGTGTTAAGCCTGCAGCTGTTTGAACAGTTTCTCTTTTAGCTATGTAAGGTTAAAATAACAAAGTACTCTCTAGATCTTTAAATACTTGTTCTGTTCTTCATTTTAAGGCTAGGATCAAGATTCATATTTGCATTACTTTAAAGGTGTAATTCCCCTTCTGACTTACAAGCTGGTCACTCAACTATTTGTGTTCTACTTGTAGGTCTCTTGCCTTACAAGAGAAAGATGCATCTTGTAATCTTTTCCCAGACAAGTTAACAGGAAGTATATCAGTATTCTAGAATTGGAGAGAGCTTTAGCCTGAGAATTTGTTTGCAGTAGTTGAGAGAATTGAGATGCTGCCCAAATTTCTGCAAGTGGTGAGTTTTTTCTCTTTGTCTATGGATCCTTTATTAGTTGCAGAGAATTAAGTTACTCCTCTTCAGCTAAGCCTTTCTACTTAGGATTTCAGTACCTTAATTTATAGTGCTGCAGTCACTTTATCCATTATGGATCCAGCGTCTTTGAATTCAAAGCATTCATGATTTGACTGATACCAAAATTACCTAATTTACTACTTCTTTATACTAACAGTACTCGTATATTAAGTGTGTTAAATGATAGCTTAAACTTAGGTGACAGATTTTGGGGGGGGTACGGGTAACAACTTCTGGTTATAATGGAGAAAATTACTCTCTTCCATAGGCTTATAAGGAACTTCTAATGGACTCCCCGGGTCCCATTTGCAGCTAATGTTTTATGAAATTAGTTTTCCTTGATCAGTGAAGTATGGAAATAGTTTCAGAGGGAGTGATAGCTGCCTGTTCCAGGTGACACCACTGGTAAGATACCTCCCAGCCCCATTACAAACTGAGTGCAGATTGCATTTGTTTCAGAATCTCAGCAGTAAAGACTATGGTTTTAGACAGTCCTGGAGAAAGGTGCCTGCTGATTTACACATCCCTGCTTAGAGACCTTTAACAATTTCCTTTGAATTCACCAAAGTCTAGTTATGTGCTGTCAACTGCCTCACTCTTTATAATAAAGTGTTGGTTGCAGTTAAGGTTATGCCTTTCCTTAGATGATTTTCAAAAGAACCTTCTTGGAATGTCAACTATCCTGAGTGATACACTATACAAAACCACAAAAAATTTGGGAGGGTATTTTTATCCTCCATCCCTAAAGACCACTTTAAATGAAAGATTGGACTTAAAATATAGTTGTTGATGCTTCATGCTCCAGATGATAATTTGTTACTAACAGTGTTTCTTGGAGAGTCAGTTAGTTAAGGAAAAGCAGATGGATGGAGTTCAGGCAGGTGGGTCTTATTCTGGAAGCAGTATTGAGAGGTTTGAAAAAATTCTGCAGATGATAAAGTGACATCAGGTGAAAAGTATTTCAGGATGTTTAAAAACATCTTTTGGGAATAAAAAGGCTGGTTTGCAGGCAAAATCTCTAAACCTGTTTTAGTGCATGGGCTACATAACTTTTTAGTATCTTGAGGTGAGTCAACAGAGAAGGTGTGTACCTCTGATCTGAGTAGTCAAAATTGCATGGAATCTGGTGAGGATTTACTTTGCCGAAGAACTGCAAGGACTTGACTTGCACAATGACACTATTTCTGTTTCCTTTGGAAACATCCTGGTGAGTTTTTAATCTTTTATAGGACAGTACTGAATGGTGTTCTTTGTTTGTAGTTGTACTGAAGAAGACATTCACCTCACATTCTGACTACCTCTTTCTGGAGCTATAACTTATATCTCTTTCCTCTGTTAAATGTTGACAAATACTATGTGTGGTTTTGTTTGGTATTGAACTTTCAAGGTAGGCAGTACAGTAATAAGAAATATGGGCACTAATCCTTGCAATTTACACATAGTAACTGCCCTATGTGTGTACTTCTATGTACATTGCAGCCCAAATGCATTAGGCTTTTTATATACAACTATTCTTTGCTACACAGTATAACTGTAGAATGATTAGCATCACACCTGTGTAATACTTAGCTGTGTGAAGGATTGAAATCTTGAAACAAGGCTGTAGATTCTCTTGCTTTGGCTTTTCCTGTATTGCTTACAGTTAAGAATTAATCCGTTTTCAACTTGCTGAATAGTAGCATCACATTTTCTTTCTCTTGTCTGCCAACAGACAATTTTTTTACAAAAAAATGAAGCTTTTCCCTAAATGTTTTTTCAGCTGCTAGAATGTCTCCTGCTCCTTATAAGTAGTCCTAAAATAGAGAATCCAGAACATTTCTTCAATTGGTTATCCTTCCACTAGCTGAAGTCCTCATCCACTCAGCTTTTAAGATTGTAGGGGGAAACTTTATTGTAAGGAATGCCTGTAGCCATCGGAAATTTGGATCTCTCCTAGAGTCTTTCATTTTATAGCAAGGAAAGGCATGGTAAATCCCACATACTCTTGAGTCTAAAGCCTGCAGTGAAGTCCCTCAAGTCATGTGAAAAGGTGAAAATTTTACACCCAGTTTGTTAGCAGTGAAGGTTTGTTCTGAGTTAAGTATGAAAATAACATGTTTGTTTTTAAATTAATTTCTAAAATTGTTTAAAGGTTTTAGACTTAGTGTTGTACTTCCTCTTAAAATAAGTCCCACAGCTCAATTCAGCTGTCTTTAAACAGATTTGACTGGTTTAAAGTACAGTTAGCCAATGAATAATAATAAGCCTTTCTGTAGAAGTAAAAATGCATATTAACCAAAGTCCAACATCTAATACAAAAGTGTTCCTGATCTTATTCTCCAAACCTAAGCTTTCCTCATCCCATCCTTTGGTACTTCAAAGCTGATGCCAACAGGAAAAAGAATAAATACCCAGAGGGTAAATTGAGCATCAAAATCTGCTGAGGCAAAAACAAAAGAGAAGGCTTCTTAACAACACCTTTCAGCCCCCTACTATCCTGTGATTCTGATTTCAATCAAAGTCCTTCCTGCATGAAGAAGTGTTGCTGGGTTTTTTGGTGGATTTGAATTTATTTTTTTTCATGACTGAAGATTACCAGGTGTTACGGGAGAACAAGGAATAAATAACCACCTTGCCTTTTTGGTTCCCTGCAGGTGAAACATTTGAGTATTTACACCAAATGTGCCTATTCTTTTTACGGAGACTTACCATCTTCATTGCTGTTTACCCTGGACATCTTTCTTGTGGACTCTGTAACACATATTCCAAACTGTTCCTGTTTTTGTAGAGTTCTGTGTATTCCCAAATCTGTGAAGGTAAGTCTAGAGTATTGAGAGCTTTTGGGTGTCACTGTAAAAGGTAAGGCAGGAGGAACACATATATTGTGAAAAAGCGCAACGTACTGGGTATTTAAGTGAATATTTGTCAGAGATTTTTAAGAGTCAAACAGCTGTGTGGACTTAGGAAAAGAGGAGCAAATGTTGATGTGCCCCATTTAAAAAGGAACAATCCTTTTCAATCTACTCACTTCAGACAGGTTGTAAGATAAGTCTCCTTTATTGCCAGTTAATAATACTGCGGTCCTCATCCTTTTATTGCCTTTTGTTATCAGTCTGTAAGTTTGCTGTATTATTAAACCATCAATCATTGAGGTTCCTTCAAATGTACCTGTAAATCAGTCTTCCTGTTTTCACACTGAAATGATTGAAACACATTGGAGACTGTTTGAATTTCTTAAAACATAACTAAGACAAGCCACTTAGCTACTATTCATGTAGGAGTGAACAATTTACAGTTGCCTTAACATCAGAGTTGGAGTCAGGCGGTGCTGAATGTCCTACAGTATTACTTGTTAGAGCTGCTTATCCAGTTCTACTCTCCATAGGTACCATGGGGACTACTAAAGTCTTTGGGATGAAATAATCTCTATGGCCTATCCATCTTTTCACCCTGCAGTCATCTGCTGAGTGTCTGGAACATATGGTCAGATTTTGTATGTCTGCCTGAATTTCCTTAGAACTATGTGTAGAAGCTGAGGTCAGGTCAGTGTTTCAGCAGTTCCTAGGGAAAAGGCTGCTCAGGATCTCTAGAGTGGCCCAGTTCTGAATCTGACTGACTCAAGGCCCTCTTGGTAAAACAATACTGTCACGTGAGATGGGTATGTACAAAGGATGTTATCCTTCCTACTTGCCCTAAATTCTACATTATGTCTTTCAGTAAAGGGTTTATTTCTGCAACTAAAATTTGCACCATTGGAAGTATAAATATTTCTATATGAATGTTTCTATAAATACATTAGCAACAAAAGCTGGGCTAAGGAGAATCTCCATATTTTATTGGATGCAGGGGGAAACAATGACAAAGGCTGAGGTACTTAATGCCTTCTTTGACTCAGTCTTTAATAGTAGGACTGATTGTTCTTTGGGTAGCTGGCCTCCTGAGCTGGAAGACAGCACCAGGGAATGAAGCCCCCATTATCCGAGGGTAGGTGGTCAGCAACCTGCTCTACTACTTAGACACACACAAGTCTATAGGGCTGGGTGGGATACACCCAGGGCTACTGAGGGAGCTGACAGAAGTGCCTATCAAGCGACTTTGCATCATTTACCAGCAGTCCTCGCTAACTTGGGAGATCCCAGGTGACTGGAAGTTACCAAATGTGACACCTGTTGACAAGAGTGGATGGAAGGAGGATCTGAGGAATTAGAGATCTGTCAGTCTGACCTCAGTAGTGGGCAAGGTTATGTAATCCATAATCTTGAGTTGTGATCATGCAGCACATACAGAACAACCAGGGGATCAGGCCCATCCAACACTGGTTTAGGAAACACAGGTTCTGCTTGACCAACCTGCTGTCCTTCTAGGACAAGGTGATCCACTTAGAGGATGAGAGGCTGTGGATATTATCTACCTAAACTTTAGTTAAGACTTTGACACTGTCTCCCACAACATTTTCATGGCTGCTCGTGACTTGGACAGGTGCACTACTTGCTCATAAAAACTGGCTGGGTGGCTGGGCCCAGAAAGTGGTGGTGAATGGAGTTAAATCCAGTTGGCTCCTGGTCTCAAGTGGTATTCCCCAGTGCCAGTATTGGGGCCTAGGGCGTCCTGGGGCCACTTCTGTTTAATATCTCTATCAACGATCTGGACGAGGGATTGAGTGCACCCTCAGTCAGTTTGCAGACTTACTTCCCAAGTTGGGAGTGTTGCTCTGCTAGAGGCTAGGAAGGTTCTGCAGAAGCATCTGGACAGGCTGGATTGGTGGGTTGAGACAAAAAGTATGAGGTTAAACCAGGTGAAGTTCAGCATTCTGCCCTTAGGTTACAACAACCCAAGGCAGTGCTACAGGCTTGGGGAAGGGTGGCTGGAAAGCTGTCAGGATCAAAACAACCTGGTTGACAGCAGGCTGAACATGAGCCAGCAGTTTGCCCAGGTGGGCAAGAAGGCCAATGGCATCCTGGCTGGTATTAGCAATAGTGGGGCCAGCAGGCCCAGAACAGTGACTGTCCACTTTCAGCTGGTGCTGGTGAAGCTGCACATTGAATACTGTGTCCATTTCTGGGCCCCTCACTACAAGAAAGGCATTGAGGTGCTGCGGTGTGTCCAGAGAAGCTCAACAGAGCTGATGAAAGGTCTGGAACACAAGTCTTATGAGGAATGACTGAGGGAGTTTGGGGCTGTTTAGTCTGGGGAAAATCAGGCTCAAAGGAAGCCTTATTGCTTTCTACAACCACCTGAAAGGACGTTGTAGTGACGTGAGGGTTGATCTCTCTCCCTGGTAACAAGCAATAGGACAAATGGAAACAGCCTCAAGTTGCATCAGGGAAGGTTTAGATTTGATATTAGGAAAAATTTCTTCACTGGAGGGTTTGTCAAGCTGTGGAACAGATGGCCTGGGGAACTGGCTGAATCACCATCCCTGGAGGTGTGTAAAGGGTATGTAGATGTGGCACCCTAGGGATGTAGTTTAGTGGTGGACTTGGCAGTGTTAGGCTAAGGGTTGGACTCGATCTTAAAGGTCTTTTCCAACCTAAATGATTCTGTGATTCTAAGTCAGTCAGTAGCATGATATTAAATAATCTCATGTTTTTTATGTACAGTAATTATAAAGAGTATACCTAAGTCCATCCATTGCTTGTCTGAAGGTAAAACCTTGTGCAGCCTGTTACTGTTACAGTGCACAGCAGTCCTAATGCTTGAGTTCTCAACCCACTGTGTACCAAGGGGTTAATTTGTTTCCATCACTGGGGATTTGAATTGCTTGTCAGTGCTGAGGTCACTGTCACTGTTAAATGACAGATGTCTTTCTGAAAATCCCTTGCATCTTTCCTTGTGTTGTAAAGTTCAGTGACTGCAATAACAGGGTGTTGTTCTTTAATAACTGTTAAATTTATTCTTTAGAGAATTTACAAAGATGTCCTATTGCTCTGGGAGAGCTCCCTTGATGCCAAACTCTGCATTTTCTTTTTGCATAATGCCTACAGATTTAGAGCCACTGTACTCCCAGTTGTATAGCTTCTGTATCCCTTGTTCAGTGCTGCTGAAATACTCGTAAATCTCCTTTCTTCTAGTGGCTTTGTGCAGCAGCTGGGATATGACAATAAGGTCCCTGATCTATAATTCCAGACAGCCCCGGAGGGTGAACAGATCGACCAATCCTCATCCCCAGCGTAAGCCCAGGGAACTCACTGTCCCTGGGAGGTAGTTGTCTAATGCTTTCTATTTGTATTCTGCATGAAACTCTTCTTGATGCTGGACTGTTGTTCACTTAGAGAATTATCCAGTGCGCAGTATATAAACTCCCACTAGAGATTGAATGCATGTAAATAAAGCATGCCTTAAGTCTAGCATAATGTAACTTTAAGTGAGAAGAAATAGACTCAATCCAAGCACCTTGTAAGGCTGCATTCACTACTCAGATCTGCACAATGCAGTCACAATCTGCATTTCTATGTCACATGGATAAGAGATAAGGAGGGCAGCTGTATAGGTTTTCTAATTCCAGGGATTTCCTGGCTTTTTATTGGTTTGATGAGAATACAACACTGGCTTTTTAAAATAACAGCTGTTTTTAAATACTCTTGCGAAATAGCAACATTCATATTGTAACCAAGAGAGACATAGTTTGAAAAATGTGATTGATTGACCTTTATGCTACACATGCCTCATGAAAATGTTACTTTATACTCTGTTTTCACACCACCTAAAAGCCTGGCAGGCATTTCAGTAGAGACAGAAGATGATCCCTGCCCTACAGCCGTTGCAACCTCCTTGTAATCTCTCCAGCCGTATTCACTTCAGTTGTATGATTTTTGCAACTTTCATGTCTGTGTAGCAGCATTGACATGTATTTTAACTATAAATTATTTAGAACAGATCTGCTTGAAAGCTAGGACTCTTTTTCTCATAAACCTTCATCATCTGCTTAAACATTGAGATTAATGAAGTGTAAAGGGCTATTTTTAAATGCAAGGTGTTACACACATGGTATCAGCCTTTGATTACACTTGGCTTATCCAAGCAGCTTTAATGATGACAAAATTGTCAAACTAATTTTATTTTCTGCAGCAGCTTTAAAGGAGATTAAACTGCTTCAGTTTAGTGATTTGCTATTTGCCAGAAAAATATATTCAGTATACGGAAAGTAGTCACATGTTTGATAGAAGCAGTATGCTCTGTGCAAAGGCCCCCTGTGCATCAAGACCAATGACAGCAACACAGCCAGGGCAGCACCCAGCCTGTTTCAGTAAGATTGTGTTGGACACCTCATCACTGCTACTCTTAGAAAACTGATGGTTCTTCTGATATTAGAGAAATACAATTCCATACATGCTCTGTGAAAGCTAATCCATTAAGAAAACACGGAATCTTTTACTGTTTTTTCATCTGTGATTTCATATTAGTTTCTTGTGCATATTTTTAAGAATTGATAGTCTTCTCTCCATTTCCTCCAGAAGAGTAATGTGCCACTGGTCTGTTAGAAGGAATAAGAATAGCTTATAGAGGACAAACCGTGAAAGTCATATTTTACTTGTATTTCAGTCTCCTTTGTAAACGTAACTCTACATTTCTGGCCTTTAGCTTGTCCTTCCTCAGATGGGAACTCAAGAAGGCCAAGAGAAAATCCTATTTAAAGCTTTATTTTAAACAAAGGATTCAGTTTCCCAAGTTAAATATCAAAGTGTATAAATTCATCCCTAATAAATTTGTAATTACACTGCATTAAATATAGTAATGCAGTAGGCTATTTGCATTAAGATGGTGTCTCTTTTCAGATGATCTGAATAAAGGATATCTCAAACTCTGAAAAGTAAAGTATTATCTCTTTAGTCTTACTTAATTGCAGCGAAACGTGGTAGGGACAAAGTCCTTGTGAATGTAAGAGCATGTACATAAAACAGTGTTAAGAGTACTCAGAGTTCCCTGCAAAAGCACTGTGATTTCCTAGTTACTTTTACATGAGAGACAAGGACTATGCTTCTTAAGAAGATGGACATTAGTAGGTTTATGATATTTATGTAAATGTACGATATAATTAATGTAGTCTTGGTTAGTTAAAATGAACTTTGCATCAGTGTTAACTTGTATTTGATTTATCGTTGCTGTTCTCCAGAGATCTATTTTATCTGGAGATTCATGGCAACATGATTTTTTGGACATTAAATATGACCGAAGTAAGGGAAGACCTTCAGTGAAGAGAACTAGATTGCTTCCATTTCACAGATTTTTCAAAAAATCAGATTTTCGTTTTGTTTCTTACAAAAAAAAGCTCACAAAGACTTTATCAAACTGCTTCAACAGTGTTTGAAACATTTTTCTTTATGGTTGAGAATGGTTTTGAAGAAAGTCAACAAATATTTAAAAAATGAGATATTTAAAATGTAGAGGATAACAGCGCAGGAAGTTTTAAATACTCTAAAATCCTTCACTGTCCCTATAAAAAACTTTGTATTTGTTCCTTTACTCTGAATGGAGTCAGAAAACAGAAAACCCTTGACAGGAGAGCAGACTTCAGGTTGCTCTATTTCTATCACTGGAGATAAACTACTTTCGTAAAAGTCTTGAGTCCTTTACATTGACCTCTCAATTTGGAGAGCATTTATGGGTGAGAAAAGGATTGCTTTGAAGAGGTTTTTGTTGTGGGCCTTCTAGTTTCTTATTTGTTTGGCTGCTATTTAGGAGCATTTGGTAATGTTAATCTCCTCACTTGGATAAGAATATTATAAAAGTTAATAAAGCAGCTGAAAATATTTTGAGATTCCAGGAGAGAGAGTACCACAGAATCATATAGTTTGGTTGCTACTGTGACTTAACACCAGGACCTCTATGTTCTTTTCTTGAAGAAGATGCTTTCATTTAATTCCTTTTTTGTAAGCAACATGTAATTCCTTTTTCACGTGCTGGCTCAGTGTTTCAGCCCTTGTATTTCCAAAGTAGCTTTCCACAGGTTCTGTTAAAAAAATTGTTGTTTTTTGCATTTGAAGCCGCTTAGGTTTTCGGGTCCTGAAATACTTGTGCCCCCCCGGCCCTCTGCCCTTTTTTTTTTTTTTCTTCTTTTTCCTGGGAAGTTCACAAAAAATGAGTTGCTTTGTTGTTCTGTAAAATAAACTCAAGATTAAAAAGAAACCCCAACAAAGTCTGAATTGCTGAGTGTGTCTGGCTATCTGTCTTTATACTTTATAATGGAGCCCACTGGTGTAGTTTCTGTGCAGCAGTGTGGTTAATAAAATGAGATCCCAAGTGAACTTGGAGGCTTTTTATCCTCTGCAGTGGTAGACAGCAGAGCCTGGTGTAATCCTGAGATGATCAGTGTTGATTTGTTAGCTTTGTCAGGGAGTGGAACCTAGACCATGACCGAGAAAAGGCCTTTTCACTCTCTCTCGCTCTCTGGATGGTATATGCTCTTCTTACATCTTTACAAGCTTTACAGAGCAGGTGCTGTCTCAGAAGTTTTGCCATTAACCCTAAGAAAAAGTAACTTTTTCTTTCCATCCTGATTCCTTGATTTTAGTAACAGGTCTGAAAGGCTGCTAATATTACTGGAATAAAACATATTGAAACAACCATCTATGGGGTCTCCTTCTATGTGAAGAAGGACTTTTCTCTGGAGTAAATGAAGAGCATGTCTAAAAAGGTATGCTCACTTTGTTTTACTTCATACTGGCTTTCAAAGATTAGAATTATCAAAGTGGATCTAGACTGTGTGTTTATACTCCCTAGATGCAAGCACTTCATTATGTTTTAAAGTTAATGACATATTCTTGAGTGTTTGACCTAGTGTGGTTTAGGACTTCACTAAAATGCAGTGTACATTCATTGTGTTTCATTTAATGCCTACTTTTGGCTGATGGCTTCAGTTAACAAAAGGTGAGCTGGCAGGGGATTTTATATAAGCAATACTTGGTTTATCCTATTTGTTTTTAACCATCATGTTATTAAGGGCATTGTCTCATTCTCTGTTTCATAGAACAAGCTGGGGACATGGGAAGTATTCACTGGAAGCTTGTACCACTCTTCAGTGAGGAGAAGGATGGATAGGATACTGGGGATTCAATGAAGTGGGTATTGAGAGAAACCAGTGAACAAACTGGAGATTTAAAAAGGGGGAGTAAAATTGTGGCCATTTATGTTAAGTGTTTGAGTGCAGTAATGATTGTATTGATTCCCTGGTCAGGAGTGTTTAGCACAAATACAGCTTGCATTTCTCATCAAAGAAGGAGAGTGATAAAGAGCATTTTACTTCCTTTATTTCAGTGATTTCAGTCATAGATGTTCAGCACTTTTAGTGCAATAGAAAGAAAATTTGCTGAAACAGACTGGTTCCTGCTTTCTTTTGCAGGTCTTACCTTTTATAGAGGAACAAAACAAACTCAGAATTTTTGACGAATACAGCCTGTAAAAGGAAAAGGGACTCTGAGAGAAAACAGAGGTAGAAACATTGCTATTATCCTTCCTGCACTTAAATGGAGTGTCCTTGACTGAAGGAAACATTAGCCTCAGTAATGGACGATTAAATGAGTAAGTGATTTTGGGACAGTATCTCACAGCTGAATATGATTACAAACATTTAGCAATCATTCTTCCAGTGGTACTTCCTATGGCACTCCATGTTAAATTATAAACTGGTTGATTGGTGGGGTATTTTCATATTTCCTGAATTGTTTTATAGCATCTGTATAGCATTTGTAGCGTGATGGGCCAGTCAGTCTCAGCTGAGAGCCTGGCAAGGTTGTGGAGCAGATCCTCCTGGAAACTGTGCAAAAGTCCATGGAAAATTAGGTGATTGGTGACAGCCAAAATGGCTCCACTAAGGGAAAATCATACCTGACAAACTTTGAACCTTCTGTGCTAAGAGTTACAGTGTTGGTGGATAAGGA
>WBMV01008703.1:1517-12156 GCA_013396655.1 Campylorhamphus procurvoides
CCCCACCCTCCCCTCGATGTCCCCGATGCCACCCCAGCCTCACCTCAATGTCCCTGGTGCCACCCCAGCCCTCCCCTCGATGTCCCTGATGCCACCCCAGCCTCACCTCGATGGCCGTGCGCTGCAGGACGGGTTTGATGCCCTGGGGCACCATGTAAATGTTGGGTTCCCTCTGGGGGGGCGGGTAGGGAAGGTCGGAATCCTCAGACTGAGGGGACAGAAGGGCAAAGGACACGTCAGGAATCACAGGATGGGACACCAGTCCCCTCCCCACACTCCACCAAACCCATCTCCCCAACAAGTCCAGGACAGCAGAGGGGGAGATGAAGGTTGGGGGGAGGATTCCACTGGAAAACTGGATTTCTCCCTTTCTTCAGAGCCTGGAGAAGACCAACCACCTGCCCACAGCAGTCCCTGAGCTGTCCCAGGGAAATACAAACTCCAGCAAAGTCCAGCCCCTGTTAGAGAAGGTTGGATGGAACCCCCTCTGTCCCACCAGGATCAGTTCCCATAAACCATCAGGGACAGGAGCAGGTAAAGCCACCCTGCACAGTGTCCACAGGGGACAATTCCAGAGGGTGATCCCAAAGCTGGGAAGCACAGGAAGGGTTCAAAATCTGGGAGCCAGAATCCCATGGACACTCAGGGTCCTCCTGACCTGCTCCTTCCAGTGCAGAGCCACCAAAAAGGCAGGAATGAAAGGAAAACCTCTTCCATTCCCCCCCTCAGCCAAGGGCACTTGGAAGGAATTTAGGGACCTGGAATTCTTTCCAGGCTGGAATATCAGTGCTTTAAATCAAGGATGTATCCGTTTGAGTGACAGGACTGGGGCAGGTTCATATCTGGACATCTAGAAATGCCCCACAAAGGGTTCTCCATGGTGGCACAGAGAGAATCATAGGATGCTTTGGGATATTTGGATTTTCCATGGTGGCACAGAGAGAATCATGGGATGCTTTGGGTTTTTTGGATTTTCCATGGTGGCACAGAGAGAATCATGGAATGGTTTGGGTTGGAAAGGACCTCAAAGATCAGCCAGTTCCACCCCCTGCCAGGGAGCTTTAGTTGTCACTGGGAATTGCTGAACCCAGCTGAAGACCTTTGGCAATTCCATTCTGGGGCAGATATTTGGGTGTCCCACATGGAAAAGTCCCCCATCCCATGACCCACTTGCTTGCAAAGGGGGTTAGTGCCAGGAGGGAATGGGAATGTTATCCAGGAGGTGAGTCCCAAGGGAGAAGGGAGGGGGGCAGAGCATTCCCAGCATCACCTGGGAAGCTCCTCCTTCCCAAATCCTTCATGTGAGGCTGCTCAGACACAGGAACATGGAATGGGTTGGGTTGGAAGGGACCTCAGGGATCCATCCTTTGGGAAATCCAGATGGGATAAAGGGAAAGGCTTGGGGAAAGAGCTCCTGCCTGACCCTCCATCTGCTCCAGGTTCAGCTTTGGAACCCCCAGGGGACATTTGGCTTCCAACCCTGCACCATCTCCAGCCACTTCCAAGTCCTTCTCAACCCCTGCTGCTCTCCTGGGGGTTTTCCAGGCATTGTCCCAGCCCTCAGTGGTTCCAGGAGGATTAAATGTTGGACAGAGCTGAGCAGGAAGAGCCAGGGATGAGGCAGGAGCAGGGAGGGATCAGGGAACCAGCAATCCCCAGACACAGCAGGTTGGGGGGGATGAGACATCCAGGAAAACACCTGGTGGCACAGCTGGGATGGCTGGGACAAGGACAACTCCGAGGGAATCCGGGTGGAAGGGAGCTCTGGAGAACATCTGAACCAGCCCTGGGGTGGAAGAGGGATGGGTGGAAGTGTCTCCTGGCTGGAAGGGCAGCTGGGACATGTTGTTGTTCCAAGAAGGGCTTCAATGCCCAAGTTTGGAGGGGATTTGGCCCAAAGAGGTCAATCCCAAGCAGAAGTGGAGCAGGAGGATGGTGCCAACCTGCTCCTCCTGGAGCATCCCGAGCAGGATTCCCCACGAGGCTGCCACCAAACTTTGGGATGAGCCTCAGGGGGAGGGGCAGGAGGGGGGTCCCAGAGGAGCTGGTGTCCCTGGGGGTCTCTGCTGGGATTTTGCTGGGGTTTCTGGGGAAAGGAGAGGGATGGAGAGGAGCCAAATACCCATTGGAGGAGCCCCTCGGAGAAGAAGGTGGGGATGCAGAGCTGTGGAATTGCCATCCCGAAGTGGAAGTGGGAAGAAATGGAGGAGAAAAAGCAGAGAGATGATTATGGTCACCTCAATTCAGGAGTGCAGGGCTGGAAGGGCACTTGGGAAATGATTCATCCCACCCGGTCCAAGTGGGACCTTCCTCCCTCATGGCCCAGATTTTGGGATTCTCCAGCTCCAAGGGCCACCACAGCATTCCTACAGATGTGTCCCTCATTCAGCTCCCTGCAGGCCTCAGTTCCTTCCTCCCTCATGGCCCAGATTTTGGGATTCTCCAGCTCCAAGGGCCACCACAGCATTCCTACAGAGGTGTCCCTCGTTCAGCTCCCTTCCTGGAGTTTCCCAGGATACTTCACCCCTTGGTGATTGGCTCCAAAGGAGACACAAGGTCCAAGAGAGACTTGGACACGTTGGGATCCTGGTTGTGGAATTGCAGAATCCTGGAATAGTTTAGGACCTTAAAGGTCCTCTAGTCCAGACCTTCTGGAATGAGCAGGGACACTTTCCACTAAGACCCTGCCTCAAGCCCCATCCAACCCTGAAATTTCCAGGGATGGGACATCCCCCACCTCCCTGAAGAGAGTCCTTCCTTCAGAAAAACTGGAACAGTCCAGGACACCCTCAATTCATGGCAAATCCCCCCTGGAAATTTGGGATTTAGGTGAGGTCCAGCCAAGGGGCAGTGCAGCATTCCAGCTCTTCCATGCTTGGTTTGGAAGGGGGGACATCTCATGCACACACAGCCCATGGAGGTTAGAGGTATCCCAACATCCCAACATGTATCCCAATCCCAGTGGACATTCCATGCCACGGGAACCATCCCTGGGTTAAGCAAAGGGCCCACCCACCCCTCCTGCTGCTGGGCACTCATCTCCCCAAAATCCTGGTGCTCCTGGAAAGAAGTGACTCCCCCAGGGAGGCAAATTTTACCCTTTTCCAAGATGGAAACACTGAAAGACTCACCTCGTCCAGGCTGGAGGACAATTCACTCTGGGAAAGAGGAGGAGAGACAGAATTAGAGGAATTCTCAGCCATCAGCCCAGCCCAAGCTTAGAATTGTGGCTGATAAATGACTGGAATCCTGGAATGGTTTGGATTGGGAGGGACCTCAAAGAGCATCCAACGCCACAGGCAGGGACACCTCCCACCAGCCCAGGGGGCTCCAACCTGGCCTTGGACACTCCCAGGGATCCAGGGGCAGCCACAGCTTCTCTGCCCAACCTGGGCCAGTCCCTGCCCACCCTCCCAGCCACCAATCCCTTCCCAATATCCCACCCAGCCCTGCCCTCTGGCACTGGGAAGCCATTCCCTGTGTCCTGTCCCTCCATCCTTGTCCCCAGTCCCTCTCCAGCTCTCCTGGAGCCCCTTCAGGCCCCAAAAGGGGCTCTCAGGTGTCCCTGGAGCCTTCTCTTCTCCAGGTGACCCCCCCAGCTCTCCCAGCCTGGCTCCAGAGCAGAGGGGCTCCAGCCCTGCAGCATCTCCTGCCCCTCCTCTGGACCCTGGAATGGGATACATTTTCCCTCTCCAAGAGCCCATGAAGGAGCTTTCCCATTTTCTCCATCCCCTTTTATCAGCTGAAGGACACTGGAATCTCCTCAAGGGGGTTCCTTCACCCTCAAACAATTCCTGAGGACAGGATGGATGAGCTGCCTGTGGAGCTCAGAGGGGCTCCCTGTGAAGCTCTGGGTGAGCAGGGGATGGTGCTGGGCAGGGTCGGGGCTTGGGATGCCTTTGGAGGGGCCAGGAATTACCTCAAAGCCAGGGATGTGATGAACAGCCGGCTGTGGAGAGAAAACACAGTGCCCATTGGCATTCCTGGTGCCCACTCAGCCTGGTGTGGCAGGGAACACCACCCACAGCTGCCCCCAAAAACCCTGGGCACGAGGGCAGGGGGGCACCAGCAGAGCCTCAAACCCACCCAGACACTTCCAGGTGGGATCCTCCCAGGGCACATCCCTTCCCAAGGCTCTCCCAGCCATCCTGAGGGGGAGGAGGAGGAGGAAGAGGCCCCGTGCAGGTGACCTGGTGCCTCCTCCTGGCCTTGGGTGCTGTGCTGGGATTCCAGCAGGAGGGACCCCCATTCCCAGGGACCCTCCAGGGCTGGGAGGGAGGGATGGGATGGGATGGGATGGGATGGGATGGGATGGGATGGGATGGGATGGGATGGGATGGGATAGAGGGATGGAGCCTCCCAGTCCACCCATTTTCCCTGGCACAGAGGATGCACCAGTCACTGGAAAGGCCAGCGTGGCTTCAGCTCTCCTAAACCCCCTCCAGAAATGAATCCCAAGGAAAGGGCAGAATTCCTCATGGATTTGTGCAGTCCCAGCTCCCTCCACCTCCCCCTGAGCCCTCCAGGGTTTGATTTAGGAGAGAAGGAGCCATCCAGCCCTTCCCATCTGCACTGACACCTGGAATTCTGCAGGTTTCCCTCAGGACAACCCCAAACCATCTCCTTGGAGAGGCTCAACCCATGGAATTGTCCCTCAGAAAGGGCCATGGATGAGGCTCTTCCCATGGCGAGGGGTCCCTGAGCCCAGGTGGGCACAACCCAAACCGGGCACAGGCTGGGTGGGGACTCCAGAGGGATAAGGCAGCATTCCAGAGGGGGCTGAGGGCTGGGCAGGGTCTCACCTTCTCCCTGGGGATGAGCTCGAAGGCAGCCAGCAGCTCCCCAACGGTGGTGCCCGCCCTGGTGACGGCGTGCCAGGAGAGCCGGGGCGAGCGCTCCAGGCTGGGCCGGCAGATGCAGCGCCCCATGAACTCATCTGCTCCCTGCAAGGCAACCCCAGCCACTGGCACCTTCCTTCCAACCTCCTTCCCATGGAACCCACCCCCATGGATCCCTCTTCCCATGGAACCCTCTTCCCATGGAACCCTCTTCCCATGGAACCCATCCCCATGGAACCCACCCCCATGGAAACCTCTTCCCATGGACTCCATCCCCATGGAACCCTCTTCCCATGGAACCCATCCCCACACACCCACAGCTCAGCCAAGATCCCACCACCCAAACGTCAGGATCAAGGGATGGACCATTATGGGACCAGATGAGAAAGTTCAATGGGGTTTATGCTCAGAGAGACTCAAGTTTTCAGCTCCTCCCTGGAATTCCAAGGGCTGGAAATCCTCTTTTCCAGGCATTTTGGCTCAAATAGAAGATGAAATTCCCACCCCACAGTTCCCAGAGCAGGAGCCCTGAGCATTCAGGACCAGCAGCTCCCAAAAATCCCATTCCCTGCTCTGCAACGGGACCTTCAGTGGAAGAAACGTTCCCTCCTTCCACCACTGCTTTAAGTCTTATCCCAAGNTCCGCCGCTGCTTTAAGTCTTATCCTAAGTTTTCCATGAGGAAATATGGTCCATTTGGCCACCCTCCCTGATGGAGATGCACCTTCCTACCTCTCTTCCCATGGAATCCATCCCCATACACCCACATCTCATCCAAGACCCTGCCACTCAAAAATCTGGATCAAGGGATGAACCATTATGGGACCAGGTCAGACAATTCAATGGTTTTGATGCCCAGACAGTTTTCAGATCCTCCCTGGAATTCTGAGGGCTGGAAATCCTCTTTTCCAGGAATTTTCGCTCAAATAGAAGATGAAATTCCCACCCCACAGTTCCCAGAGCAGGAGCCCTGAGCATTCAGGACCAGCAGCTCCCAAAAATCCCATTCCCTGCTCTGCAACGGGACCTTCAGTGGAAGAAACGTTCCCTCCTTCCACCACTGCTTTAAGTCTTATCCCAAGATTTTTCCACGAGGAAATACGGTCCATTTGGCCAGTTACATGATGGACACGCACCTTCCCACCATGGGACCCACCACCACACCCCCACAGCTCCACCGAGACCCCATCACCCCAAAACCAGGACCAAGGGATGAGCCATTGTGGGACCAGGTCCTGGTGAGGACCAGGACTCGAGCAGGAACTCAAGGGCCCCCCAGGCAGAGCTGCCTCTGGAATTTTTGTGTCCTGAGGGTCCATCTGAGCCACACAGAGATGTTGAAGCCCTGCCAGGTGTCCAACCCAGCCCATTCCCACCAGGAATGTCCAGCTCAGGCCACACTCACGTAGGTGTCGTGGTCATAGATTTCCACCACGATGTTGGGAGGGGACTCGGACACGGTCTGGGGGTCCCCAAAGATCTCGATCTCGTAGAAGATGAGGGTCTGGTCCCAGGTGGGGTTCAGGGTGTTCTTCATCACCACGGTCTTCTGGCTTTGGTGGAGGAAGGAGACAATGGCATAGGGATCTGCAAGGCATGGACACAACAGCTGAAGCTCCTGCCCCTCTGTGACCCCCAGACCCTCTGCTGGGGGCTCCAAACAGCTCCTCAGACATCCCTGCAGCTCCAGCTCCCCCAGACTCCCCCAGGTCCTGCAGGAGCAGAGAAGGAGCTGCCCAGCCCTTCCCACCTGAGCTCACACCTGGCGTTCCACAGGTTCCACAGGAAACCACCCCTTTGTCCAGGTGGGAAGGCCCAGCCTGAGAGCTGGGGCTGTTCCAAAGCTCCAGGGACACCTTGGAACCCCTGGCAGGGCCTGAAGGGGCTCCAGGAGAGCTGGAGAGGGACTGGGGACAAGGATGGAGGGACAGGACACAGGGAATGGCTTCCCAGTGCCAGAGGGCAGGGCTGGCTGGGACATTGGGAAGGGATTGGTGGGTGGGAGGTGGAAGAGCATCCTGACAGATCCCAAGAGCATCCCAGAAACACCTGGGAATGGCCTGGGAGACAAAGGTGTCCTGTCTGCACTGGAGGTGGAGAAGCAGCTCCCTCTAACCTGGATGCAGGTCCTGGGAGCATCCCCCAAATCCCTGGATGCAGATCCCAGGAACATCCCCCAGATCCCAGGAACATCCCCCAAATCCCTGGATGCAGATCCCAGGAACATCCCCCANAGATCCCTGGATGCAGATCCCAGCAGCATCCCCAAACCCCTGGATGCAGGGCCAGCAGAGCAGGGCAGAATTCCCCCCTCTCACCCCCCTTTTCCCAGGAATGGTGTTCCAGGGCCTGGATTTCCCCCCTAACCCTGGATTTCCCCCAGCTCTGGATTTCCAGATTTCCTGTGCTTAACGAGCCGGGGTCGCTGGGCCGTCTCCGACTGTTCCTGCTGGGAAGAGCCTTTCCCACTGACACACTTTTTTCCAGCTGGAGCTGCGAGGAACACGTTCCAATAAACAAAAACCCCTGGATTTGGGTTGGCTTTTTTGCTCTTTTTTGAGTTCCCCCCCTCCCCTTCTCCTTCTTTTCCAAGGAACCCTCTGAAAGCCCCTTTGTTTGGAGCCCGGGGTGCACAGAAGGTTTATTTTGCTAAGTGTGCAAAGCCCCCTTAATGACCCCTTTCTGCTTTGTTAAGGCAGGGGGATCACAGTCCCACATTGGGCCGTGTTGTCCTTGGCCAGGACTTTCCAAAGGAAGGGACTCCCAGGCCATGAGCTCAGCTCGACCCCCCAGCCCCAACAGGGACCCCGTTGTGGTGGGGGCACACACTGGGGGATTGTCTGCCCCTCTCCCCCCCAAATCCCGCTTTTCCAGACACTGGGAGAAGCAGGATCCCACTGGGACCTTGGTCCTGCTGCCTGGAATGGTGAGGTCCCACCAGCTGCTCCCCCCCATTCTGGGGGTTGTCCCCGTGTCCCATTTGAGTCCCACCACCCCTGGGACAACATTGGTGGGCAATTCCATGAAAACCCCTCTGGAAATGCCCAGGGAAGTGGCAGGGACAGCCCTGGGGGGATGCTGGATGCCTGAGGGATCACTGGGGAACAACTTTCCTGGGATTTGGTCACCCCTCAGGTGTGACCCCACCACACAGCAGTGACCTGATGGGACATTCTAAATTATCCCAGCTCTGCCTCTGATCCAGAGGCACCACCATCCCCTTTTCCTGCTTTTCCACCTCAAAATCAGGCCCTGACATCCCCTTTTCCCGCCTTTCCACCTCAAAATCAGGCCCTGACATCCCCTTTTCCTGCTTTTCCACCTCAAAATGACACTCCCAAGAATTAATGGAAGTGGGCAAAGGTAATTTGGGGCCACCTGGCCCAGCCCTTGGGGACAAGGACACGAGAACCCCTCGTGGCCAGGACCGATCCCAGCTCAGCTCCAACACCAGGGACAATTCCTGCCACATCCTTCCCCTCCATGGACACACCTCAGCCCCTGCTGCAAACAGAATGACCCTAAAAATCCCAGAATTATCACAGAATCAGGGAATTCCAGGCTGGTTTGGGTTGGAAGGGATCCTGTAGATCATCCAGCTCCAACCCCATGGGCAGGGACACCTTCCACTGGACCAAATCCAGCAAGGAATGTCATGAGGATGATGGAATAGAATGTCCCAGCCTGCTCTGAGGTCCTGATTATCCCCAAAACCCTTTGGAATTTTCTGAGCACATCTCATGGAAGTTTCTTCCTGTGCTCCACCACGTCCAGCCTGGAGAAGAGAAGGCTCCAGGGACACCTGAGAGCCCCTTTTGGTGCCTGAAGGGGCTCCAGGAGAGCTGGAGAGGGACTGGGGACAAGGAACAGAGGGACAGGACACAGGGAATGGCTTCCCAGTGCCAGAGGGCAGGGCTGGGTGGGACATTGGGAAGGAATTGGTGGGTGGGAGGGTGGGCAGGGCCTGGCACAGGTTGGGCAGAGAAGCTGTGGCTGCCCCTGGATCCCTGGGAGTGTCCAAGGCCAGGTTGGAGCTGGTGGAAGATGCCCCTGGGTGGAACTGGATGGTTTTCCAGACCCTCCCACCGCTCAGGACTGATCCCAGCCCAGCCAGCTGGCCAGGAGCACCTGGGCTCACCTGAGAAGCTGTCCTTGTCCATGGCCAGGAGGTCCCGTGCCTGGTACAGGTAACAGCGCAGGTGGTACCTGTTCCCATCTGCCAGAGGAACAGGAACCACGTCAGGGATGACCAAGGGATGGGTTCCCATCACCCCCAGGCTCAGCTCTTGGCTCATCCCCCCGTGGCTTCCCAAGCTCTGAGGGTGTCACCTTCCCACATGGACAAATCCATGTCCCATCTGATCCCTCCACCCTTTTTGCACCCCCTGCTGCCCACGTGGGTGAGGGGAAGAGCTTGGGAAGTGCAGCCCCCTCCCTGTGCCCCTCAGGCTCTCACAGTCAAAGATGCAGGAGATGGTGGGTCTGTTCACTCCAAAACTCAGCGTGGACACGGATTTGCCATCGTCACTCTTGTCATCTGTCACTCCCCCCTGCAAGGGACAGCCAGGCAGGGTTGGGCACCCCAGCATTGTCCCCAGAGCCAGGGGATCACCCACAGGAACAGGATCCTCCAGGGAATCCCCCACAGGAACAGGATCCTCCAGGGGATCACCCACAGGAACAGGATCCTCCAGGGAATCCCCCACAGGAACAGGATCCTCCAGGGAATCCCCACAGGAACAGGATCCTCCAGGGGATCCCCACAGGAACAGGATCCTCCAGGGGATCACCCACAGGGCNATCCCCACAGGAACAGGATCCTCCAGGGGATCACCCACAGGAACAGGATCCTCCAGGGGATCCCCCACAGGGCTGGCCCAGAGGACTTGGGCTTCCAAGGCTCCAAAAAGATCCCCAAGTCCAACCATTCCCCACCCTGCCCATGTCCCCAAGTGCCACATCCACACGGATTTTAAATCCCCCCAGGGATGGGGACTCCCCCCTGCCTGGGCAGCTGTGCCAGGGCTGGACAGCCCTTTCCAGGAAGGAATGTCCCCAATGTCCCCAATGTCCCCCCTGCCCCTGCCATGTCCCACCTGAGCCCGTTCCCTCTGCTCCTGTCCCGGTTCCCTGGGATTTTAGGGATCCAGAAGGTCCCCCCTGAGCCTCCTTTTCTCCAGGCTGAGCCCCCCCAGCTCCCTCAGCCCCTCCTGCTGCTCCAGCCCCTTCCCAGCCCTGCTGGTCTCCCCACTCTGATCTCGGCTCCTTCATCCCCTCCCAGTTGCCCCACTGGTTTCGGAATATTTGGCTGTGGGGAAAGGAGGGATTCTGAGCATGAGAATCCCATCCATGAGCTCCGGGGTGAAGGGGGAGAAGGCAAAGTCCCACCAGCAGCTCTGGGGGTGGGGGACAAGCAGGACCCCTGGGGTGGCATCAGCAGGAGCTCAGGGAACCATTTGTGTCCCAAATGGATCAAAATGCTGGATCAAATGATGCATGGAGGGATGGACAGGGCAGGGAAAGAGAGGAAAAGCCCAAAAGGGAGGGGAAAAAACCCTAAAAACAAAACCCAGGAGCTTTGTGCTCTCGAGGTTGGCTCATTTAGTCATGGAAAAGAAAGGGATGAGGAAATCCAGAGGGCTGGGATAGCAGGGAACAAACAGGGTGTGATAAGGAGCTCCAGCCCCAGTGCCAGGCAGGACCTGGGCAGGGGAAAGGGGGTCCCTCCCAGAGCCCCCTCCAAGGGGAAGAGGGTCCCTACCAGAGCCCCCTCCAAGGGGAAGAGGGTCCCTACCAGAGCCC
>WBMV01008708.1:0-22026 GCA_013396655.1 Campylorhamphus procurvoides
TTCATACCTCTTTAGCGCTAAGCAGCCTTTCCTCCATGTCTACTGTCTGCTCATGAAGTCAGTGTCAGGGTAGAGGTCACCCTTGCTCATCGTCCATGTTTTCGGGGTCACCATATGTTGGAGGCGGGCTTATGGAGCAGTGCAGACGATCCAATATNGCAGACGATCCAATATGGATTAACTACAAAGCTCACTTTATTAATGGAGTTTCTACAATTATAGTATTCCCTAAGTGTACGTGCATTAACATTACTGGTGCTTACACACATAAACAATCACTCATTGGCTATAGACTGCAAGCTACTGTCTCTGTACTTGTCTTCTGAGTTCCCACAGCCTTTGCAGGTGCTTATCTTTACGAGCACACAGAATCTAGCCAAGGCCATACTCCCTTTGCTCTATCAAGAGACCCACAGAGCTAGCAGGTTCCCACACATAGCCATGCACAATTTGATCTAAAAAAGGCATTTTAGTCTATAATGTCTGGATATACTTCTCCCTCCAGCAGCAGGATGTATCATGGGTGTTACAACCTTGCCCAGCTTTACCAGGTGTTACATCTTAATTTCACATTGCAAGAGATTTTGCTTACACAAATTCTTATCAAGCCCTTTGTTCTTTGGTGCCTTGAATTAATGTCCAGAAAATAACTACACATTTTTCTGTAAGGTATTTCTTTTCATTTGGTGAGAAAATAGGCATTTTGGTAAAAAGGGGTTTACATTGATAAACAGGCAGCTTCACAAAGCATTACAAGTTACCAGGATTAGCAAGCATTGCTATAGAGAACCTTTGTTACACTTAGCAAACACAAGCTCCATGTTACTTAAGGTGAGGTACTTGCAACTTCAATTAAATACAGAAAATAGGTGTTTAGGTCACCCACAAGGGGAAGAAAAAAATAAATGAAATTACGAGAAGAAAGAGTAAAAAGAGAAAAAGAAGGGAAAAAGAGCACAGTTACCACTCTGGTACAATTTCAAAATCTTTCATGGAATTTTTCTCTCCCTTACCAACCAAGAGGTTTGGGAGCTAACACCTAGCCGTCCACTACCTGCTAACAAAAGGAAGGTCGATAGTTTTGCATTCAGATTTAAAGGTTTGAGTGGGGTGGAGCTGGGCACAGGAAGAGAAGCCTTTTTCAGAGTTTTTACCACACTTTTTTTTCTGGGCTCTGACTGCGGTTGGGGGAAGTCACCATTTGCTGGGCTGGTGTAAGAGCTCTAGAGGGAGCTGCTCTGGTTCAGTCCCGCACCTCTGTGCACTCTGTGCTGCCCTTTGGACAGAGAGATAGCAGTCCCCAACACCTGGATTTGCAGCAGACTCCTGGAGGGCAAAAAACCATTAGCAGAGAGCCACTAAACCCCACCACCTCCCCACTCCTAACGCCTTCAAACAAGAGGAGGATCTCTACACTGCTCATGGGAAAGGTTCCATCCCATCCCCTTGTGACCACTATTTTTCCATGTGAGGAAATATCATAATCACCACCTCTCCCTGGTCACCATCTGTGCCTCACCATAGTTAAGGAGTGACTTTTTGTGGCAGTTGCTTCCTGAGGTGTGGCATCACCCCCACTGTCCGTAAATATAAGTGTTCTGCAGGGGCAGAGAGAAGACTTTATTAATTTGAAGGCTTTGATTGGGTTTTGTTGTTTGTTCTGTTCTGGGGGTTTTGTTATTATATATATATTTGTAGTTAAGAAATGTTATCTTTTTCTATACATTTCCTGATTTAAGTCTCTTGATTTCAAAAGTTGTGGTGTCTTTTGGGAAGAGGCACCTTTCTAGCCCTGATAAATGTCTTAGCTTTCTTTTAAACTGAGACAGTCTCAGAAGGTCACATGTCAGCAGCCTCAAATAGAAGAGGCCAGGGCTAACAATGGAGACCTCGTGTTGCCTCTTTATTTGTTCTGGTCACTGTGGCCACTCCCTCCAGACAGGACCTCTGGTCCACTGAGCCCTCGCTGTCCCTTTAGCCAAACTGAGGGGTGTCACAGCCAGTCAGAGGCTCCAGGAGGTGTAGTGTGTGTGGACCACTAGCCAAGCCTTCCTTGCCTGCCAGCCCAGCCATGTGTCTCTGTGGCCATGTGGCTGCAGCCCATGTGCTCTGGGCAGGCCTTGTCACCTGCCTGCAGGCACAGCCCAGCCCTTCCCCACACACACACTCACAGCGAGTTGGCTCTGACACAATAACTGATCTGGTGTGTAACAATGGACTGTTCCAAATCTTCAGCTTATGTGATCAGTCAAGATGCATATGTTGATCAAAGCTGTGCTGGTTTAGTTGACACTGAGAAAGGAGTCCTGAAAGTTCAGAGGTTTTGCCTTAATAGTTTGATGATCAAAACACACATTGATTCTACACAGTAGATAAAGAAACTGTTATTAAGCACATATCACATCTTGCATCAGGCAGCATTGCCCTTGCATGCATACCATTTGGAGAAGATAAAAGCTATTCCAGAGTGTGTAGGTTTCCTGAGGAAGGGCATCCCAGCAATGCATTAATACCTAGTCTGAATTATGCAGAATCATTTAGGTGATATCAGTATTGCGATATCTGCTACCTACACAGTAGTGAAATTAGTGGGCCAGTAATTAGATGGGGTCTCTCAACATTCTTGCTCTTACTCTCTCAATATGATCTTTGCTGAATTTCCCTATATTTATTGTCATCACATTCAGGACTGTTAGATGTTTCATCTATTGTAACTAACCAGAAACTATTTTGCCTAAAAATAGTNCAAGAGATTTTGCTTACACAAATTCTTATCAAGCCCTTTGTTCTTTGGTGCCTTGAATTAATGTCCAGAAAATAACTACACATTTTTCTGTAAGGTATTTCTTTTCATTTGGTGAGAAAATAGGCATTTTGGTAAAAAGGGGTTTACATTGATAAACAGGCAGCTTCACAAAGCATTACAAGTTACCAGGATTAGCAAGCATTGCTATAGAGAACCTTTGTTACACTTAGCAAACACAAGCTCCATGTTACTTAAGGTGAGGTACTTGCAACTTCAATTAAATACAGAAAATAGGTGTTTAGGTCACCCACAAGGGGAAGAAAAAAATAAATGAAATTACGAGAAGAAAGAGTAAAAAGAGAAAAAGAAGGGAAAAAGAGCACAGTTACCACTCTGGTACAATTTCAAAATCTTTCATGGAATTTTTCTCTCCCTTACCAACCAAGAGGTTTGGGAGCTAACACCTAGCCGTCCACTACCTGCTAACAAAAGGAAGGTCGATAGTTTTGCATTCAGATTTAAAGGTTTGAGTGGGGTGGAGCTGGGCACAGGAAGAGAAGCCTTTTTCAGAGTTTTTACCACACTTTTTTTTCTGGGCTCTGACTGCGGTTGGGGGAAGTCACCATTTGCTGGGCTGGTGTAAGAGCTCTAGAGGGAGCTGCTCTGGTTCAGTCCCGCACCTCTGTGCACTCTGTGCTGCCCTTTGGACAGAGAGATAGCAGTCCCCAACACCTGGATTTGCAGCAGACTCCTGGAGGGCAAAAAACCATTAGCAGAGAGCCACTAAACCCCACCACCTCCCCACTCCTAACGCCTTCAAACAAGAGGAGGATCTCTACACTGCTCATGGGAAAGGTTCCATCCCATCCCCTTGTGACCACTATTTTTCCATGTGAGGAAATATCATAATCACCACCTCTCCCTGGTCACCATCTGTGCCTCACCATAGTTAAGGAGTGACTTTTTGTGGCAGTTGCTTCCTGAGGTGTGGCATCACCCCCACTGTCCGTAAATATAAGTGTTCTGCAGGGGCAGAGAGAAGACTTTATTAATTTGAAGGCTTTGATTGGGTTTTGTTGTTTGTTCTGTTCTGGGGGTTTTGTTATTATATATATATTTGTAGTTAAGAAATGTTATCTTTTTCTATACATTTCCTGATTTAAGTCTCTTGATTTCAAAAGTTGTGGTGTCTTTTGGGAAGAGGCACCTTTCTAGCCCTGATAAATGTCTTAGCTTTCTTTTAAACTGAGACAGTCTCAGAAGGTCACATGTCAGCAGCCTCAAATAGAAGAGGCCAGGGCTAACAATGGAGACCTCGTGTTGCCTCTTTATTTGTTCTGGTCACTGTGGCCACTCCCTCCAGACAGGACCTCTGGTCCACTGAGCCCTCGCTGTCCCTTTAGCCAAACTGAGGGGTGTCACAGCCAGTCAGAGGCTCCAGGAGGTGTAGTGTGTGTGGACCACTAGCCAAGCCTTCCTTGCCTGCCAGCCCAGCCATGTGTCTCTGTGGCCATGTGGCTGCAGCCCATGTGCTCTGGGCAGGCCTTGTCACCTGCCTGCAGGCACAGCCCAGCCCTTCCCCACACACACACTCACAGCGAGTTGGCTCTGACACAATAACTGATCTGGTGTGTAACAATGGACTGTTCCAAATCTTCAGCTTATGTGATCAGTCAAGATGCATATGTTGATCAAAGCTGTGCTGGTTTAGTTGACACTGAGAAAGGAGTCCTGAAAGTTCAGAGGTTTTGCCTTAATAGTTTGATGATCAAAACACACATTGATTCTACACAGTAGATAAAGAAACTGTTATTAAGCACATATCACATCTTGCATCAGGCAGCATTGCCCTTGCATGCATACCATTTGGAGAAGATAAAAGCTATTCCAGAGTGTGTAGGTTTCCTGAGGAAGGGCATCCCAGCAATGCATTAATACCTAGTCTGAATTATGCAGAATCATTTAGGTGATATCAGTATTGCGATATCTGCTACCTACACAGTAGTGAAATTAGTGGGCCAGTAATTAGATGGGGTCTCTCAACATTCTTGCTCTTACTCTCTCAATATGATCTTTGCTGAATTTCCCTATATTTATTGTCATCACATTCAGGACTGTTAGATGTTTCATCTATTGTAACTAACCAGAAACTATTTTGCCTAAAAATAGTCCTCTCCAAACTACAACACAACACGTTATCAGTTTCTGACTGAGAAAAAATGTATAGGTTATGGTTTATTGATTTTAACCACTCAGGAGTAATTCTAATGGTTTGGCAATTGGTTACCAGCGCTGAAAGGTCTGTGGTGCAGAGCTTTTTGCAACTTTGTTCAAGCTGTATCTTGATGAGATGAATTCTAATGAATCCCTCCTCTACAGGCTGAGGCTTAATTCCTATTCAGAAGGGATTAGTATTCAAATTTGTCATAGACTCAAGAGTGATTAGTGGTCCACCACAAACAGTATGTCATGGAGTATTCACTGAAAAGCTTGTGACATTTATTGTTTATTTCTCAATTTTTTATGATAGTCCTACAGTTAACAGGGTGGCCTTTCTCGCTGTTGTCATTTGCTGTTAGAAATTATTGATTAAAATGTTGCAAGGAGCTGGTCGGGGAAACTTAAAGACTGACTGCACTATGCAACATTTAGCAGCTGTATGCAAATTACGAGAAAACTGCTTCATTTCCTGGGGGAAGGTCAGTACCAAGTCTGGTTGGGTGCACTGGCTCAGTAGATGGAGTTTTGATCCTGCCTGTCTAAAGTTTCTAATGGGGCGTTTGATCACAGTCATGCACTACAGTAATGAAGCATTTGAGTGAAGAAGTCTTGCAGATGGAGGACATGGGTAGTCAATCAAAGTATTCTTTTAAAGCTCCTCCCTTAATAAAATGGAGCTAGGTTTCTTCCAAAACTTAGGTAAGTTTGAGTCACCTGAAGAATTAGATAAAACTAGTCAGAAGAAAACAGGAAAAGTAATATAATTAAGTACACCACCAATCAATTCTAACTCAGGGTGGTTGCTGCTGTGAATCAAATAGTTCCCAAGTTCAGAATACAAACTTTTATACAGAATTTCATCACAGGAGGATGTGTTGACTAATGATCTGGTAATGAACTCCAAGCTTTTAAATGTGCCTTTCAAAAATACCTTTCTGTTTCCTACTTTTTCTTCACCATCCACATAAAACAAAGAGCACAAAAAATATTTCAGACCATCTCATGGTGATATGGGGTTTGGGACACACATAAGAGCAATATTTCTTCCCATTTCTATTAAAAATGTAAAAGTATACAATTTTATTACATACTTGTTATAAGTTTATTCCTTTTAGTTTGATTCAAAGACTGAAATCAATGGAAATCTTTTATCTCAATGTTGTGTTAGTTTTAGAATGTTGAAGGAGAAGCAGAAGAAAGGGGAAGGTTTTCAGGTCGGCAAAAATGACAGGGCACCTGATTAATATATAGGTCACTGGATTAGAAAAAGAACAATCATATTGTGAATATGTAAAACAACTGTCCAGTGTTTATCAGTTGCATACTATCAAGCAATTGCATCTCCTTCAATTCTCTTGCATGCCAGCCTGTAGGAAACCAGTAGGAGTCCAGTACCTTGTGGATACATGAAATATTTCATATAAATAAAGAATGCAAGCAAGGTGGGTATAGAAGCATTAATGGACACCCTGAAAAGAGATGAAAAAAGGAATTTTAGTTGGAAGTACTGCCCTTCAAGAGTAAAAACAGTGTCAATAGGCCTCAGGAAGGAAAGAAATGACTGAATCATTTACAGTGACTGGTCTTACTGTAAACGAAGACTTAGCTCACCTACCCGGTGAAGGTAAGCTTTGTCTTTGTATGCTGCAAGACAATACAGTTCAAAAAATTCAGTGTGACCCACCAGTGTTAATTGTCATCATCTTCATGAATCCTATCAAGAACAGATATTTTGGCCCATCTCACCACATTCATCACTGACAAGACTGTCCTCTAACAAGTGAGAAGGATGAGAACAGACATATATCTATAGCAAGAAGTGGGTCAGGAACTCCAGATAACAGTGAGGTGAACATGTATATGAGTACGGTGAACAAAAGAACAAGCTGATCTCTGACTCATTCTTGAATCCTGCTTCTTGACTCAGTCTATGCACTTGGCTAAAACTATCACTCCTGTCTAGTTAGATCACTAAGCTGCTTCATGTTTCTCAGTAGAGGCTCATACATGGCAAAATGTCACACAAATGCAAGTTGTACTACTGTTTTGTAAAACAACCACCAAAAATAATGTGCTGTCTGGTGTGCCCTCAAAGCATCCTTGTCCAGACAGAGCATGTCAGAGAATGAGAGGATCGTAGAATGATATAGAACACGCTGAGCTGGAAGTGGCCCACAAGGATTATTGAGCCCAACTCCTGGCTCTGTACAGGACACCCCAAGAATTCCACCACGTACCTGACAGCATTGTCCAAACCCTTCTGCAACTCTGTCAGGCTCGGTGCTGCGACCACTTCCCTGGGGGAGTCTGTTCTACTGTCCAGCCACCCTTTGGGTGAAAAACCTTTTCCTGATATCCAGCCTAAACCTTTCACAGCTTAGCTTCATGCAATTTCCTGTCACTTTTCACAAAAGTGAAGAGGTCAGTACCTGCCACTGTATTTCCCCTCATGAGAATACTGAAGATTGCAATGAGGTCTTCCCTCAATCTCGTCTTCTCCAGACTGAACAAATCAAGTTAACTCAGCTGCTCCTCACAAGGCTTCCCCTCCAGATCCTCCACCACCTTTGTGGCCCTCCTTTGGATGCTGTCTAATAGCATAGTGTCTTTCTTCTATTGTGTTGCCCAAACCTGTACACACTATTCAAGGTGAGGCTGCCCCAGTGAAGAGTAGAGCTTGACCTTCCTTGATGAGCTGGTGATGTTTTGCCTGATGCCCCCCAGGATATGGTTGACTCACCTGCCTGCCAGGGCACTTTATTTCAGCCAGGATCCCCAGCTCCCTTTATGTGTGGCTGCTCTCCAGCATCTCATTTCCCTGTCTATACACACAACAAGGTGTGTAGAATCTACACCTGTCCTAGGTTTAGAATCAGGCACTTCCCCTTGTTAAAATTCATATGGTTGGTGATTAACCATCTCTCTAAGTTGTTGATGTCTCTCTGCACTCGAAGGAGTTGACAGCCCCTCCCAGCTTAGTGTAATTTGCAAACTTATCTAGTATTCGTTCAAGTCCTACATGCAAGTCATTGATAAAGATGTTAAAGAGAACTGAGTCAGGGATGGAGCCCTGCAGAATCCCACTAGTGAAGATTCTCTTCTCTATTGCAGTGGTTTTATTCTCATTACTGGTGGTTCTGAATAAATAAACCTACAATGTCATAAACATACAATGATTTAGCTAATTCCCTTTGCCATGTAATTATTGATTAATCTTAGTGGCTTGAAATCAGTGTAGCTAAAAAGGTAAGTTAAAAAAAAAAGCTTCCTCTGTTTCTCTTTTATAACTTAAAATGAGAAGACAAAAATTTATTGTTGTATTGTTGTATATTGCACCAGTTCAGAAAGTTAAAACAATAGCTGCTCTGAGACAGACTGTGAAGGAGAGACTGGATGATGTGTTTATAAAACTCTGCAACACTACTTACAATACAATCAGAAAGTGTACTGAGGTATTGTCTTCTGTTCTCTTATGTTCACATGATTTAAGTGGCAATCTTATTCATTGCATAAGAGGTACTGTTTGTCTCACAGATGCCTCACAATATTTGGAGTGTGTTACCAAGGACTTGGTTACCTTATTGCCTGATGGTGCCATAGCTTGCTGTACTATTACTAGCTGTTATGGATTGTCTGTATCTCCTATTAATACCGGGTATTAATAGAATTTCCTCAGTAACCCACAAGTGAATAATGAGATGAGAAGATAAAATACTCCACCTACTGAAGCAGCCATGAAAACTGAATTAATGACTAAGGAAAAAAAGGAAAAGAAGTCTCAAGGCTTCATCGTACTGAATAAGCAAGATCAGCTGCTTATTTGCCTCAGCTCCTAATGATGCTGGTTTTGGATGACTGTTCCTTCTTCAATTAGACCACTAGCAGACACTGAGTCCAGGGAAAATTATGCATTACCCTGGTAATCACTGTATATCATTACAAAAAATCTGTCTGTAAGACTGCAATCTTAGAGAAAATGCTTCACACTCATTACTCCACTGGGTAGTATTTAAGAACAGTAAACTGCTGTGGTGGTTTAGTTTTCTTGGTTTCAGTCTAGGCCTGCCCTGGTAATAGGGTTATAACTAAGGAAGTATTCCACACCATTCCTTTATGTAATCAGGTGTATATAAAACAAGGGGGGGAGGTTCCTCCTTCTCTTCCTTTCAGATACTTAGAAGACAGCAGGTCTCAGTGTGTTGACCCCTCTCTTATCTATATGAGTTGAGGCCTGTCTGAGAGCNAGAGGTCAGTACCTGCCACTGTATTTCCCCTCATGAGAATACTGAAGATTGCAATGAGGTCTTCCCTCAATCTCGTCTTCTCCAGACTGAACAAATCAAGTTAACTCAGCTGCTCCTCACAAGGCTTCCCCTCCAGATCCTCCACCACCTTTGTGGCCCTCCTTTGGATGCTGTCTAATAGCATAGTGTCTTTCTTCTATTGTGTTGCCCAAACCTGTACACACTATTCAAGGTGAGGCTGCCCCAGTGAAGAGTAGAGCTTGACCTTCCTTGATGAGCTGGTGATGTTTTGCCTGATGCCCCCCAGGATATGGTTGACTCACCTGCCTGCCAGGGCACTTTATTTCAGCCAGGATCCCCAGCTCCCTTTATGTGTGGCTGCTCTCCAGCATCTCATTTCCCTGTCTATACACACAACAAGGTGTGTAGAATCTACACCTGTCCTAGGTTTAGAATCAGGCACTTCCCCTTGTTAAAATTCATATGGTTGGTGATTAACCATCTCTCTAAGTTGTTGATGTCTCTCTGCACTCGAAGGAGTTGACAGCCCCTCCCAGCTTAGTGTAATTTGCAAACTTATCTAGTATTCGTTCAAGTCCTACATGCAAGTCATTGATAAAGATGTTAAAGAGAACTGAGTCAGGGATGGAGCCCTGCAGAATCCCACTAGTGAAGATTCTCTTCTCTATTGCAGTGGTTTTATTCTCATTACTGGTGGTTCTGAATAAATAAACCTACAATGTCATAAACATACNTGTCTATACACACAACAAGGTGTGTAGAATCTACACCTGTCCTAGGTTTAGAATCAGGCACTTCCCCTTGTTAAAATTCATATGGTTGGTGATTAACCATCTCTCTAAGTTGTTGATGTCTCTCTGCACTCGAAGGAGTTGACAGCCCCTCCCAGCTTAGTGTAATTTGCAAACTTATCTAGTATTCGTTCAAGTCATACATGCAAGTCATTGATAAAGATGTTAAAGAGAACTGAGTCAGGGATGGAGCCCTGCAGAATCCCACTAGTGAAGATTCTCTTCTCTATTGCAGTGGTTTTATTCTCATTACTGGTGGTTCTGAATAAATAAACCTACAATGTCATAAACATACAATGATTTAGCTAATTCCCTTTGCCATGTAATTATTGATTAATCTTAGTGGCTTGAAATCAGTGTAGCTAAAAAGGTAAGTTAAAAAAAAAAGCTTCCTCTGTTTCTCTTTTATAACTTAAAATGAGAAGACAAAAATTTATTGTTGTATTGTTGTATATTGCACCAGTTCAGAAAGTTAAAACAATAGCTGCTCTGAGACAGACTGTGAAGGAGAGACTGGATGATGTGTTTATAAAACTCTGCAACACTACTTACAATACAATCAGAAAGTGTACTGAGGTATTGTCTTCTGTTCTCTTATGTTCACATGATTTAAGTGGCAATCTTATTCATTGCATAAGAGGTACTGTTTGTCTCACAGATGCCTCACAATATTTGGAGTGTGTTACCAAGGACTTGGTTACCTTATTGCCTGATGGTGCCATAGCTTGCTGTACTATTACTAGCTGTTATGGATTGTCTGTATCTCCTATTAATACCGGGTATTAATAGAATTTCCTCAGTAACCCACAAGTGAATAATGAGATGAGAAGATAAAATACTCCACCTACTGAAGCAGCCATGAAAACTGAATTAATGACTAAGGAAAAAAAGGAAAAGAAGTCTCAAGGCTTCATCGTACTGAATAAGCAAGATCAGCTGCTTATTTGCCTCAGCTCCTAATGATGCTGGTTTTGGATGACTGTTCCTTCTTCAATTAGACCACTAGCAGACACTGAGTCCAGGGAAAATTATGCATTACCCTGGTAATCACTGTATATCATTACAAAAAATCTGTCTGTAAGACTGCAATCTTAGAGAAAATGCTTCACACTCATTACTCCACTGGGTAGTATTTAAGAACAGTAAACTGCTGTGGTGGTTTAGTTTTCTTGGTTTCAGTCTAGGCCTGCCCTGGTAATAGGGTTATAACTAAGGAAGTATTCCACACCATTCCTTTATGTAATCAGGTGTATATAAAACAAGGGGGGGAGGTTCCTCCTTCTCTTCCTTTCAGATACTTAGAAGACAGCAGGTCTCAGTGTGTTGACCCCTCTCTTATCTATATGAGTTGAGGCCTGTCTGAGAGCTGTTGTCCGGAGCCACGCGGAGGTGAAGAAACTGTTTTCTTGAGGGAAGCTGGTGAGAGTTTATTGTGTTAGTTACTTTATTGAGTTATTCCCTGAGTTTTCAAGCGTGTATATCTGTTTTGGTTTATTTTTACCCATATTTGCCCATTTTTCCCTTCCTCTTTTCCCCTTTTCCCTTTTGGGGTTGTTTGGGATTCTTGTTCTTTATATTTGTAGTGTTTAATTGTATATAAGTGTAATATATGTGAATATATATATATATATTTTTACTACAAATTTTCTTTTGGTACCTTTTTTTCCTCTTTCGGGAGGGGGGAATCTGTGTGGCCAATGGCTGGGTTTGGCAGGGAGCCAACCCACACCTCTACAACTGCCTATTAAGGTACACAGGGCAATAAATGCATTCACTAGAGTTTTGGTACGTTGTCTAGGTTGGATATTACTGATATATTTCCAGTCTTTTTTGTTTATAATTTGAAGGAAAAAACCCTTATTATATTAAGCAGTTTAACAACCAAAAACTTGGATCCAAACTGTGTGACTCTAGCAAGACATTGAGAAAGTGTCTCTATTTCAAATGTTAGTAATCTTTACTTGAAACATATTATATGCAAACAATCCCTTACTGACTTAAAATTAGATCCATTAGTTTTCCCTGCTATGTTTAAATTAATGTACATCTTAGCAATCCAAACCTAAACAGAATCCATGAGTACTTTACCAAACAAGCAACTATGTGCCCTCTTCAAATAGGTAAGCCTTTCAGGATACTCTGCAAAGTACTCAGACTATTGAACCGAAAAGAAATGCAGAAGAATATTCAGAAGAAATCCAGAAGATAGTGACTGAAAATGTAGTCACCACTTCTGTTGCTTATAAAAAGAATGTGTCTCAGTAGCCAGGTGGATGGAAATATAAAGACTTTTACTTTTTAAACTCTCCCATTTTAAAACTAGTTTAGCAACTTCTTTTTTTTTTTTTTTTCAAGATCCACAGAGTTTTGAAGAGATTTTTGCAGCTGATTTTTTAAACCAACACTTGCAGTTTTCAGTGAACAGTCAGGAACTGACATCTGCAAGTGAGAGTTCTCACACTCAGCTACTGACTGCCAGCAGTCTTTGCACTTTCATTTCCATGGAAACTGGGCAAGAAAAGGTTGTAATTTTTGTTTATTTATTTTAATTCTTATTTTTATTCTCCCAACCACTTAACTTACAAGGATGGGAATTAGCCCAGGGCATGCAAAGAAGTTTATATGTGACTGGTGCTTTTAGCAGACAGTCTGAAGCTACCACATGATGTCAAGTTCATTGATGGGAGTTCCCTGTTGTGACATTTTTACCCTCTTTTGTTTTGTTTACTGGTAAATCTTAAAAGCTTTGGTGTGTCTGTAGCAGTTTTGCTCCTTAGATGCATACTTAGCAGAGGGCAGATAGATGTAGATTTCTTTTGTAGAGCTCTGTATCCAATATCTAGACTCTAACCACTCTATAGCTATGCGTCTCTCCTTGTTCCCTCCAGTATAGCTGAGCACCACTGAAGACACAGGTCCTCATTCTGAATTAATTTCTTTCTTATTCAGTTCATGAAGTCATAAGTCTTCACTGAACTGAATTAACTAATTCCAGATTTACATGAAAATTAGATTCAGATCAATTCCATTTAGCAAACATGAATGTCAGTAAGTGCTTCGGAAACCATTGTAACACAGCATTTGGTAGTCATCTCAGTGTCAATACTGAAACTGCACAAAAATAATATCTCTGCAAGTTCTAGAAACCTGTCTACTGTAACCAAATTTACCTCTGTGAAGTTATTTAGTCTTGTACAACACTGTTTGCAAAAAAGAAATTTTCTAAAAAAAAAGTGTTATCCACTTTCTCTAACACCCTTTGAAACAGTGCTGGATATCATTAGTTTACTGTTTTCAGCAGCCTAAGATATTAAAAAATTCCAAGAGTGGCTGGATCAATCAGGTGTCACTGAATGCAAATAAGATGAATAATGAAAAAAGAAACCAAGAACCTATGGAAGTATTCTGTTGATTGGTAATAAAAAGTTTAGCAATTATTTTATCATACTTTGAATAATTAAAAAAATGGAAATTTATTCAGAAAAATGTCAAAATTTGTGTTATGAATAATTCATAATGAATAATTCATCCATCTCTACACTGTATAGAAATGTTCTTGGTATCTGCACATACATTTATACCACTACTTTAAAGCTTAATTTCCAGTGGCTCCAGGCAGTGTTCAGCAGCGGAATAAATCTAGGACCCCAGCAACCAGCACATGCAAACCAGAAGACCTAACAAACAATGCTTCCTCATGACAGTCCAATTTACACAGTCACCAGCCTAGTCCAATCTGATCAGGGGTGAACAAGAACTGTTGAATGTGCTCCCTTTTCAATGCTGGTTGTTGGAATGTTCAGGAAAAGCTTCAGACACAACTAATCACTAGAGTTGTGAAGTGTTATCCCCTGTTCACACGCAGAAACATTTCTAGAGGTCAAACTCTTCCCAACTTTGACCTGCAGGTTTGTTATATCCCTCAATGGAAGACAACTCACTCTCTGTATCACATTTGAATTCAAAAGGCCCTACTTATACATCCCACTTTGTCAGTCTCTTTGAGCTGCTCCTGAACACTCACAGACCAGAACTCCACCTACAATTCAGGAACATGCTGGAAAGAGTCTTTTTGAAGATGGGTCTCCTACTCATTACTAAAAGCCAGTATGCTCTTCTTTAGTACAGTAGACTGTGGGCTTCCATATATCCATTAGCTGTATTTTCTCAGAAAAGAAAGTAATATTTCAGAGTTTCTTTACAATTTCTGCTACAGATTTTACAGTTCCTATTCTAGGAAAGCTGTCCCTTGAATGTCTCTTTGGACAACAGCTGTGACCTTAAAGTCCATAAAAAATATTTTTACTTCAGCCCATTAGCCTCACTATTACTAACTTACACATTACTACTTATAGTAGTGCAAAACATCACAAGCTTTTTCTCTGCAAGGAAACATCTGGGTTAGCACATGTAGTGCATGCAGAGATTCTTTTCTAGATACAGGGCAGCAGATAACAGAAGTCCACAAATATTTCCATTCTACACTAGTTTTGATGTTTCAATGGTTGTTTGGTGATTTGAATAATTATATTTTAGCAAGAAGAAAATCTGGCCATTTTTACTTCCTTTTTCAAAAATGCAATGTAACCTGCAGTGGTGCTGTTCTCTATCAGATTTCCCTTTTATGCAACTTTGGAAGTTTATTGTGATAGCATTCGAAAGGCTGTGCCTGAAAAGTTCTATAACATATGGCATATATTTAACATTGCTTGTGAATTAAAAATAACAGCCTACCATCTGCCATTCTGAGCAGATTTTATCAAAGTCTAAATGAAAAGCTCAACAATTTGAATTTTGTCAATTAAAATATGAAACACTCAAGTTCATGATAGGGTAAAGTTGTTCAGACTTACCTTACTTGAACCTGAGTCACTAACAGCTTAGTCTCCATGTTTGAGTAGTGTCATGGATTTTTCTGCTTAGGTTTTTTTAATAAGGAGAAGGGTGACTTCTGTTAGAACCTGCTAGAAGTTTCCCCTATCCTATAGAGCCAATGATAGTCAAGTCCAGGAAAAACTTCCTGCTTTTGATCCGTCCCTGTGTGAGAAACGTATTTAAGAACTGAGGAGTTGTTGCACAGTTGAAATTTGCAGCCATCAATTAACAATGCAGACATCGAGGTCAGTGCAGGAGAAGAAGAAGGGACACCACGGGAGCAGGGAGAAAACTCAAAGCTATGATTTCCCTGATGACCATGGTGATAGCCATGGGACGAGCTGTCCCCTCAAAGCCCATAGCAGGCCATCAGGATGCAAAGACCCCTCTGATGGAGCAGGGAGATGCATGAAGAAGGCAGTTACCTCGTGGGAGGCCCTGAGATGGAGCAGAGTTCTGCAAGAGATTTGGGGCTGTGGCCTGTGGAGAGAGAAACCTATGCTAAAGCATATGCAGTTTAGTCATGAGAGACTGCATCTGATGGAGTGACCCACCAGAAAGCAGAGGACTTTCTCCCATGGGAGGGATCCCACGGAAAACAGGGGAGGGGCTCAGAGTTATGATTTCCCTGTAGATGTGGTGAGGCAAGCTGTCCCCTTGCAGTCCACAGAAGAAGACCCATGAGAAAGCAGATTTAGAAGAACTGCTGCTTAAAAGTCTTGGACTTACACCTCCAAGAGGCTGAAGCAACAACAGACTCCGGCAGGGGGAGTGGGGGAGATGAGAGGGTGATCGGACAGGTTTGGAAAAGTGTTTCTGTTTTTATTTCTTTAGGTCTTAGCTTGTTAGTAATAAATTTAAGCATTAACTTGAGTCTGTCTTACCCATACTAATTAATCAGACCTTTCTCCCGGCTGTTATCTCTATTTGTAAATTCCTAGCTTGGCTGTTTTTTTTTTTCTTTCCCTTTGGAAGGCAAAGGGATGGAGAGGCCTTAAAACGGTCTGAGTGGACACCGGGAGTTCAGCCAGGGTCAAATGACCACAATTTTTGGTGTTGTGGCTTGGATAAGGGTGAAATGGCCACAAGTAGTCACTTTATAGAGAAATAAAACATCAGACAAGCATAAGAGCGAGTCTTGTTTTAAAGAAATACAAGCTTCATAAGTTAGCCTACTGTTTGTTGGTCTATCATGTATGAACTCTTTGAAAAAGTGTGATATTGGTAATTTTCACTTGTGTTAATTACTTAAATAAGCTCTTATATATAAAATCCCTTCAATACTTGTGAGCTGATAGGTTTGTAGTTTTAGCTGTACTAGAGCAATACAGTATCAGCAATAGCCTCAGTTTTCTCTACTTACTGAAGTTACAGTTACTCACAATTGATTATTAGCTCATTTTTTGCTTCAGAGTTGTTTCATTGAGGGTTTTTTCTAAAAAAGTAGATGCTTTTCCCTTTTTTAATTAGGGAGAATGAAAATGCATTTTAAAACAGAAAGTCAAAGCATTTCATTCTGAAAATGTCTACAAGAGACACTGAGCCTTTTGAAAGAAATCTCCCACTCCCTCAATCTCACTAAACCTTTTTGCTAAAATTACGCACTAACTTGTCAGAAGATATAATGCCAGTGTGCCCATAGTATTTTATATTTTTGTGATGTTCTGACTTGATTATTTACCTGAACTACTTTCAAGTGAGGTACAGCATCTGACAAGAGAGAGTTGTTCCAAAGTTTTATCCCCACAACATACCAGAACCTCTTCAATCTAGAATATAACTTAAAGTGTACGCTGGAACAGTCCATTGTAATAGGATCAAAATTTCATAGCTGCTTTCAGCTCAACCCTGGACGTGCTTCCTGTTGAATGTAAATCCTTTTTCATTTTCACTCACCTCTTAAATTCTTTACTCGCTTTTTAAACTAATTTTTTTGATAATTGAGAGGAGACGACAGAAGCAGCACCTTTTGTTTCTATTTTTAATATGGAACAGGACTTCAGATGTCATAGTGACAGTATCTAAAAGAGTTTGTAACATCCACAAATTGTGTCATTGAGAAGAGATAAGCTGGTCAATATTTTAGTCAACTGCTTCATCCTTCACTCATGTATGATACCATATCACACTGGAAGTTCCTAATTTGAACGAAATATAAAAAATTGCATATATGGCTGGTGTGGAACTGATCTTCATCACATTTACTTGCTCTGAACTGTTGTATGCTCTCTAAAAAAGGGATTAAAGAACAATGTCTGTAATCTGATTGCTGCACAATAGTGTCCAGTGTTGGGGAATTGACCACTTCCCTGGAGAGATCATTCAAAATGGCTGATTGTTTTCATTGTGGAAAATTTTGCTTGTTTCCAACCAGAATTCTCACAGGAGTAATTTGTACCCACTACCTCTCATCTTTTCCATGTGACTCCTTGTATAAAGAGATTCAAGATAAGTTAATTTCAATTCAATGCTGAGTTTGCTTTCAGAATTTTTAGTAAAATTTCAGTGACTTCAAAGGATGTAATAAAATTAGATTAATATAAAACAACTGTAAGCAACTTCCAGTTTTTACATAGAAATGCTTGGATACCTTTTCAGCAGCCCCATGAAGAAGGGAATATTGAGTTGCAACTAACATACAACCTAGTAAACTGTACTTTCAACAAGCCAATATAGATTTGATTTCTATTTAACTAGGAAAGCCTTGAAAAAACTGTTATGATTTATTTAGCTTAGGGAAAAAACAAGTCAAATCATATTCTCTTCAACATGTAGTGTACAGAGCATTACTCCAAAAATATATCATTGGGGAAAAACACGACTTCTTCATGAGAATTAGTTTTCTCTTAATGAAGGTACATTGGCATAAAAAGGTATCTAGTGATGAAAATCTTTGAATCAATTACCACAAGATAGGAAAAAATGGTTCTTCAAAAATAAAGAAATAACTCAAAATTCATCTTCAAACTAGAGGGAAAAAAAGAAGATATGAATAAATAGGAAGACCTTGCATCAGGCACTCCAGAAAGTTCATACAGCTGCAGGAGCTGTGATTCGTCTCTTACATATTTTTTGGAATACATTTTGATAAATATATTGGATCAAATGCATTAAAATTTCACAGCCCAGCAAGTCTAGCATATCAATGTCCTCTCAGATATAATTAATTTGTCTAGCTGTAAACATTCAACAGCCTCTTCGCAGGACACCCTGAACTTTTTGAGTTTTACCATTTCACTGACCTAGACTTGTTTGATTATTTATCAGCATCTTTTTCCATTCCAACAGCTAAATAAATAAACAAAAGCAGAAGGAAAGCAGAACAGCATAAATTTCTGTCATGGATCTAGTGAAGCTTTTGTGTAACTTGCTGTGCAAGTGAGGGAACAACAAGTTGAGGTAAAAAGACAGGTTGTAGTTAGAGCACAAGAGTAGTAGTCAGAAGATAAATTTCCTTCCTCCGGTGGCAAGGATGTTCCATGTGATCACAAGCCTGGTTTCTGCATGATAATACTTAGACTTAGCATTGATTTGCATGGAAGTAGAAGCAGGCTCCTAATCTTATCATGGGAAAAGGACATCCTCTTTGATCCAATAGAATAGACTGTGATTCACATAGCTGTCCTCAAAGGGCTCCTGGGAAGAACTAAACCATTTGTGATGACAAGTAGTTGGTTGATATTCATAAGTTTATAATAAGAAGATACCTACACATATATAATCTATAACTAATTCTATACAGGTGTAAGTAGATTACAAACCTTTTGGGAGAAAAACAGCACTACATTTACCTCCTAATAATTCTTCCTGATGATCTCTTCCACATTTGCCTCCAAAGATCACACCTATTCTGCACCCCTATATTTTTTAATATACTGAAAATGCATGCTAAACTGTAAGAAGCACTTGTAAACTATATTTCCAAGCCATTTCTGAAAAAAAAAAAAAAAAAAGGGATCGAATTGTACACCAGGAAGTCTTTTACTTGGAAGTTCACTCCTTCCTCTTCATATTTCGTATGATTTTCTGTAGAACTGGAAACAGTATTTCTTAGACTTCATGCAAGAATTTGATGTTTCCTTCAGTTGCACATTTCAGAGAATCACAGATTTGTTAGAGTTGAAATTTGAAAGGGATTTCTGGATATCACCTAGTCCAATTACTCTGCTGAGACAGATTCACCTAAAGCAGGTTACACAAGAACATCCAGATGGGCTTTGAATGTCTCGAGAGAGGAAAACTCCATAACTTCCCTGGGTAGCCTGTTCCAGTGCTCTGCCACCCTCAACGTAAATAAGTTTTACCTCCTGTTGAGGTGAAATTTCTTTTGTTTTAATTTACAACCTTTGCTCCTCATCCTGTTGCTGGGCACCACAGAAAATGGCAGCATCCTCTGGGCAGCCACCCATGAGATTCCCCTGCAGTCTTCTCTGCAGTAAACAGACTCAGCTCATGCAGTCTCTCCTCATAAAAGAGACACTACAGACATGTAACTATTTTTGTGGTCCTCTACTGATCCCTCTTGAAAGACAAGATAGTTTCTTCTCTTTCTGGTACTGAGGAGCCCAGAATTGGACATGGCACTCCTGATGAGGCCTCAAGTATCAAAGTGCATTGACTTTAGACTACTGTGGAATAGTGGCTCTCAGGTGGTCCCCAATGTAAATTTCAGCCTAATATCTCTAGTGACAATAATAGATGATTAAAGCAGAAAATACTTTCCAGGTCTGTGCTGAATTAAACTCTCTTAACAGAAAAAAGTTGAGAAAACTATTTTCCTTGCAATTCTAAAAGTGAACAATATGGATAATAGAAAGAACTCAGAGAATAAGTCATCAATATCCAGTGTTTATTCTTTCTTTGTCCACAGGCTACTGACTATCAAAAATGATATGTCAGTGCTAAATTCTAAATCACGGATCTTAAAACCAACACAATCTAAAGCCAAAAGATCTAACAGTATATTAAATTCATATATAATTAAATATCTGGATAGTCCTTCCCACCTTCCCTATATAAATATCTGAATTCTTTAGAAGAATGTTTAGCATTTTTATGGAAAATGATTTATGCATTTCTCTGAAATGGAGATGTTAACATTCAGTGAGACTGACTATTTCTTAGGGCCACTGAGAGAGTGAAATCACAAAATGTTATTTTATGAGTGCAAGGGCATAAAATACATTTCTTGAAGGGCCTGCTGCTCGCTTTGGTGTTTCGAAATACAAAAAGCCAGCTTGACTGCTACCCTTACTGGGACTGCATCTGGAGATGAGCTGCACAAGAAGTAAAATGCGTTACCATCCATTCTGCTTCCCTGGTGGTTCCTTTGCCTTCCCAATAGAAAAAGCAGCTTCAATAACATACTCGCTCATTTCTTTGAGGTGGCAGAATTCAGTCATCTCTCCAGAATAAATACCCTGAAATTACAGTGAATCTCAATCATCAAACATTTTATATACATGTATTAAAATATAGCAAGTAATGACAGATTATTGTTTTGTTATAAAATCAGAGTAACTGTTTTTGAAATGTTAACATTTTTATTTTTTCAAGAAAATTAGAAAAACTATCCATTTGTTACTCTCTCAGTCTCATTTTTGTAGCAACAAGTATGTTCCCAGAAAAATGCTCCATTTATTTTTATTTAATTAAATTACACTTTAGAGGAGGAAATGCTCGCTGACAAAAAAATTCACTGAATCCTAGTAACACACAATGAAAACATTTGCATTCAATAGCAAACCAACAAAGCTTAATTTCCTGTATAGATAAAACCAACAAGCCTCAAAAGTAGATTTCTATTTATGGCGAGAGATTGTTTATTTGTTATTATAATTTTGTCAAAACAAGCCTAATTCCTGCTAATGATTGCCAGCTGTATCAATGTGGTTTCTTTACTGCACTAATTTTACATATTTAAGAAAATGTCAGCAATTCTTTTCATTCCAATTTTCTCTACCTTCATAGTGTTATTTAGAAAACACATAGAGAATGAATTCCTGCTTTTGTACAATTCCTACAAATCCTGCTTTTCAATATAAGTGACCTCTGATGCCTCTGATAACATGTACAGGAGACAGGTTTCCTGAACAAATGTTCCAATTGCTGTGCCAGTCATCCCACCTCTCAGTAGCTTTACTGTGACCATGGTCCTGCAGTACTTTGCAGTGTTGAGTGTGCTTTGCCTGAGAACCACTATAACTGTACAGAAAGTCTAGGGGTAGTGGGATATGACAGCTGGGTGACTCCAAACTGAAAAAAGGGAAAGGGTTTAGCTAGGGAGAACAGCATAGTCAGCACTTTAGCCTCCACTGAAGAACTGAGGAAGCAAGGCAGTGTGATCTGGGATGCAGGCTGGGTTTGGCATTTAAGGCCTACAGTTAAGCTCTTTCATTTCATTTTTGATGATGCTTGTGGGGTCCTAGCCTATTACTGAAAAGAGCGAGGGCTGCCAGGGGTTGCTGAGAAATGGAGCTTCCAAACCTGTAGATCTCTATGCAACAGCACCCATACCACATGACTACAGTCACCCCTGTCAAGTAACTGATAATCTAGCCTCCAAACAAAAGGAACCAAGAGGCCAGAAACACATAACCTTACAATTATGGGCAAAAAGCAGGTGCCAACAATCTGACATGACAATAATAAAACATCTGGAGCTCAAATCTTCAGTCAAACTGCATAGAAAAGACAAGAATGAGAAAATAATCCCAGTGACACAATAAATCTATACTGGAAGGCAAAGACACGAAAAGATGCCAGAACTCCAACAGAGAAGCAGAAACCACTGTGCCACCACCTACTCTAAGCTGATGTGATGTGTATTAGCTGTATAGCATAGCCTGGTTATCTTGTGCCTGTTCTCTGCAATTTGCCTGGATTAAAAAAAACAAAAAAAAATGCTGGGCGGGGGGAGGTTTCTGGATCTGCACACGGTGGCATTGCAGAGGGACTTCTGAGAAGATTAACATTTCTTTAAACCCTGTAGCCACTCTGAAACAAACAGCTTGTTATTAAGAGATCAGTCGCTAGCAATAGTGACAGATCTTGCTGGGGTTTGACTCATTGAATTGTTGTCTCTCTCTCTCTCTCTCTCTCTGAAGCCAAGTTTTCATTAAAAAATACA
>WBMV01008708.1:22056-34432 GCA_013396655.1 Campylorhamphus procurvoides
AGCAAAGTTTTCATTAAAAAATACATAGAAGTGTATCTTGCCCTGAGGATTACAGTGGTAATAGTTACGTTTTAGGAAGCATTTTTGCCTGTATTTTTTTCCCATAAAGATATGCCCAATAAATTATTTGTCCTTTGTACCTTGTGAAATGTTCATCAGGAATATATTTTTTTGAAGGGAAATAAATCATTTGCCTGAGTAGTTTAAAAATATAATTCAGCACTTTTTACTGTTTTTTCACCTGAGTGATGAGGTTACCACAAGTTACGCTTATAAAAATGTATACAAAGGGTTCTGAACAAGTTTAAGAATTAATGATTTCCCTCTTGAACATCTACTGCAAAAACTAATGGACTGGCATAAATAATTACTGGTTTATGCAGTAGGTGAAGACTAGTTCGAAGACACAGAAATCAAAATTACTGGACTTGTTATCTATATAAACAAGTCTGCCATATAACTCTTGTCAGCTACATCCAAGACACGCTTAAGTTCCTTTAATAAAACCCTGTGTCAGAACTTTGTAGTGTAGTGTTGCACAGAAACTAATATAACCTATATTGATGATGCTATAAGAAAAATTAGATTCTTAAGTCCCCATAACTATTCCTGTTAAATTAGAGTTCACATTTCTCCTTCTGGAAATCTTAAAGTAAGGTGGAGGGGTAGTATTTACTTCCTATACAAAACTTTGTTATATGAATTGAAATAATCAACAACCAGCAGAAGAATGAATCAACTTGTAAATGTTTTTTTCTAGAAATGTATATAACTATCTATTGATTTATTTTTTTGCTGCTGGTAACTAGAGACTACCTGAATCAAACCCACAGAAATGATGTTGAGGTGTCCTGCCATATGAAATTGCGCAGTAATTGTCATTCCAGATTCTGTTCCTTGTTTGTTGTACAAATCATGTGTACTGCATTTCTTTTTCCTTCCTAATATAATGTTCATAATCCTATAGTTCTCAGCTATTTTCTATGCCCCAGCAACAATTAACGGATCACCTTACGGTGTTATCAGTACCATTAAAAGTATGTAAAAAAATTGCATGCAAAATATGCCTTCTTTACAAGAAAACATCTTGAAACACAAACAGAATGTAATACTTTTGAAGACTAAAATTTATTGCATTTGTTGCACAGCAAATCAAGGGACTGTTACAAAATTGCTTTGCTTGTATCCATTGAAAATTCAGCAATATGCTGCTGATGGACTCACATCAATGGAAAGTTTTTACAGAAATATCAACCATGGGCTTTATTAATGTGACTTAAGAACAGCAGTACAATAACCCTGTGATCTGTGGCTGGTATCTGACTTCAAGTGCCAAAAGAAAAACGTAATGGACATGACAGATAAATACAGTGCATTTCAGGTAAGTCACGATGTAGGATTGATTTACTACAGAACACGGAAACAGTCACAGTGCTTGAAAAACAGGTAAGATCCATACTGAACACTTGAGGCTTTTTCTATTTGTTTTTCTATGCTAGAGAACTCCTGTGAAGAGGAGGAGGTATGTCTGACCCAAAAGGGGAAATAAAAGTGGTCTGTTTTGAGGTCTATTGAAGTATTTTTCTTTTGTAAGACACTGACATTTTGGTATTTGCCAAAAAAAAATCAAAAGTCAAAGAATCACAGAATTATAGAATCCTAAAATATCTTGATTTGGAAGGGACCTACAAGAATGGATAAGTCCCTGCCACTTCACTTCCCCTTTTGAGGAAGTTGTAGATTGTGATGAGGTCTCCCCTTAGTCTCCTTTTCTCGAGGCTAAACAAACCAAGTGACCTCAGCTGGTCCTCATACAGCTTCCCCTCGTGGCCCTTCAGCATTGTGGCCCTCCTTTGCATGCTAGCTAATAGCTTTACATCTTTCTTATATTGTGGTCCCCAAAAATAAACAAGACCTGAGGTGGGGCTGTCCCAGTACAGAGGAGAGCAGGACAATCACCTCCCTCATTTGGCTGGAGATGTTTTGCCTGACGGGCCTCAGAGTTGGTTCTCCTGGCTGCCAGGGCACTGCTGACTTATATTCAACTTGCCATCAACCAGGATCCCCAGGGACCCTTTCCACAGTCCAGCCTCTCATTGCCCAGTCAGTCCATACATCTAGGGTTGCCCCATCCCAGATGCAGAATCCAGTACTTATCTTTGTTAAAGTTCATACTCTTGGTGATTGACTGTCTCTCTGATTTGTTGAGGTCTCTCTGCAGGGTCTCTCTGCCTTCAAGGGAGTCAACAGCTCCTCCCCATTTAGTGTCATCAGCAAACATTCCATAAACCTTCACGTTCTGTATCAAAGCTGTTTATGAAGATGTTGAAGAGAGCTGGGCCTAGAATAGAGCCCTAGGGAACCCTACTAGTGCACAGTCACCAGCCATCTGGAGCAGCAAATCCCACCAGATTCAGTATTTATTGGGAGTTTAACATTCTCACAACCACAGCCCTCCACTTCAGGACACTGGGATTCTCATAGCCCATTTTCAGTGTTGAAAACTGAAGAAAGCATTAAATATATCTGCTTTGCTAAAGTTGTGAGGTGACCATCCTTGTCACCCAAAGTTATGACTGAAATGCCTTTTGCTATTGACTTATTTAAAAACACAATTTTTGTTGTCCCCCATAATACTGGCCAGCTTCAATTTCAGTTGCTAGGCAGCTGTGAGGCAGACATGGGAAGGGACTGAAAATATCCAGTAGGAAGAACAGACTGATCAGAAAGTAAAGACCCTATAACAAGGTTAAAGGGACATCACTGATAGTAATTTTAATTTGGAGATTCTCTTAAGAAAAAAAAAGTCATAAAGTCCTCTTCTTCACTGTAACAGCATGTAGTCCAAGTTCATGAAAAATATCTCTTGTCTTCAAGAGCTCATGACTTCATCTGAAAATGAGAGAAATGGCCCAACTACTTCTCCCCACACATCTCCCATTCTTGGGAAGGTGACACTCAGACTTCCTCGCATGGCCCAGTAAAAGACTACTATTACTATTACTGTTGCTATTACTATTGCTATTACTATTACTATTACTAGGGCTAGCCAGGATATGTTGTGTTTGTAGCCCACTTTTCTTGCAGCTTTAAACTGAGGAAATGAAAATAGGGAACTTACAAATTTAGTAACTACTTAGCGCAAACACTGTGATCTACTTCAGAATCCCAGAATCAAAGAATATGTTGAGTTGGAAGGGACACACAAGGATCATCGAGTCCAACTCCTGGCCCTGCCTGAAGGTATCCTCCAAACACTTCTTCAGTTCTGTCAGGCTTGGTGCTGTGACCACTTCTTTGAGGAGCCTGTTCCAGTGTCCAGTCTCCCTCTGGGTGAAGAGCCTTTTTCTAATATCCAACCTAACCCTCCNACGGCTTTCCAGCATCTCATTCTCCAGTCTGTATAAACATCCAGGGCTGCCCCGTTCCCAGGTGCAGAATCCAGCACTTCACCTTGTGGAACTTGATATGGTTGGTGATTGACCATCTCTCTAGTTTGTTGAGGTCTCTCCCAGTTCTGTGTTGTCTGCAAACTTGCTCAGTACCCCTTCCAGTCCTGCATCCAAGTCATTTATGAAGATGTTGAAGAGTGCAGGGCCTGAGATAGAGCCCTGTGGAACCCCACTAGTGACAGGTCACCAGGTTGATGTCATCCCATTCACTACTACCCTCTGCATTCTACCTGCAAGCCAATTGCTCACCCACCACATGATGTGTTTATCCAGCTGTGTGTTGGACATTCTATCCAGAAGGACACTGTGAAAGACAGTATCCAAAGTTTTACTGAAATCCAAATGGATTACATCAACTGGCTTCCCTTGATCAGCTAGATGTGTTACCTGGTCATTAAAGGACATCAGGTTTGATAAGCAGGACTTTCCTCTCATGGAGCCATTCTGGCTGTGACCAATGACTGTGTTGTCCTTCAGATGTTTTTCAATACTTACTGGAATAATCTTCTCCATAACTTTACCAGACACCAAAGTGAGAGTGACAGGTCTGTAGTTTCCAGCATCCTCCTTCTTACCCTTCTTCAAAATTGCAACAATATTAGCCAGCTTACAGTCAGCTGGGACCTCTCTGGATTCCCAAGACCACTTAAAAGTCATCAAAAGTAGTTTTGCAATGACATCAGACTGCTCTTTGAGGATTCTGGAGTGAGTTCCGCCAGGCCCATAGATGTATAGGAATCCAGCTGGAGCAGCAGATCCAGCAGTTTCAGGGTCATCTGGGAGTTGATCATTCTCATAGTCACGGTCCTCCAGCTCAAGGCACTGAGACCACCTTGGTCCATCATCTATGTTGAAGACAGAGACAAAGTCTTAAACACTTCTGCTTCTACTTTGTCCCTGTTTGGCAGATGACCATCCTCATCTTGTAATNAAAAGTCATCAAAAGTAGTTTTGCAATGACATCAGACTGCTCTTTGAGGATTCTGGAGTGAGTTCCGCCAGGCCCATAGATGTATAGGAATCCAGCTGGAGCAGCAGATCCAGCAGTTTCAGGGTCATCTGGGAGTTGATCATTCTCATAGTCACGGTCCTCCAGCTCAAGGCACTGAGACCACCTTGGTCCATCATCTATGTTGAAGACAGAGACAAAGTCTTAAACACTTCTGCTTCTACTTTGTCCCTGTTTGGCAGATGACCATCCTCATCTTGTAATGGGCTGATGATATTTCTATATTTCCTATTGCCACTTGAAAAATCCCTTTTATTGTTCTCCACATTTCTGGCCAGATGCAACTGCATTTGAGCTTTGGCAGCACAAATTTTCTCCATACAGTGTTAAACTGTACTCTTTCCATGTCACTTGACCTTGCTACCACTGGACATAGGTCTTCTTTTTTTGTCTTCTCTCTAAGAGAACATCCCTGCTCAACCAAGCCAGCTTTCTGCCTCAGCTGCTTAACTTCTGACATTTGGGAAATGCCCGCTCCTGTGGCCTTAGGAGGTGATGTTTTTTTAAAGTGACCAACACTGATGGGCCCCAAAATCTGTTAAAACATTTTCCCAGGGGACCTTCCTTCCCAATTCCCTGAGCAGCCTGAAGNCATGTCACTTGACCTTGCTACCACTGGACATAGGTCTTCTTTTTTTGTCTTCTCTCTAAGAGAACATCCCTGCTCAACCAAGCCAGCTTTCTGCCTCAGCTGCTTAACTTCTGACATTTGGGAAATGCCCGCTCCTGTGGCCTTAGGAGGTGATGTTTTTTTAAAGTGACCAACACTGATGGGCCCCAAAATCTGTTAAAACATTTTCCCAGGGGACCTTCCTTCCCAATTCCCTGAGCAGCCTGAAGTCTACTCTCCTCCTGTCTATAGCTGATGTTTGGCTGGCACTTTCCCTACTGTCAATAGAGATTTTAAACTCAATCAGTTCATGATTGCTGGGGACAAGACAGCCACCAATCTTGTCTTTGCTTACAAGATCTGCTCTGTTGACAAACAGCAGACCAAGGAGGGCATCTTTCTGAGTCAGATCCTTTAGGACCTGTTCCATAAAGTTGTCATCTAAGTTTTTTAGGACTCTTCTGGCCTGGGTTGTACCAGCTGTGTGATGCTCCCGGTTGACTTCTGGCAGATTGAAATCCCCATAAGGACAAGGACAATTGATTTGTTGAGTGTACTTTAGTTTCTCAAAGAATAATTCAATGGCTTTGCCATCCTGGCTGGGAGGTCTATAGCAGACTGCCATGACAATTTGTGCCCCTTGATCCTTATTCAATTGTGCCATTGCCATCTGTGAGCTTGTGGTGGTTTGACCCTGTATAAATGCCTGGTGTCCAGCAAAACTGCATCAAGTTATTTCTTTCCTCTCCCCACCACCCGCCCTTTTTGCCTTCCAGAGGGAAGGAAAAAAAAAACAGCTAGGAATTTACAACTGGAGATAATAACCAAAGGAGGAGCTTTGATTAATACCACAGGCAAGGCAGAACTAAGAATAATGCTTAAATTTATTACTAACAAGCTAAGAACTGAAGAAATAATAACAGGTTAGACCACCACCACCACCCCTTGGCCTGGCCTGATTCGTCTACCTGCCCGAGACCCCCAAAAAGGAATGAAAAACAGGTTAAAATCACCCCAAGTTCCAAAAACTCAACTATCCCCTCCTCTCTCTTCTCCTCTTTCCTAAATCAAATCAGGGAGGGGAGGACAGTGGATCAATTCTGGCTTCAGCAAAATACCAGCTCTATTTCTAACAATGCCATTGGACTTCTCGTTGTTATTTTATCACTGCCAGTTTGAACAACCTGTAGCAGATGGCTCATCAGAGGGCCTTTTTAGACTGCAGAGTTTTCCAGTAATTTCCCTTACCCAAGTTCCTGGGAGACATCAGACTCCTCTGTGAGTTGGGTCCAGTCTGCATATCAGGCCCTCCATTCCACTTAGAAGGGAGTGTCGTATTATAACTTCCCTTCCTTTCCTCTTAACAGAAGAAGTCTTGATGTGGGGTACAGGTGGTGCTGTTTTAGGAGGTCCCACTATCCCAGAAGGACCTTTACTCACCTCATAAGTTGTCTGGCCCTCTGGTTCCAGAGACTCATCCCTGCTGTAGATGGTACCAGTCCTACCTGGCAGATTCTGAGAAGGTATGTGCAGTGATCTGTTTGCAGCCTTCATCTTTAACAGGCCCATTAACCAACAATCCTTTGACTAATTACCCTGCAGGGTTCTGAGTCCATCTGCTTCTCCACTACCATGGAGGTTCAAGGCTCCTGAGGGTCTTGAGAGTGTGGCGTCTCTGAAAATGATCGGTCTACCACTTGCGCATTCACTCAAATACCACATAGCCTGTTTAGTCCTGCCTGTAGCTCCTTCACCTGGCCACACAGCTCTTCAACCACAGCACACCTTTGGCAAAAGAACAATTTTTCATCCCCAGCCTCATGAAGAGGCACCAGGCACTCCTGGCTACCTGTGATCTGGAGAACTGCCTCTATCACCAGCAGGTCTGTTTGACTGGAGGCCTCTGACATGGTTGGTTCAGTGACTCCCACAGCTCTAAGTTGTGAGAAGAATCTCTTTTATTCAATTTAGTTAAAATACAAATATCTGTGAGATAAAGAAGTGTACCAGAAAAGGAAAGTTTCTGTTTCAACATGTGCTGGCTGCTCAGGCCACGAAGATCCAAAAAGCACACCCTCACCCCAAAAATCATGCTTTTTATATGTCCCAAAGGTCCCTCTTAATTAGCATAATGAGAAGAGTGGTCCTCTTCTCCTGATTGAGTTTGGTGTGCCCCCTGTGCAGGGAGATGGGGTCTCCTGGCCAGAATGACCACTTTCCTCTGCACACAAAGAACTTGCCATGTGATGGGGGTTTGTTTCAGCCATACCTTTATCTACTTTCATAATTCCCTATTCCCAAATGGAAATTGTCCCCAGCACCAGTTCTAGGCAGAAGCTGGTACTTTACAACTTCCATGGTACACCNCTGGCCACACAGCTCTTCAACCACAGCACACCTTTGGCAAAAGAACAATTTTTCATCCCCAGCCTCATGAAGAGGCACCAGGCACTCCTGGCTACCTGTGATCTGGAGAACTGCCTCTATCACCAGCAGGTCTGTTTGACTGGAGGCCTCTGACATGGTTGGTTCAGTGACTCCCACAGCTCTAAGTTGTGAGAAGAATCTCTTTTATTCAATTTAGTTAAAATACAAATATCTGTGAGATAAAGAAGTGTACCAGAAAAGGAAAGTTTCTGTTTCAACATGTGCTGGCTGCTCAGGCCACGAAGATCCAAAAAGCACACCCTCACCCCAAAAATCATGCTTTTTATATGTCCCAAAGGTCCCTCTTAATTAGCATAATGAGAAGAGTGGTCCTCTTCTCCTGATTGAGTTTGGTGTGCCCCCTGTGCAGGGAGATGGGGTCTCCTGGCCAGAATGACCACTTTCCTCTGCACACAAAGAACTTGCCATGTGATGGGGGTTTGTTTCAGCCATACCTTTATCTACTTTCATAATTCCCTATTCCCAAATGGAAATTGTCCCCAGCACCAGTTCTAGGCAGAAGCTGGTACTTTACAACTTCCATGGTACACCTAAAGAAATTCCTGAGTTGATGAGCTATTTGCTTGTAATAAACCCATGGTTTTATATTTCTCATATAAAGGTTTAAGTTGTGGGCATGTCAACACAATAATTGAGGAAGCTTAAACGAGTACGTTAATAAGATTGGAGCTGAAAGGATCTTTTTGCTCTTCATTACCAGATACTGAGACTGTTTTCTGCCTCTATTGGCTGCCTCTAGATGAAAAGAGAGGAATGCTTCCTGCTTGTCTTACCTGCCCAAATTACCATGCAGACTGACATGCCAAGGTCCTGTTTGCCCACTCCTGTTCACTATGCTCGGGGTCTCTTGAACTCACTGGAGCCATTTAAAACTCCCCCAGTTATTCCTGGCACCACCTCCTCCTCCTCTGGTTGGCTGCCAAGAGCTTCTGGGTTATGCCATGGTATAGGGACTGATGCACAGACTCCTGAACTTAGGAACTTCCCTTTACATCTGGATCTCACCTCCTGGACTTCCCTATTTATTCAACTTTGGCTCAGAGCTGTGCCATTTAAGTGACAAACTTAGTTCCCCCAACAGTTTTTTTTCCTTTGCAAGACAATGCTCCAGTAAAAAGAGGAATAATTCTAGGGTTATTTGCAGTAACTGGACAGACTATTGTACAGAAAGTAAGTCTGCATAATCATGAAGACACTGCATCTGCAGTATTTCGCAGCATTTCTGGAAGACTGCTTCACAATTAGTATTTCCAAATTCCTTTTGTAGGAACAAAGTAGAGGTTTCCTGTTCAGTTCATGATGTTCTTGTGGATAGCTGCATTCTCTGTTCTTTCTTTGTGTTTCAACCCAGGAAATATGAATTTAGATTCTATTCACATTCAAGTATAAGTAATTTTAATAGGAACAACCATAGATTTTTACTATCGATTCACAAAATTTCTCTGTGAATAATAGTAATAAAGCAAGAGACTTCATTTTCTTGACTTCATTTTCATGTCCTGGCTGATCCATAGCTCAGCAATAAGGAAGAGGATGCAATTGCCCAGGCTGATCCTACTCTGTACATTGAAAAAAAACAAAAAGTCTTCTGTAATTCTCCAGAGTGCACTTAGTAGCAATGGATAGCTTACCAATGAAAACAAAAGACACTGATGGGAAAACATCACTGCTTTACATTCTGTCTCAGTTCTAGTCCTTCCCTGGCTGCATTCCAAAGATTATCTACAGTAAATATTTACCTCACTGCAAATTCATCAATGGCAGTTTGTGGTCAGATAAGTATTCTAATTGTCTTTTTTTTTTTTTTTTTAGTTCTTTAGTTGAAGTGTTTTCCATGACATAAAGAAAAATAAATCTTGCTTAGGGCTTTTCTGTGTTCCTTTGGAAACTGCAAGAAGTAACTTTTCTGTCAGAATCAGTTATGTCACCTATAATCTTGTTTCATGCCATTTTCATGAGTGTTTTCTGATTCCTTGTTTGTCTAATGCAGACATCTTGACAATGTCAGTAGTGACAGTGTAGAGGACCATATGCAATTTCTAGAGTTTATGACAGTAATTTGTTTCTGTTGTAACAATATAATCCCATCTGTAGAAGAAGTAGAGAACAGAAAATGATAGGACATTTATAATAATATCATGTGATTTCCAGGGACATATATTTGATTTCTAGTAAACTGTGACATGCTTTTGACTGAAAAGACAGACCTTGACCCTGTCAAGTGTTAATACATGGCTCTAGATGTGTAGCTTGCTTAAGCAGAAGTTTATTGTGAGGTTCTAGTTTACTGTGGGGTTTATTTCTTTTATCAGTGACTTTAGGATTTTGTGAAGTGCTTCTTCACAGTTGTTTAGAGCTGTTTTAGTTTGTATCAGTGACTGTATTGTAGCATACCTTTCCAAGCATTTACACTCCTGTGAAAAAGTAGAACATTAGGCCACAAAGTACTGTGGCAAGCACTGGTGTATTCTTTACAGGGGAATTAATTTTTCTTAAATGAAGATGAATTCTTTTATTCTTGTGGTGCCCTAATTGTTCCATACCTGTTGGCATAAGGGGTATGCCCTTTTCCTAACAGAGAAGCATGCTATTCTAGGCTCATCCTCTTGTGCACTAAGCCCCTGAGTGCCTCACTGACTTTGCCCGTGACAGGCTGTGTAAAAGGCTTGGTAATGTGACCTCCAACAAATTACACTAAAATAAGTGACAAAAGCACAACTGGAATGTTGTGTTGGAATACCTTTGTGCTCAAAATGGTAGCAGAATGCTGACATTGTTTGAAGGGAAATATGAAGAAATTAGAGTTCGCCCTGCTCCCTCTGCACCACTGGGTCATGTTTGCCACTTGATTCATGTAAGCAAGCTCACATAACTGCTGACACTCACAGTTCAATTATGCTTGTTTTTCTGCTAACACTCATGTTTCAAGCCACAACTACAACAAACAGCTTTGTTGAAGTCAAGAGCCACAGTATTTGATGCGTACATTAATTGGTGATGGCAATTTAAGTGCATTTGTTTTCTTAATAAAATCAACCTTTTTAGAAACAGACAGGAGAATATAGGTAAGAAGACACGTATTCAAGCTTTGTATATTGCAGTATTTGCCATTTCCTTCACAACTAGATGGCGTGATGAAGTGATTCAAGCAAATAAGAGTCAATGAACCCTAACCTTTTAATTTGTTAATTTCTTTGGGTGATCAGAGCTCTTCCTCATGTACATGTGTCCTAGTTTTGGCCAGTGATGTGAAGGATTGGACTCTGGAGCCCTGTGAGCATGTCTAGGCTGTTGGTCTGCATCACTGCAGGGCAGAAGTAAGGAATTCTCAGCTCCAAGAAGAAGAGGACTTCGAGTAGAGAAGGAAAAAGAGGGCTCACAGAGGGCCTGCAGCTATTTTGTCCTTTTCCAGGCAAGCAAGCAGTGAATGGAGTGGTGAGAGGTAGTTCCAACCAGAGTGTGTGTCTGCCATTGTTTTTCATTGTCTTGGGCTTGGGGGAAAAATTTAGGCACAGAGGGTCCAGGGGATATTTTGTTTTTTGTCTCCGGGGGCTGTGCAGTACCAGCTCAGGTCAGATCAGTTGATCAGTGAGCATTTTTTGTACCTGTATATCCTCTATTTGTATACTGTTATTATTAATGTATTTGCTGTTACTGTTCATTTCCTTATCTCCTTGCTGTTTCTAGCAAACTGTTCTTACCTTAGTTCTCGATCTCTACCTTTTGTCTCTCTCATGGTGGGTGGGTGTGTGGGTGTGTGTGTGTAATTTGAGCTGCTGCATGGAGCTTAATTTCCAACTGGGCTTAAACCATAACAACACATTAAGTTCGTCGCCTAGACTTGATTTGGGGTGATTGCAACTGATTCTCTGCCCAGTTCTTGGCCGCATAAGAAATGTTGTATAGAAATGAACATTGGTCATTTCAGGCAAAGTAAACATCCTGCAGTTTTAAAGTGAGGTTGTATATTTGATTAGTTTGCATATCAGCCTATTATTTCATCTTTGAGAATGTATCAGTTAATGCCAATTTCTTAGACAAATAACAGTCTTAGTGTTCTGTAACTGGATGTCACCTGCCAAGGTACAAAGCTTTGGCTAAAGTTCTCTCTGTATTAGTTATAAAGCAGAAAAACACATGCAACATGTATGATAACAGAAAGCAAACTGAATTTATTGCTTTAGATGTTGAATACATCTGAGCACCATGAAATGTTAAATAAATTAAAGATCAGAACCAGAATTAAACAGTTTTGTTACTTCATGAACATTTAAACCTCAGTAAATACAATTGTGTTTACTTTTGTATGATGATTGGCCCAGACATCCACATATTCCAGGAGAGTCTATAATCTGGCACATCCAATGAGGACATTTTCCCCAGCTGTACAGAAGACAATAATATCTTACAGTACCTGTTCAATGTGTCATCAATAAGAGGCTTTTGGAAAGCATTGCAGCAAACACACAGATACTACCAACAAAAGATTTGTCCTTTAAAAGTAATTTGATACAAAGTATTTTTCCAGAGGCATTAATATCTTTAAACTAAACTAAATTCTCATACACAGAATTATATCCTTCAGGGATATTTCAAAGTAGGGGACTAACCTGGGCATTCCAGGTAATTTCCCTGAAGAAAGACTTTTGTACGTCCAAATGAGTTGCAGAGAAAAAGTAGGAAAATTGACCCTAAATGTCTTTAAAACTTTAAAAATTCTGCTTCTAATACAAGACTAAGTAAAGTAGTTTCATATTAAATAAATAGTAAGTAAATAAACAGGGAAAATATTTGTTGCTATAAATGTGATCAAATGATCTGAAGGACTGGTGAGGTGTGTAACCGGTTGAAATTGGC
>WBMV01008709.1:0-26725 GCA_013396655.1 Campylorhamphus procurvoides
TCCTGCTGAACTAGGACACACTATCAAAAATTATACTAAATACAACATAAATACTAGGGGAAAGCAATCAAATTCTTCTTATGCTGAAGAACTAGCATGTACAGTGCTATCAGTTGCATCATGTAGTAAAATAAAATGCTATGGTCATGACGTCTAAGATAGTTTTGGGTTTTTTTCTATGTGGATGCTTTTCTTCCTTCCCTAAAGGAATGCTCAAAAAACCCCATTCAAATGCAACTAGCAAATCATATGCCTTTCTAACATTTGGGAGCAAAAAAGGCTCCTGATCAATTTACTGCCTACGTCTATTTACTTTATATTACATCAGAATATGAATAACAATGAAAAGGCACTTAACACTTTGTAGCAGCTGAAAGTTTTCTAATAAAACTCCTGCATAATTACTGCCCTTTCCCTTCCCAAAAGCCAGTCATGATACAGTACTCAGAGAAGGCACCATCTATGTAGTGGACTGTATGGATTCACCAAGCTCAGTGAAAAATTTGGTTATAAAGGTGTTCAGTCTCAGGGAGGGGAAAATCTGTAGGGTAGTAAATTGCAAGTGGTTAGAAAGAGTAGATAGAAATTGATAGAAACCATCAAATCTGAAGCAAATAAAGTGACATCTCAAAGGCAGTGAACAGAAAAGGGCCTTATCAAGGAGATGGCAGCTATTGTCACAAAGCAAGGATAGACAGGAGTCACAGAGAAGATAGCAAGAGGCATTTAGTTAACTGCTGAGGGACTGATACCAGCAGAAAACAGGATTGTGCTATGGTCAGTTATAGGGTCACTAATTATGGAAAATATTTGGAGGAGAATACACATAGAAAACCATTTAGCCTGCTAGAAATCCTAGAATTTTTTAGTCTGCGTTTCAAAGAAACTATGTTCACAGAAGTTATGGACTCACTAAATATCAGTGAGCAGCATGAAGAGACCAAAGAGCTGTCAGAAACACAAATATTAAGTAATGCACAGGGTACCACAGCAGAAAAAGCTCAGGTCTGCGGAAATCAGTGGAGAGTCAGAGAGTATTGAGCTTCAGACGGAACACTGGATGATAGGTATAGAAGCCCATGGGATTTATTCTGTATTCTTTCATACTGCCTATGTAGGGCATGAGTTGAAAGTACTCCTTACTTTATAACAAGTCATTCCATCTCTTCTAAATTTGGAAAGTATTATGCTAATTGAAGAGATTATTTACTTACTAGAAATCAATCAAATGTTAGTGCAGTATTACAAGACATAAAGCTGCAAGGATATGAATTATCAGGCTTTTCCTACTCAAAATAGTGCTGATCCTACTCTTCAGGAAGTAGATTCCTATGCAATACCATGTCCTTGGCTGAAAGGCCTAGTCTTGATAAACCTCTGACCTTCTGGTTAATCTTTGTCTCTCCTTTTTTCCCCTGCTATGAAAATACTGTATAAATTATACACCTTCAGGCTGATTAGTGTCTAGTCAGAATGAGTGGTAAGAAAATGGAAACAAGGGTTTTTCTTGGGTATTTGCTCAACGTTTTCAACTTTTCAGGTGAAAAGTTCTGGCTGTGAACATCTATAGCTGTGTCCAGCAGCTCAGCTACTCCATAATTTCTGTATCCTGCATGTTGTTCCACACTTTTCAGCAATATTGCACTCATTTTTAATTCCAGAAGTGAAGCCATGTCAATATAGAAGAGGAAATTCTTCATGTTTGGTAAGGAAAGATGAGTTTAATGAAAATTTCACTAACCTCTCATGGGCAAAGTGATATTCAGGCACCTTATGTGGGACGAGAAGACAAGGAAACTAACGGTGATGACAGAAAAATCACATTTAGCAGAATACAGCATGACTGACACAAGGCTAAGTACAAAAAACATATAGTTCTGCTTAAGAATAAAAGGCCAGACAGTAAAATGCCTTTTGTTCCTGTGAGTTTTTTATGTTTCCACTTGATGCTGTCTTAGAAAGGTGACTAAAGAAAGAGGAAGGCAATTACTTTCCGGAAAGAATAGGGAACAGGAAGGAGACATCTTTGGGTTTAAGTACAGTACCACATAGTTTAATAGCCCCTAGGGGAGAAAATATTTCTAGAGAAAATAAAAAGAAAGAAATTCCTCAGAGATCCCAATGACAAAGATACCCTGGTTTTAGAAGCTCCTATTTCTCACATGAAAAATGAACAAATGGGTAGTAATGGATGCTCCTGAGTAAGCTGAGACCCCCAATGAGCAGTATCCATACCATTCAGGGAGAAGTAAAGATCATCCAATTCAGTGTACCAATGCATTTATAGCTTACATCCCAAGTTTCTCCTTTCCACTCTGCTGAGGCTTCTACCAAATCCCTTCATACATTAAAAATACTAACCACACTCTCTGCTTGCTTCACAGGCTGCCTGTCAGTGGAGAATACAAATTCAGCCTGGATACTAAGTTTTTCTAGCACATAAAACAGTCATATACAAGGATGGCCAGTAGTGATTAAGCTATGGTACTACACAGAAGTTCCTCCATGTGATTTGAATTAATTGATTTATTAGTAGCAAAATAGCCAGGTGGGTCAAGCTAATTAAGACTATGATTGCTAATTGCCAACACTGGGGACAGTATGAGCGGTTGCAGAGGCAATAGATGCAGTCTGTAACAGCTCTGTAAACTGCTAGATAGTTAAGACTGAGGAGAAAAAAATAAGGGAGAAGATGTTCCTGAAATGAAAGTGTAACTCATGCTAGGTCCCATTCAGTCACATTCAGATGTGGTAAAAGAAACCAGTACTGTAAAGAACTTCAGTCACTTCTCAGTGGTCTAGTCCAGTGGTCCTCCAAGTGGTGTGCGCACAAGATAATCCACTGGCGTGCAGAAAGAAAGTACATTTTTTACCCTTAATAAGTAAAAGTAAAATATTTCATTTGCCTTTATATAATCCTCTTCCAATTTCTATTTTAATATTCTCATATATAATATATTAATATAGTGTATAATTTATGTATATAATCATGTATATAATTATAAATTATATAGGCGCGCATGATCAAAAAAGGGTTGGAGTCCAGTGTTCTAGTTTTAAAGTCAGAATAACTTTTCATCAGGTTTCCAGGTTTCTCTGTATTTCAGTTCCTGGTACCCTGGACGAAGCCAGGTAGTTTGGCTCCATGTTTAGGTGTTTAAAAGGATACAGCAATACAATATGGTTGTTGGCATTTGTAAAATTCAAGATGTAAACGTGACATTTATATGCATTTAAAACTCTGTTTCTCTACAGTGCTTCATAAATCATACAATGCAACTGTAGGGCCAAATGGGCCAAGTGATTGTTATTTTCAGATGGTTTGACTAAATGTCATGAAGAAAGTGCTGACTGAGAATGTACGATCTAAATTTGGAAAATCTATTTTAATAAGTCCATATGACCATAGCTATAGTAAGCCTAAAAAAGTACAGATAGTATGCATATTGTAGAAGGCTGAGGATTTAAAAATTTAGTTTTGGTAGATCAAAGAAATAAAAAAACCCCACAACATACATATTCAATATCTTATATATATCAACATTGTGATTTTTGAAACATCTCTTATTCTGAAACTATTTCACATATGCTAAATTAATTTCAAAATAGATACATAATTATTTATACTGAACATTGGGTTCTATATTTCTTTCTTTATCAAGCACTGCAAAGTTCTGGATATTCCTGTTGTTGATGTCCCTTCCCTTTTTTCTCACTAGTAAATGAGCCAGAAATTTTTCTCCATTAAAATAAGGTTCTTATTCCTTTCAGATTGCCTGCCAAAATTGGTAATCTCCTTGGATGCTGGCACATGTGCTTTAGAGTGAACCAGTTCCTAGAACTCGCTCCGTGATGATAGTGACACTCATAAAAGGAGTGTTATCTTCTGTTCTCCTCCATTGCTTGACTGAAGTTTCAGAAGGCAAAAGTGAAATGTCACATTGTATTAAAGAAATCTGATTAATAATAGATTCTGATGAATAATGATACATGCAGCATTGCTTACTGAAATGTAATTCAATCATTATCACGAATCATTTTGTCATGTCCGTTTTTGCCAGCATATGTGGCAGGTTTGTGGGAGGAATGTTTATTTCTCATATCTGTTTATTTGGTGTTTTTCAAATTCACTCAGTTCACTTAACTGGTATTGGGCCTTTTCTCTATGGTGCCATACCCTCATTTAATTTAATCAGTGGGAGAAATTCTCATCCTGAAGAAGCTGCCAGGATCAGAATTTCCACAGCAGATTTTTTCTAGTGCTTTTTATTTTCTCTAACATCACATGCTTTTTGGAGCAAATTATAGTAATTTACTTATAGAAACATTATTTGGTAAGTAATAAACATTTCAAGGATTCTTTCTTTTCAGAGGTTAACCATATATAGCAATTCTGTGGGATTCTCTCTGCCTTACCTTCAATCTAATCTTTATTTTCCTGAGCATATAGTGTTAGACGAGCTTTCTTTCTGTGAGGCTCCAGTGGGAATTTTAAGTGTGTTATTTCACTAAGAAAAATAATTTAATTTTATTATCTACCTGTATAGCCTTTCTATCTCAAAACATTAATTTTCATCTAATTTTTTGATCTTCTTTTGATAGTTTGCTGCCAAAGGATTTCTGTAGTCTTTCCTGAGATCTCCCCCATATGCCATTATGTTCATGTTTCTGTTCTGCCACACAAGTTGTCAAAGATGCCACATTTTTTTCTTTTTCTTTATATCTGACACATCCCTGGCATTTATTCCTAGTCTTTTTTATAAAATGTTACAAATTAGATTAACTATATGTCTTTTTTAAATTACTTTAGTATTCATTCCTCACTTGATTGATATTATGCATTAGTTTTTAGTCCTTCTGTATTGAAAATATAAGAAATACAAATGTCACTTTCTGACCTCATGTCTAGAGCTTTTGGGTTTCTTTTGGCTTATTACTTTAGAAATATTTTAGTTAGCTCTTTAGGATTTTTGTTTACATTAGGGATGCACTGGCAGTAATATCCTTGCTTTGTAGCTTAGAAATATTCATAGTCTGCAGACTGAACTGTCTGCTGTTAAACTGAGTGTTGTATGCTTTAGGAGCTGTATAGATAATGATATGGATAGCTTTGACATATACCCCTGTATTAGCTCCAGCTTGGGCAAAATGCCAAAAGCAGCATTCTTACTATTGCTTTGGTCTCTCACACAACATTGCTTATATAGTTGTATAGATACCACTTTGTTTTACTGTTCTTGCAAGAATACATTTTGACTGCAAAACAGTACTACAATACTGAACATCCACTTTCTAGGTCTGTTGTCTGCATGCCTGCAGTTCACCTCCTAAGGTCTTAGACTGCTGACCTGTGGCCTGACAACTCAAATTTATTTGAAGCTTTTGTATCCCTCTCTCTCTTTGAGCTGCTACATTCCTCCAAGATAGAACTGAGTGTTGTCTATGAAGGGATAAGATGTATCACATACTTCAGGTTTTAGATCAGAGCTCAAACCTCAGTGGATCCCTTGGCTCAAGCTGATTAACTGATTTCTGTGATTATACCCTCAAAATGTCTTGGCAGACCCATCTGAAAGGTGTTATTTAAGTATAATGTGCAGTGTATATACAAATTAACTGATTTAGAATTGTTTTCTATAGGAACAAATATATTGGGGCTTAATTGTTACATTTAATGGAATGGAGTAAAATATTGTTCTGTTTGATCTCTGTCCCCTGACGGGCTTTCTTTTTTTCTTCCTTTCCAACAGTGTGACAGTTTCCTCTTTAGACTTTTAATTATGTCTCCAAGGACCTTCTACATTAGCAATGGTGGTGGCCATTTACCATTCTGAGAACTAACCCAGCTAGATACTCGCAGGTTATAGCAAATTTTACAAAGACGATTGTTGTAGATTTTTAAACTCTTATAGATTTTGGGGCTTTATTTGAATAATGTAGTGGCTGAAATGGCCAGACCATTCTTCTATCTGGCCACAGAAGAAAGTGCCACACTTATGATGGGTTTATCATAGTTTATTCGAGTCATGGATCTGAGCTGAACATGGAAATTCAGGCCTGTTATTTCATAACAAAACTGCTAATGGCATTGTCTTTGTGAGGTGATCTGATCACATCCTTCTGTTCTTTCAGTCTCTGCAATAGTACTTGAATAGCTCTTAAAATCAGACACTTTAGATATCTCTTTTCTTCCTCTTCAGGATAAAGAATGCTGCATTAACTACACTGGATCTTTCTGCTTTCCATTCATTCTAACACTCCTTTTTATTGCATCTCTATATGTCTTTCCATGCTACATGCTGAGAAAAAAATATACAAGTCATACATCTGTTTCACTTAGAAATGCTTCCCAAAAACTTATTTACCCCTAAATTTCAGACAGAAAAAGAGTCAGACATTCCTTAGACTGCCAAACAGCATATTTGTAAGAGGTTTATAGGAAAGAGTTTTCATTGTGCAACATTAAAAATAAGTCAGAATTAAATATAGAATCTAATAAGGTAACCTGAAGAATCTATGACTAACTCTATTATCTCATTATCAAAATATGTTCTTAACTTGTGTTCTGAGTTCCTCTTATCTTCCTGTCATAATCAGAACATCAGGTCTAATGCAGGGTAATTTTTCAGGAATTTCAGGCTTGTACTGCCTTTTCAAAGTTGTGATGAAAAAGCGTGCTGTGCACATGTGAAAGCACATGGACTTAGTGAAGGTGATTTAATTTGTAAGTCTCATCTGGAATGCTAAGTCCTTTAAAAAAAAACACAAAACAGTCTGAACAAACTGTGAAAACAAGGGAAATCCAACCCAAAACAGTTACTATGCCCATGTTGTTTTGGTGAAAGAGAAGACCCCCCTCTTCTGGCATGAGCTGGAGTAGCTCTCATCAGAAGATGATAAAATATGTTCAAAACCATATTTTGTTCACAAATAGGAATATAGCTAGGATTAATATCTGTATTAAAAATATCTCTTCCTCCATCATTTCCTCTGAAGTTTTCTCATTTCACACTTGCATAAAAACTTAGTCCTCCACACCAGCTCTCTGAATGCCTAGCAAGTGTTCTGGTTTCTTTACCAGAAGTTGAACATACAGTGTGTCATGGTCAGATTCTTTTTGCATATCTGTTTTCTGGTTCAGGATGAAATATCTGAAGAACGCTCTATTCCAAGCACAGAGTGGACTGAGAACTGACATTTAAAATATGCCCTGCAGTCTTGATGACTGTAGAAGGAAAAGCTTTTTGACAGATAAATTGTCTTTGTTCAGGCAATATTATTTGCTGCATTCTTCCCTGAAGACGACTAGCAATTCCAGCTGGTGAGAAAAGACTGTTGCTAAAGATTTTCAGAAATCCTTCTGTATCCAGCATTTCAATTGTTCCTGTAAATGCAAGCTTTTCTCTAAGATAAATGTGGCAGTAAGAATTTTGTCCCAATCAGACTTCAAAACAGAAAACCATACATATATTTATCATCCCTTTTGCTACCAGAAATAAAGAAGCAGCATTCATAATGTTTCCTTTTGTTTGTTTTTAAATTTTGTATTACCTTTCATTTACAGTTCATGACTTAATGGTAGGTAGATGGAATTCTTCCCTATTAGATCATATATTTCAGTCTTCGTAAACACAGGATACAGTAGTTTTCTCCATACCCTAATGGTTAAGAAAAAAAACAAAGCAGTGAGAGACATTCAGATTCCTCCTGTATTGCTGGATGAGCCGCTGTTTTGCTTTTGCTTTAAAAATTGAAGTCACAGATGGAGAGAAACGTAATGCTGCTTAGCGTAATTTATCTTTGCCTGCAAAATGGGAGGGGTTTTAAAGACCAACGGTGTATAGTTGTGTCATTTCATACAGTTATACACAAAATAATATATGTGTTTCCAACATGCAGATAAGGCATAAACTCAAGCATTGTTACTCAGATAAGTGCTGGAAATAGAATGGCAGCCATTATGATAGATACTGAACTGGTGTGGCAGTTTATCATGAAAAAAATAGAAAAACTCTTAGTTTTCAGAATTTTTCTTCTGTATGTCAGAAAATTCAGATAATTTGATCGTATCTTATACTTTTTAATTCCAGAGTACTACATCAAACATAAATAATATGAAATTACTTGTTTTCATTTTCTGTTCCTGGTACCTTTCTATTTTCATTTCTATTCTTCACATAAAAATATACTAACTAATCTTTGACCTTTTCTTTGTGAAATCTGAACAAAGTATGGAAAAATATCATAAACATCATCTTTGTGACACTACCCTAGATTTTTATCATGACTTGTTCAGATTGTACAATAAAGTTTGCTTTTTAAATTTAACTGGAACAGTGTTCAACTACTACTTCAAAAAAAGAATTTGCCTTGGAGTTGCTATACTAATGGGTAAGAAGAAGGTTTCCTTTTCTTCTGAATACTTCCACATTTTACTGAATTTTTTCCACTTTGCCCCAAATAAACTCTTTTTATGAACGACCTAGAAAGATGATATCAAACCTTAAGAATAAATATCTGGCATATCAGCCAATCTCTTTCTGAAGTGTTACATTAGGAATGTGTAACAGTTGCTGTTGAACTATAGATAAAATTAAGGCAGTCCCAATTTTGGTGGCAGTAAAAGGCTTCTTGGGGTAGAACAGTAAGCTAGAAAAGAAATGTATTATGTATTTCTAATTATTTCAAAGCATGCTTAAGTTAAGAAGAATTTTGGCCCTGGGGAAGCTCATGAAGGACAAATACAGTATATAGTCTAACAAAGTTGATAATACTGAATTAATTATGGTTCTGTCGTAAAACCAGAACTGTGAAGAAAGAACCTCAATCAATGAATGTCTTAAAACTGTCTAATTGTTAGAGAACAGCTGATTAGTAATTTATTGTATCTACAGTTTATTCATCTTCTTGATTATTTATATGAAGAACACATTGCATGTCTACCTGCAATATTTCATGAACTGTTTCTCAAACCGTTTTAAACCCATTAGGAATGGGTTTCTACTTGCTTGTTTAATGTTAGGTCAATTCTCCATGTGTAGTGTTTGTGAGCAATTGTCAGCAGGTGGGTTACAAAGGGAGAGAAGGGTTTTATCTCCTATGAGAGTGAGGCTAAGCCTATTGCTCTGTTGATAGAGTTTTTAAAGGTTTGGAATCTATATTGCATTTTACTGGTGAATTTAAGTGAGTTTAAAGCAGCTAATTTACAGCTAAGTTTTCAAAAGTCTTATGGCTTATGTTTTCCAAGGATTTCAATGGTTGTCCAGCACCAAAATGCTTCAAAAACAATTAGTCCTTACTGTATGATGTCTTTAGCTTCCATTCTGTAAACATCCTACCCTAACAGGTATGTCAAGGGATTATACATCATACATATGTACTAGTAACTTAAAATATTAATACAGACGTTAGCCTATGTGATGCTCAGTTTTAATAAACAGATTTACTAACAGTCGTAGGTAAAACAGATTGAGGTTCTCTCAAATCAGAACTATGACAATCAGCTTCTTGGGACTATGAAGTTCTTCCTTATAATCAGCTGGAACTTCCTGTACATCAGTTTCTGCACATTGCCTCTTGTCCTATTGCTCAGCACCAGGAGAAGCTTGGGTCCATCCTCTTGGCACCCTCCCTTCAGGTACTTAGACACGTTGGTGAGGTCCCATCTCAGTCATCTCTTCACAGGGCTGAACAGGCCCAGCTCCTTCAGTGTTTCCTTGTAAGAGAGATGTTTCAGTGCCCTAATCATCTTCGCTAGACCTGCTCCGTGTCTCCGTGGTACTAAGCAGATCAACAGCACTCAGCACTCCAGATGTGGCCTCACCAGGGCTGAGCAGAGGGGCAGGATCACCTCCCTTGACCTGCTGACAATGCTCTTCCTAATGCATCTCAAGGTACATTCTTACTCTTTCTGAGGACTGGGATGGCATTTGCTTTCTTCCAGTCCTCAGGGACCTCTCCTGATCATCTCAGCCTTTCAAAGATGGTCACGGGTGGCCCAGCTGTGCTGTCTGTTAGTTCTCTCAGCACTCATGGATGCATCCCAGCAGAGCGCATGGACTTCTGGATGTATGGTTGGCCTAGACATTCTCTAACCCAATTCTCCTTGACCAATAGAAAGTCTTCCTTGCAGCATTCCTTGCCCCTAGTCTCCTAGGTCAGAGATTCCTGAAGGCTGTTTTTCTCACTGAAGACTGACGCAAAGAAGGCTTGCCTTATCCAAGTCCTCTCTTACTGGAATCCTCCCCCCATTTAACAACAGGTCCACATTATCCTTAGTTTTCCTTTTGTTATTGATGTATTTGAAGAAACTCTTCTTCTTGTCCTTGACATCTTTGACCAGATTTAATTCCAGATGGGCCTTGGCCTTGTCTCATGGTAGCTTAGTCTGACAGCCTCTGTGTATTCATTCCAAGTGGCCTGAACCTAATTCCATCTTCTGGATTTCCTAATTATCTCTGGATAATGACAGGAGTTCATTCATCCATGCAGGTCTTTTTGCCCAATTTCTTTATCACTGGGATGCATGATTCTCGAACCTGGAGGAAGTGATCCTTGAATATCAACCAGCTCTCTAGAACTTGTCTTCCCTTCAGAACCTGTTCCCGTGGGATTCTTCCAAGAAGATCCCTGAAGAGCCTAAAGTTAGGTCTCCTTAAGAGCATAGTTGCACTCATAGTTGCTGCCCTGATTTCTCCTTTCCCAATACTGAACTCCACAATCTCATGGTCACCAAAACCATGGCTGCCCCCAACCTTCACATCTTCAACAAGGCCTTCCCTGTTTCTTAGTGTGAAGTCAAGCAGCATCGCATTCCTTATGGGATATTCCATCACCTGTGTCAGTTACGTGCAAATATCCAAAGGGAGGATTCAAATATGATGGAACCAGGCTCTTCCCAGTAGTGTGCAATGACAGGACACAACAAAAATGTAGGATGTTCCCTTTGAGCAGCAAGAAACACTTGCCCATTGTGAGTGTGACTGAGCACCAGCACAGATTTCCCAGGGAGCCTGTGGAATCTCCATCACTGCAGATATTCAACAATCATCTGGACTTTCTGGACCTGTGAAAGACACCGCTTGTCACAAATGTCCATCTGGACATCAGCTGTTAACCATTGCTTTTTGGATATGACCATCCAGCCAATTCCTTTTCTGCCAGTCTATTATCCATCCAGTCTGTCTCTTCAATTTAGAGAGAATATTGTGAGAACCATGTCAAAGGCCTTACACAAGTCTAGATTGATGACATACATAGCCCTCCCCTTGTCCACTAATGAAGTCCATTACAGAAGGCCACTAAGTTAGTCAGGCAAGGTTTTCCCTTGGTGGAAGTGTGTAGGTTGTCTCAAATCACTTCCCTGACTTCCATGTGCCCTCCCACAACTTCTTGGAGAATCTGTTCCATGATGTTACAAAGCACAGAGGGGAGGCTGATGGGTCAGTAGTTCCCAGGGTCCTTCTTTCTACCCTTTGAAAAATGGGTTCAATGTTTCCCCCGCTCCAGTCAACCGGGATTTCCACTGACTGCCATGACTTTCTGGATATCATTAAGAGTGTCTTATCAACTACATCAGCCAATTTCTGCAGGACTCATCAAGTCCCATAGAATTATGTATGACCAGATTCCTCAGATGGTCACAAACCTAACCATCTCTTACAGTCGGAAGCACTTTGCTCCCCCAGTTCCTGTCATGAGGTTTATCCACTCAAGAACAGTGAGTAGAGAATAAGTGTGTAGAGAGGTTGCTATTGAAGACTGACAAATAAAAATTGAAGCATACCTCAGCCTTCTCCTCATCTGTCTTTACCAGGTTTTTGACCTTCCCCTTTTGGTTGATATACCTGTAGAAGCCCTTCTTGTGATTCTTTGTGTGCCTTGCCAAGTTGAACTCCACCTTTGCCTTGGTCTTCCTCATCCCATCCCTATGCAACTGGACAGCATTGCAGTGCTGTTCCCAAGATACCTGTTCCTGCTTCATTGCTTCACCTCCTTCCCTTAAGTTTGACCAGAAGTTCTCCACTCAGCCATGCTGGTCTCTTGCCTTCCTTGCTTGAATATTTGCTCCTGGGAACTGCTAGGTCTTGTGCTCTATGGAAGACTTCCTTAAACATTTACCAGCTCGGTTCTGCTTCCTTGTCCCTGAGAGCAGTTTCCCAGAGAGTCCCAATGACTAACTCCTTGAACAGCTGGAAATTTGCTTTCCTAAAGTTCAGGGTCCTGACTTCACACTTCTCTTGAACCATATCTCTCAGGGAGTGCAAGACTCCGTTGGTGCAGCCCAGGCTGCCTTCAATCTTGATATCTCTGACAAGCTCACTTATGTTAGTGACCCTCAGGTCATTGCACCTCTTCTGGTAGGGCTGTCTCTTTCCTGGTTTAAGCAATTATCCTCCATACATTTCAGGAGTTTCCTGCATTGCCTGTAGCTTGTTGTGCTACTTTTCCAGCAGACATATAGGTGGTTGAAGTCCTTCAGCAGGACAAGAGCCTGCAAGCGTGATGCTTCCTGTAGGTGGGGCAAGGCAGCTTCCTCAATAAACTCCTCTTGACCAAGGGCCTGTAGTAGACACTGACCACAAGGTTCCCTTTATTGCCTTCGTCTCTTGATGATTACCCACAGGCTTTTGATCTGCTCCTGACGGTTCCTCAGAAACATGGGTTTGTTGCCCATGCTGGGTTGTCAGCTGTGTTGCTTTCTAACGGGAACACACTTTAGCTCCTTTGAGATATTTCAGCACTATTTGCCTTTTGGCTCCTATTGCCTCATGGACTCTTGGCTCATCTCTGTTATTTTCAAGTATGATCCATTGTTCCCACAGGCTGAGTGCCCTTGCTACCACCCCATCCCTCTACCCTTCCACACCTTGCCTAGTGCAGGCCTAGTATTATCCCACACCTCCTTGAAGTCTAGTTTAAAGCTCTGTCAGTGACCCCCAAGCAAAGACCCTCTTCTTCCTTTGAGAAAGATGAATCACATCCGATGCCATCAGGACTGGTGCCATGCAGATCATCATCAGAAAAAGCAAAATTCTGGTAGTAACATCAGCCATGGAGCTATATTCTTTTTTGATGAAGAATAGATAAGTGTTACTTGCTGCCTTCTGAGAAAGTAGCATTGATCCCATAAATAAATATGGGACTGCCATGTGAGAGGAAAGACTCCCATTGGCTTGGTACCTCAGGCAGCACAATTTTTGAGTTGGGAAGTTTATATCAGACAGAAAATAAATGTCACAAAGACTACTGAATTAATGTATATTTTTCATATTTCTGCTAGAATAGTTCCCACCAAACTCAGGAATAAGCAATGCATATTTGTAAAATAAATTAATTCAAAGGTGCAGAAAAGGAGACTATCAGTCAATATATTTTGCAGCATAGTATTATTCTAGCAATAAAAATAGTAAGACATAGAAATTAATGTTTATGCTTAAAGTCAGAGGCTTAGTTTATTAAGCCATTTTTCCATATCTACCATAATATTCTAACAGTCATCCCATATTGAAACCAGTTCTTCTTAATATCTTCATGATAATGGTTTTAAACTAAAAGAGGGTCAAATTAGTCTAGCTGTAAGGAAGGAATTCTTTACAATAAGGGTGGTAAAACAGTGGCACAGGTTGTTCAGAGAGGTGGTGGATGCCCCATCCCTGGAAACATTCACAGTCAGGTGGACAGGGCTCTGAGCAACCTGATCTAGTTGAAGATATCCTTGCTCATTTCAGGGAGTTGGACTAGATGACCTTAAAAGGTCCCTTGCAACAGAAACTATTCCACAATTTTAAGTCTCAGTATGCCATGTTTTTTTCCGATGATTTCAGGTTGTATGGATTGATTCGTTCTGTAGAATAGAAAATTTGAGACTTAACTTTATTGTAATGGTATTAAATTCTTTAATAAACATATGAATAAGGAATATGTGTTTCTTATACTAAGAATCATGCTTATGAGTACTGAAAATTTAGTGTCACAAGGGGGTGCAGAATAGGGAGCATGACAGTAATGTCACATTAAGATAGTTGAGGTCAAAAAAAGAAAAAAAACAACCCCACAAAAATTATTCCACTGTTGTCAGGACTGATAGAACTATATACAGCGAAGCATGTCAGAAGATGGAACTTGGGAGTATCTTCATTGGTTTTTTTAAAGCTTACATACTTCAGAATGGTATTTTCTAATACCTCAGATGCTTTTTTGTTTGTTTGGTTGGTTTTTTAAACAAAATTATCTAGGGTTTGAGAATAAGATGATGAAAAATTGCAGTGGATGCCTAAAAAAAAATTTTAATAATTCTGTTTGTCATCAGCACTGTACATTGATGACTTAGTAGTCAGCAGGCAACTGGCCTTTGTTTTGGAGTTGTGGCTTTTTATGATCCAGTTATTAAAATTATTGGAAATGCCTCTCTGCCCAAGTTCAGGCACACATAAGTCCAAATGCCAAAGTCAATAGTATGGGGTTTATTTCATAGCAAATGTAAGGCAGAGAAAGAGAGATATAAAGAAATAGGAAAAAGGAGGGGAGGAAAAAAAAAGAAAGTGACAGAGATTAGAATAGAAAATATATTACCACTGTGGGACCTGGAGGGGTCCCATTCTTCTGGTCTTCCTGCTGGTGAGGGTCCCACAAAACATAGAATCCAAAGGATTAATATGCATTCAGTAGATGCCCAGGCACCTCCTCTGAGTGGGGGTGGGGAAGCTTTGCATTCTCATGCAACAGGCTGTGGATTTGCGGCATCACTTGGATCACGTGCAGTCCTCTGGTGGTGGAAGGCTTCAGGAACGAGATTGAGAGTTTATGACCCTTTCTCTGCTGACTCTCAAGTGAATGTCCTGTGTGTACACGGTCTTCTTGGAGCAAGGATGGTTATTCCATTGGTTTGGTGTCGAGAGATTTTGCCATCACACCCCCAAAACCTTTCTCCTCCACCACCCACTGGGCCTTGTTTACTTCTCCTCAGACCTGAGATGATTAGACAATAGTCTTATCTCAAGTTCCCAGTCACAGTCCAAATTCCAGTCAGAAGGCATTGGGAAGGGGGTGGTTTGGTGGTCACAGACAGGCAGTTGCTTCCTCGCAGTTTGACAAAAGGTCTTTCTATGATTTTGACNACGGTCTTCTTGGAGCAAGGATGGTTATTCCATTGGTTTGGTGTCGAGAGATTTTGCCATCACACCCCCAAAACCTTTCTCCTCCACCACCCACTGGGCCTTGTTTACTTCTCCTCAGACCTGAGATGATTAGACAATAGTCTTATCTCAAGTTCCCAGTCACAGTCCAAATTCCAGTCAGAAGGCATTGGGAAGGGGGTGGTTTGGTGGTCACAGACAGGCAGTTGCTTCCTCGCAGTTTGACAAAAGGTCTTTCTATGATTTTGACAAAGTTTAAGACATTACCAACATTTTAGTCCATTGCATGACTTTACCATCTTGAGGGGGAGCTCTCAAGGATAATCCATGCAAGAGGGGCTATCATGCCCCCAGGAATGAAGGGGTGGGGGGTGGGGGTTGGAATTTGTGGAGAAGGAATTGGGTGCTGATGAAGAGCAGAAAGAGGAAAGAAAGAACAGGTCCAAAATGTGGCTGGGGTTGGATAACAGGAAATAGAAGGGGATGAAGCCAAGGCTGGAGGAGGAGTCTTCTGTGCTGCTTCTTCACCTGTTCCCACTTCTGAGTTTTCAGAAAGAGAGATTGCATTGACAATAACCTGCTTAAGAGCAAATTGTGTTTATCTGATCACCTGTTCAGTAAATGAATCAAGGTTTTGAATGAAAAATAACCCATTCACCAGAAATACAGTTTGCATTGTGACATGGATACTGCAGAATAGTGAATTCAGTTTGCAGAAGGAAAGTTCTCATTTTTTCATAATTTCTCAGTACTCAACTTTGCACACAATACTATTTTAATGCAGGTTAACTTGATCTGCTTCCATGCAGCAGTTTTGAAAACCTGCACACAAACAAAATCCAAAAGACCCAAGCAAAACAAAAATTCATCAGCTGGAAAAGGAGTTGTGCTTTCAGCAATCTTTGGCCCAGTAGGTACAGAACACAGACATAAAACTAGAACTAATAGGTTACATTGTCCTGGAATTAGGTTTCATGCTATTTACAGGGGATAGAAAAATGCAAAGACAAAGGGCAGAAAAATATCAAATTCCTTTTTGCCAAGACCCATCCCACTTTCTCTTGCTTTCATCTAATCCTACTGTTTCTGGCTTCAAGTTTTATTCATTCGTCTTCTATGCATGCTGTTATCATGCCGTATATCTCTTCATCTGTAGACTTTCCCCTTCACTGTTGCTGCCTACCTTGTAAACTCAGAAAAATCTCCTTTGCATCTCTGATGACAACTTCTGCCAAAGCCTGCACATCCCTTCCCAAACCTCTTTCTCTTCTGCTTTTTTCTATCTGGCTTCTGTAATCTTTTACCTTCCTTTTAGTGGGTTCCATTTTGACCACTTACCTTTTTCTGGCTTATGCAGGGAGAAGCATCTGACAGTGTTGGGCATACATTCAGCATTCAGCTTCAGATTTTGACTCCAGAAATGCAAAAGGAGATTGGCCCAAGATTTGAATATACTCTTTATTGAGATACTTGTCAGGTATGAAAAGTCAATTATATAATTTGTTAGACAGCTCTAACAGTTTTCTTTGAGAAGTCTCCACCGAGCATATGTTCACTGTGGCTGCTTCTGAAAACCTATAAATTGCCACCACTTGCAAATAAAGTGATAGATTCCTTATCTAAACCCTATGTGACTAAAGCTTCTAGCAGACAGAAATTGGGTCTTCCCAAAAAATAAACCTGATAATGAATGTCATCCTGGATGGGTGGCAGGGATTAGAGGGGAAATTTATGCATAAGATTAAAGGGTATTTAAATACAGAAATAAGTAATGTATTTTTTAAATAATAATTTACTTTTTGGCTTCCTAAAAGCCTTTTAAAAAACAAGGTTGTAGTATCTGCACATGTGTGTGTTTGTGGCCCTATAATGAACTTTTGCATTTTTCATTTTTGCTGTGTTGTCTGGGGTGTACATTCACCCTTGCTCACATTTATTGATTACTGTGTAAACAAACAATCTTTTTAAAAAACTTTTTCTGAGAACTGTTAAAAGTCTCAACTTTGTGACTGAATTTTGTCTTCTTGAGACTATCATGATGTTTGTGATGACAGGCTATGCAGGAACAAAAAATAAACCAAAACAATATAACAGCTTAACTGTGATGAGTTACAGCAGCCAGCTGTAACCCCAGTAGAAAGGCACTCCCAAGTGCAGAGCACGTGTGGGCGTCCTGTTCTCAGACTTCTCTTGACACAGCTCTGCACAGCCCATTTAGAAATACAAAGTCCTCACAGCACGGCAAGATGGGATGGAGAGGTGCATGTAGTTAGCAAAGTAATATGAAAAGATTATTAACACAAAATAGGCATTTATTTCCATCACAGGCCCAACAAAATGCCATGGTTGTGGTTTATAAGAATCTTCTACAATATTTAAATTACTCTGACTCAAAATGTCTCCCTTTTCTGGGGAAAACAGAATGAAAATTAATTCATGCAAGCTTACTGATGGTACACACTTTTTATTTATTTAACAAACTAGGAAGCACACAGAACAGGGAGAATGTATCAGGGTAGGTACAGATGCTCCCTGGGCACTCACAGACATCCCATTACCCCAGCCAGGATCAGGCAGCCAGGTGGAAGCAGGCAGAGGCAGCCCTTACCTGGGCTTTAGGAGGGGAACAATGTGGGGAGGGCCAGGCTGGGACATCAACCCAAGGCTGGGAAAGGCAGGGCTGAGAGGGGTGGTGACCAGTTCTGCTGCAGCATCACTGGGGCAGGAGCTGGTGGTCCTGGGGACTGACATAGGGTCTTGGGTCCTATATAGGATGGGGAGAGGCCCAGATGGAGTCTGGGCAGCACTGGTAAGGTTTGTCAGTGCTATGAGGGTCCTGAGAGAATAGAAAATGGGTTTTAATTTGTATTCCAAATAAAAATATAATAAAGTTTTGAGGGAGAGGGGGGAAAGCCCAAAGAGACAATTTTTTTCAACTAGCTTTGTTATAATCTCTGAATTTCAGCAAAAAACCTAAATGGAGTATTGAGTGGTTTCCAAAAGCTGAGAGAGTAAGTATTTAGATAATTATTCTACTCATTTAGAGTAATTTTGTCCTTAAATTAGGAGTGCATAAATAGGTTCATGTATGAAGAGATCAGACAATAATACAATAAACACGGTGTCAAATCTAATTAGGTACCAAGTTTTCTAGTTATACATTAGTCTTTCTGTACTATTTGTCACAGCTTGGAATCAATGGTTTATTGTGGTTGTGGAAAATTTCTATGCAAGTGGCAGATATACATAAAATTACACAGTGATGTAAAGAAACCTTCAGCATATGGTATTCTTTACAAGAGAGCAATGAAATAAGAGCTTGTGCAAGTTCATTTATAAATCCTTGGTCATTATGCAAAATAAAGAGATACCTGTTTTCTATCAATTTACAAGTTTGTCTTAATTCCTTTTAACCATCCAATCACAGAATAGCTCCAGTTGGGAGGGCCCTTAAAAGTTCTCCTGGTCTTCATGGGAAAGGGAGCCTGGATTATAGAGCACCCTGTCCAATCACACATTGAAAACCTCCAGTGATACCTGTGAAGGTTGTTCCATAAGTGATTGTTCTAACTGTAAAAAATTATCTTTTTTATGCCAAGATAAAACCTCCTGTGGTGCTATTTTTATCTGCTGCACCATTTCCTCTCCACGTGGCTCCGAGTGAAGAGAAATCGTCTATCTTCTATGTAGCTGCCCTGTAAGTGACCATCTTCAATACATACAAACCTCACCACCTTTCTTTGTCATACTAACTGTAATAACGCAACACTTACAGCTATGATTAGTGATTATTAGATTGGCATACAAGCATTTCTATAATAAAACTAAATTCTGTCCTGATAAATTCCAGTAACAGTTTCTTCTCTATTTCTTATGATGAAACAGGCTTTGTTTGCTGCATACAAGAAAAAATATATTTGACAGTACTGAATGTCCTCAATCAAGAAAGTGGGTTCCAAATCATAAAAAGACTGATGACTGAGTTTTGCCCTGGGCAGTTTTAGACTAGTCCTAGATTATTATAGCCCTGTCCATCAAAATGAGACATTTATTTCTTTCAGTATTTGGGCCACACTGTCTTTCATTTTAAACTGAGGTGGCTGATTATTTTCGTCACGCGCTTAGTCTTAAAGGATAGCTGATACGAGTGTTGATGGCTGCTTTGCATTATTTTACTAAAGTTTCACAGAAGAGATCCATCTTATGTACAAAGTCACATGCTGAGTACCAGCAGAAAATGTATCCTGACAGACTGGTAGCTTATTTGTTGAAGTTTAGGGAATTATTTTGCTGAAATGGAACAATATTAAAAACAAACAAACAAAAAAAAACCCCGAACAAACAAAACAAAAAAACTCACCAATACTTTGCCAGCAAAGGACTTAAGTATTTGTTTAAGATCAAGCACTTTAGGTAAGTGCTTTGCTGAGTTAGGTCATGAAATAAGAAATACAGATTAACTTGTGTCTATGACCAAGCACTGAGAACCTGTGCAATAAATTTATTGTTCTCAAATCAATAGGTGCCTATACCTCAAGTTCTGTTTTCAAAGACCAGAATCAGTGATTTCTAACTGATTTAATACAATGACATTTAATCATTTACTGTTTCTGTGGAGAGACATGAAAATATCTGACTTACTCATTACAGCAATGGACAAATATATAATAGACTCAAAGCGATGTGGAAGAAATAACCTATATGCTGACTACATGCCATGAGAAATAATATTGCATGTAGAACTAATCTATATGCACATGAATAAAATACAGACATCAGTACTGAAATCTGGTGTAAAATCCTGTGTATCAATGCCTGACATGTAATTCGAAATTGTAGTTGTGGCTCTTGATTGCCCTATATGGATCGGCATGCCAATCTATGATGCTGCTAGAGAGAGTCATCCGTTAGGAAAGAAAAATTATTTAACAGGGGTTTTTACATAGTAAATAAGCAACAAATTAAGTACATAGAGTTCTTAAAATGCTTTGTTCTCATATAAATTCTAAATACAGATGTCAAGGGCAGGTGAACTTACACTACTGGTAGCATTATACATACAATATATTATACATACAATATATTAGAAATTACAGCTTAGAAATCACACAGACTAATACATTTTTATTACTTCTGTGATACATGTTTCACAAGTAGAAAGCACGTCGGACAGATACATGGAAAATCATTGTGGGAGCTATATTGCATATGGCATGCACAGATGCCTGTGGGATGTCTTCAATAGAGTTTATTTACTTCTATGACAATAAATTACACTTTAAACTTCAACAATTTCAGGCTATTTAAACATGGTGCCATTGAGAGGTGTTACTGTTGAAGTCTGCTCTATCCCTAAATGTGGTAAAACATTATGGAGGGGAAAAAAAATCTGTTTAATAATCCTAAGAGAGAAAACAGTGAAATTTATGGCATTCAAATTCAGAGAAGAAAACGTGAAACTGTGCACCATCAATCATGTTTAAGTAAAAAAACTCCAAGATTTCTGTCATACAAACTATAGTGTCTTTCATACACACTTGAAGTTAAGAATTATTAGTCTACACACCACCTCTACTCCTGTTACCTTTAGGAGCTGCAAATGCAGTTCCTATTTGACCAATGTGTTTTCATTTCCTGGTGCAAGCAAACACAGTACAGCTTACAGTTCTAAAAGATTTTTGGCATACATAATTGTTCTTTCTTCTCAGTTTGCAAATTATTTCTGCTGAGTATTTCATTCTGCAAGGAAAATATAATTTATTAAATAACTCAGCAAATATATAAATAGATCATCATGCAAAACACAAACAAACAAACACTTTCAGTGGAAAATGCTGATTCTAGCAGTATACTTGCACAAATACTGTACAATAATCATCAACTTTTGCTTTGATAGTCTGAGAAACTAAATTCCTTTTAATTTTCATATCACAGCATATTCTGATGCATTTATGCAGTCTTCAGTCATCCCACTTTTTCAGATACTCATCCCAGATTCTTTTTTACTTTCAGATTGAATTTTCATTTCCATTATCAAGACACTCTCAGCGTGGAACGTTACCATGATCCAGTGACAGCTGTCATCTAAGCAGAGCTTGACTTCAGTGATGTTTTTTATGTGGACTTTAAACTTGGAACATAGAAGAGCAATTTTCAGAAACTGTTGTTGTTACCTTAAAGCATTATGAAATCATATTGTGCTGGTACTTTTCAAAATCCAGAGGGCTTTTACATGCTGGTGGCAGCACAGCTCCAATGGTCTGTTAAGGCTTCATTCACAAAGACCTCTCCATATCAATGAAATTCCGCAACTGTAAACAGTTTTGTTCTGCCAGGCATTTTCAGGTAAATCTGAAAATGTCAGTAGCACACATTAGAAGTAAATAAACAAAATTTATAATGAGGTCATAGTCTAAAGTTCTTGTGCAGTATTTCTTCAGTGAAAATTTGAGATTTGGAAAAAAACCTTCAGATTTTGCCCTGCAATATTTAAATATTTAGGTTATAAAGCAATATACTCTGTTTCTTATATGCTGTTCTGGTTTAAAGGTAAACCGGCAGAAGAAATGGACCCACCACAAGAGAGATTATAAGTCAGAGTTACAATTTAATGAAAGATACTACAATAAATACACTAACACAAAGANTAGAATACATAGCTTTGATCACCGCCACACAGTGATAACTGGTCCCTCTTGCTGAACTATGACATATGCTTATACACAATATTGGTTGCAATACATAAATGCAGTAATTTACCCTGAAGAGTGTACTTTATGTAGAAAGTTGTGCAATGAAACCTGTCCATTTTTCTGATAAAATGGAAAAAACCCTCTAAAACTGTTCAGGCTTTGACAAAGATTAAATCATCCTTCAGTGCTTATCTGTGTGCTGTATTTGTGAATATGAATAGATCATTTTCTTCAAACTTACTGTTCATGCATGAAAAATTGAACGTATGCATGAGTTTATGTAGGATCTTGACATTAAATAAGCATTATGAATGTACTGAGTTTGCATTGTGATTCAGTGTCTTCTGGATACAGCTTAAGGACATTTCTGTTGCCATGAGAAACATTCACTTCCTGCCTCTTGTCCTGTAATAGTTTTGTGGTTGTGTAGAAGACAGTTAGTAATACAATCTCTTAATTTTCACGAAAATTAAAATAACCTAAAATAACAGAAGTGAAACATACTACAATATAAAAACATTAAAAGTCACTAAATGTTAAATCCCTCATTTCAAAAATTCCCTACTACACATTTAAGGTGGTAGCTACTGAATCTCTTCATTAAAAATTTTCATTATCTTCAACCAAGTCCGTTCTTTATGAAATCAGAAGATGTGTTTCACTGAATTCAGTTGAATTTTGCCAAATTCGTAACTCTGGACATACCTGGTCTTTTCTAAGTGCTTGAGGTTACATTTTTAGATTCTATGCGCCAAGAAACTGAGATAGTAAAACCAGAGATACTGGGGGGTGGGGGGAGGAGGGGTGCAAGGGGAAAGCTGAAAAATCACTCCTTAGATTAGACCACAATTATAAATTGATAAATATCACTCTATACTCCAACGTCACATAGTGGAAGCAGGTTGTAGTCATGACAGATAATTTCATTAGTGTAAAAAATCATTCCAATATTTCAGGCAACTCAGATAGAGCTATGATAGATAGATCTTTAAAAAGGGACTGCTGTTCCTCACATCTGACAGAATTTGTGGTCATCAAAAGCAGTTCCCAGGCCGTTGTTAAGAATAAATGTAAATTAGGCATGATCTTCTTCAGCTTTAACTACCTGAGTGGCACTAACTGTAATTCTTTCTATCTGTGCCTCCTATCACTTTGAAACATAACTTAATGGAGACCCAGAGCCGTCTTTCCTTCCAACACATTCAGCTTCCATTGACTTCAGTGGGAAATGAAGGGCAAAAACTCTGCAAGTTTTAAACATTACTCATCGTAGTCCTCTTCCGTTCATACAGTTCTACAGGACATGTTAACACACACAGGGCTGTGGTTCTGAATGCAAGAAAAAATTAAGTGTTCAAGAGCACATACTGTCTGCCTGGCTCTTTCAAATCACTGTGCAGAATTCTGTTTTTTCTGTAATCATAATTATAGGATTGCTGTCAATTTACATGGGAGTATTGGAGGCAGGAATTTGTCCCACTGACATTACATTGTAGGTTGATGTAGCAGCCCATCAAGATTAGTAAAGATAGAATTTGGCTCACAAGGGAAAAACCCTCAGGGTTTATAGTCCAACTGAGAGAAGTAAAAGTACATAGTATGCCTGATTACAGTACAAAAAGGATGTTAAACATCCTATAAGTTCTGCTTTTCTGTATTTTATATATATCAGACAATAAAAATACTATATTAGATAAAAAGTAAAATGAATGTTACTAAAAAATGACTTTGTCCTAAGGCAACATCCCACCTATCCTAATACTAACATGTATGAATATGGTGAGGATGTATCAAGCCATTGTTTAGATTATCTCTCAGGTCTCAGAGCAAAATGCATTCTGTGGAAAGCTGAATGATGGAGTTTAAGTGACAACATAATTTTCCAGCTGTTCAGAAAAGGTGTATCATGGTGTCTATTACTGCAGTAAAATTAACCAATGGCCATATCCATCTGGGCACAATCCTGTAAATGTTAGGAGTCCTCAATTTCTTCTTTTCTGTTTAGGTCAGAGGGAGTCTAGAATTTGCTGAGCATTTTGTATTCAAATAAGAGGAATAAAGAAGATCTGTCATTACCTGTCAGAGTTGGGTCAACAGCCAATAATATCAAACTGATCGTACCATCATTAAATTAAGTCCAAGACATACCAGTATGAAACACGGTGCCAGTGGAAATTTGTTGTGCATTAGATGATTTGTGTCTGTTTCTCTAACATTAACTCTGAAGGTCTCTTGGAGCAACAGCAAGACAGAGTATGAAAGAAGCTTGTTTTCTGCATCCCAAAGGAAAAGAATCATCTGTGTGAACTGCTGTTACAATGGCAAAAAATTTCTAAAAGTACTTTCCTTGCAAAATACTTATGCAATCTCTGCAAAAGAAATGAGGATTATCTTAATCTTAACATCAGTTCTTATTTTAGATCCAAAAAATGTTGTCTGCTTTGGGAGGATAACAAATTTGACACTTTTCATCTGTCTAATGTATAAATTTTCCTTTTTCTTGCAGTGGCCTGAAGGAACAATGTCACAGCTGGACATAATTTCTGAGGACTGTAACTTCTTTACTGAGGACTGTAGGGCTGTAAATTTGTTACTTCTTTACTTCAACTGTAATCTTCCAGTGGACTGACAAGATTCTTTCCACTTGTCAGTCACATCTCAAGGCCCACCACGTTCCTCATTCAAGAGCTTTGTCTCAAACAGTGAATGGCGCCATCTAAATGGCACAATGCAAATGTGCTACTGCTTTATGTAGTGGTCAAATCTTTCTCTCTCAAATCAGATATCATGAACATTGTCTTGATTTGATATAGAATGAAAAGAAACAAGTGTTTCCATTAGGCTTTCAGCCTGATAACTTCCTAAGAAACTTGATTTTGCTGAGTATCAAGCTCCTTTCAAATAATGCTTTCATGAACCCTTAATAGAAGAGTGGCTAAAGTCTTCTGTTGCTCTGATAAATTTAGAAGAAATCAGGGGAAAATGCAGACACTCTAAAATGTCTCAAAAATGTAAGATTATTATCTTACAATTAAAAAAATCTATATAACAAAGAAGATGAATGTTCATTTGAAGTCTGAGCCTACTTTCACAAAATTTAGTCTCCCGAGTGATCTTTTTTCTCTGGAAAGTTAGTAATGTGAGAAAATATTACTGCTGTTGCAAGAGCTCCACTAACAACTTTACCACTAACATTCTACAGAATAATTTGTTAAAGTACGATACAGGTTGATGCTGTATACCAGGTCCTTCTGCCCTCTCTATCTACTCAGGATCTGAGACACGAACAGAAAGGCAAGACCAAACAGGAACTCAATTACTCTCCTGTGATCCAAACCCCATATCTCTGAAAATGGCTGTACGTTATAAACCATGTAGTCAGGAAAGTCAGCAAATGCGTCATATTTTTAACCAGAGTAACCTGATTTTGCAGAAATGCAATGAAGCACTAGTCAAATAAAAAACTCATAGCATGGGAACTTAGCATAAATGCAAGGGGAAACACTCAGGTAGCCAGATTACTACACATCCAGATAGGAGTGCTCATGACAGTTTGCTCATTTAATGATTCCCAAAGTGAACACTTCAATATTTCCTTGATGTCTTCTTTATTTTGTAGCTTCTAACAACCTTTTTAAAAACCTCTTGGAACCTTTCTCTAAATATGCTACTTGTTTCTAGGAAAAATGAAGGAAAAGGCTTGTGGTACAAACACTACAATTAATAGAAATCTTACCTGTCTAGCCCAGCTGTGATCTTCTTTCACTGCTTTATACTGCTTTTATCTTTTTTTGAGAAAAAACCTTTTCTTAAATGAGCATTCTTCCAGCCTGGGGCAACAAGAGTACCAAAAAGCCAAACAAATAATAGTAGTTGAAGCAAAAGAAGCTGATATTCACTTACTTGATAGTCTACTTTTATCCATTCTTTAAAAAGTAGGGGGTTTAGCCACTATTGTGTCATATCATTATGATATTTTAGTCACCCTGACCCATCTATTATTTTTGGAAATGCCTCGATAGCATTAGAACTTCCATACCAAAGTATCACACTATAGTTAGCAAGACCTAAAAGCAGGAGCAAAGAGTCAAACAAATTGTTGCTGGCTATTGACATTTCAATCCATTATGATGCAGACAAGTGAAATGTTAAATGTCATAATGCTTTTAACAACATGATCTAGTTGTTGCCTGCCCCACTCTAGTCCATATTGGTAAAGCAATACAGGTAACAGAAATGACAGAAGACTTTAAAGAAAACTTCAGAGTCAGTAGATCTGAGTGGAATCCTCTACTGAGAGAGCAATCCTCTTTATTTTTTCTATACCTCCTCATCAAATAGGTGGTGTAATTTCAAATAATTCCACTATGAACTGTAAACCTGAGAGAGAGCAAGGAGTACAGAAATAGCCTCTCTGCACAATATAAGCCCCCTTGTGACTTCAGGAGTTCATGATCCCTAAAATAAGAGGTCGTTCAACATCCCCAGGCTCATTGCCAGGTCTCTTTAGATCAGATATTGCTGGTCTTACTGACTGGTGCCAAATTATGTGTGATGGTTTTCCTGATAGACTGAACTGTCTGCCATGGACTGAGCGGAGACCACTAAACTAATTTCATGTAGGAGTTCAGGTTTAACTCATTTTTAAACAACATTAACATATTTCATATATTTTCTCTCCAGGAGAAAAAAAAATAGCCCTTGAGAGGCCAAGACAGAATAGTTTCTATAACATAAGGTAATCTTAAATATGATAAATGTAGGACCTGCCTATGACTTGCTGTCAATTACAGAATTTATCCCATATCAGATGAAAAATTTTAATAAACACTTAAGTGTTATAAGGTATGCTTCTTACCAACATGAATTATGTATCTATCTGCAGCCAAATGTATG
>WBMV01008712.1:0-74974 GCA_013396655.1 Campylorhamphus procurvoides
CACGCCGGGTCGCAGGTGGCAGCGCGGAGGGTGCTCCGGAGGGCCAGCCGAGGGTGCGGTTCGGGGTGCGCTCGTCGCCTCACGCCGATGAAGAGGGGTGCGCGATCGCCGTGGGGCAGCACCAGTGGCTGCAGGACTGCAGGTTCAACGTGACAGCGAAAACATTCTTCATCATCCACGGCTGGACAGTGAGTATGGGGCGGGGGGGGACCCTGGGCAGAGCTTGTGCAGTGCGCTCAGAGCGAGCACGCTGCCCTGCAAAATGGGCTGCGCCTCCAAAATGCTTCTGTCCTGGAGGTTCTGTGGCTGCTCCATCCCTGGAAGAGTTCGAGGCCACTTTGGATGGAGTTTGGACCCTCTAGACCCAGTGGAAGGTGACTCTGCCCAAGGCAGGGGAGTTGGAGCTAAATCATCTCAAATGCCCCTTTCAAACACAAACTGTTCTGGATTTCTATGAATATGTGGGATTTGTGAACACTTTTCATGTCTCAAGCACTGTGGTCTCTTAAAAGCTGCACCTGAGGTCTCTGGAACAAAGTGATGTGGGTCAGGTTTAAGAACTGTGTGGAATCACCCAGCTCATTCATAACTGCACAAGGTCACTTCATACTGTACAACATGAATGTAGTAAAGAGAATTTGGGATTTTTCCCTAAAGTCCAACTCACTGACCACTATGAATGCAACACTTGACAGGCACGTGCATAGACTTTCCATAATCATAGCTGAGTGCCCACAACCCTGTTGTATGCTACAAGGTCTCCTTGATAAAGGAACAAGAGGGCACACAGACTTTATCAAGACTTTATTCTTCTGCATTTCTTGTGGACAAGTGTGTGCCACAAGGGGACTTATCAGCTCTGCCAGGGCTTATGCAAACAGCAGTGCCAGGGCTGGGGAATAATTTTACAATCCATCAGAATTTCTGGAAGACTTGAGAAAAAGAGCGATAAGGTGGCACGTAACGAATGCCTCTCCCTCCTGCCTTAAAAGGCAAGTGGCTAATTACAGCCAGAGTCTCAAAACCTGTTTTTCTTACTCCATTAGTGCAGTGCTGAGAAGTTCTGGGGCTTGCAGAGGAGCAGCATGCAGCTGGAGCAGAATATGTAAATGGTATACAAATAACGTACCTGTGAATGTGTCATCTTGATCCTGCAAGCTGGAAAATAACACTTGAATCTCTTTCTAGATGAGTGGCATGTTTGAAACGTGGCTGGGCGACCTGGTGTCCGCTCTTCAGGAGCGGGAGAAGGATGCCAATGTGGTTGTGGTGGATTGGCTTTTTCTTGCCCACCAGCTCTACACTGATGCTGTGAACAACACGCAGATTGTTGGAAAAACCATAGCAAGGCTGCTTGACTGGTTACAGGTAATACGAGAGAAGAGCAGCCTCTGTTGTAATGTTCCATGAGGGCCTGTTGCACAAGGCAGAGCCTTCACCAGCTCCAGGGCTCACCAGTGGGGCAGGCTCTGGTGTAATCCCCATCCCAGGGCTTGGCAGGGTGCTGGCTCATAGCTGGGGTGCTGTGCTCAGCACGGTCAAGCACTGCCCTGCTTCCCAGGGAGATGCTGCCTTGCGTGTGCTAGGATCAGTGGTGCTGAAGTGGATCTCAGGTTTGGAAGCCCTGCCTGAGCAATGTGAACTTGGGAGTTGGGCATTCAAAGGCAGCAAGAGGGTGGGAGAGGAGGAGGGAAGGCCCACGGGGCTGCACTTGGCACCTGAGGGTGCAGCCAGTGCTGAGGTCTGCTGGCAGCTCCCTGGGGGAAGGCTGCTCCAGGTGCTGCCTGAACAAAGAGTGCCATAATTGGGGTTGGAACACGGGTAAGCCACAAGTACCATCTAAACCATTCAGCTTGTCTCGGTGAAATACAGAATGAAGCATGCTTATCTGCCCCCTCCCTCCAAATCCCTTCTTGCAATTGGACTTTATAGTCCTGCAGGACAGGAGTGGTGCCAGATTTCCTGAAAGACAGGGGGTCAAATGATCATGTCTTCTTTTCTGTGCAGGAGAACCCCCTCTTCCAGCTTGAGAATGTTCACCTCATTGGCTACAGCCTGGGTGCCCACGTGGCTGGCTTTGCTGGTAACCACGTCCATGGCACTATAGGCAGAATTACAGGCAAGTGGCTTTTTAAGCAGTCTCTTACCTTTCCTTTGTGGCAGAGTTTCCCCGAAGAGGCTTGTTTCCTGTGTGGCTGCAGTGTTATTTTGGGTTTATTCTTTCTGAAATGACAAGTTTCCTACCTGTGGCAGCAGTGGGAAGCATGGGTCTCTTTGCATCAGATATAGCAGGGGTTCAATGAAAAACCCTTACTGAGGTCAACCTGATCAGGAGTTTATTTGAGGTTACATGTGGGTTCAAAACAGGTCCAGCTCAAGCTCTTACTTTGCAAACCCTATGCCTTTGAGTGATACTGTTTTTGTAATTATAGCTCATAAGCTGATGGAAGTGAGAGTTACTGGGTGCTGTCCCACACGATGTCTCATTAAAAAACCCCAAACTCGAACCCCTTGTTCTGGAAATATCTGGAGAGTTTGCTTGCTGTTCCAGGGGAAAAGCTGATTTCAACATGTGAGAACTTAGGGCATAGTACAAGGAGTTGTATTAAGGATTTGGATGTGAAACTGGCAGTGATAATTACACAAAGCCTAGCAATAAATATCTGTAGTTTATCAGGAGAAAGATATTGCTTAACAGTCAAGTTGGACAATGGCTTCAGTAGGGCGTGAGGCTCAAGGGTTAACAGAGCATCCCAAACCCCTCATGGGATCTCAGATACAGGGATTACCTGGCTGCTGCTTAAATTGTGTTAGTCCCTCCATATGTCCAGTCTGAAAACAGACTAAATGTCTCTGAGGCAGCTTTGTCTGCCAGCTGTCCCTGAGGTGCTAGACCTCTTCTGGTGTTTTGGAGCTGCCTCTTGAAATACCTCTTCACTGTGATCTGGCAAAGGCTTGCTGGTTCCCACAGGCACCCTGAAGCCGTCTTGCTGCTGCCATTTGGTTGTATTGTCCCAAAAGTGCTGTGGAGCACTTTATTTGTTCCTTCAGTGAGCCTGTGGTGAAGGGATCATGGGGGGCAGTAGCAGATGTGTGGCTGGGACTGTCTGTGCATCACCCAGTGAGGGGAGCTGCCAGCAGCAGGTTCCTGGCTGTGTTCTGTATGCAATAACCCAGTTTCTTACCTGGCATCTTGTGTACTGTCTCTCACTCCAGGCTTGGATCCAGCTGGCCCTATGTTTGAAGGAGTGGACCCCAGCAGGCGCCTCTCCCCTGATGATGCCAACTTTGTGGATGTCCTTCACACCTACACGAGGGAAACACTAGGTGTTAGCATTGGGATCCAAATGCCCGTGGGCCACATTGACATCTACCCCAATGGGGGAGACTTCCAGCCCGGCTGTGGTCTGGGTGATGTCCTGGGAGCCATTGCCTATGGCAGTAAGTTCTCATTACTTATTTTACCTCTGCTCAGTGCAGACCCCTCACAAATACACTTGGGTTGATGGTGGGGGGTTGGTCTGTTTTAAAAAAGTAGAGAAAACCACTTTTCCTTGTAAGCTATCTGTACTAATGGAGATAGTTGCTAGAAACTATACATGGTTTTATTCTGAAGTAGCATATTCTCACTCCAACACCTGAATGTGTAGTCTTCTTATGCTGGGGCTAGAGTCCTCTTTGTGGTAGGGACTAAGTGAACAATCTTCAAGCATCTTCCACTAACCTCTTGAACTGATACTATTTGAAAAATTTGGCCATGGCCAGCCCATGTTTGGCTGCAAAAAATGCATATCTCGCGTTGTGGGTGAGAGATGCTTAAACCAAGCCTATCCCTTGCAACCCTCCTTCCCTAGCAATTGGTGAGGTGGTTAAATGCGAGCACGAGCGGTCTGTGCACCTCTTCGTGGACTCCCTGGTGAACCAGGACAAGCAAAGCTTCGCCTTCCAATGCACCGACTCCAGCCGCTTCAAGAAGGGCATCTGCCTGAGCTGCCGCAAGAACCGCTGCAACGGCATCGGATACAACGCCCGGAGGATACGGCACAAGAGGAACAGCAAGATGTACCTGAAGACAAGAGCTGACATGCCCTTCAAAGGTATGCTTTCCCTCTTGGGAAGGCCGTGGTCTCACCCCTAGGAGCAGCCTCCCAAAGTTAGGGCTGGGAAGGATGTAGAGGTGGAAGAGCAGCATCGCCTTGAAGCCACACAGCTCCAAGTGCCAGTGTTCTGCTGTCCCCTGTTTGCACTGCTGGCCTGTGGCATTGCTGTGCTCCTTCCTCTGTGTAAAATCAACAGGACCTGGCCATAAGGAGACTCTGCCTGTTGAGCAGGACTACAGTTTATACGTCATACTTGCAAGACTCAGCCTTACGTCCGGGCAGCCCTCCTCAGAGAGAACCTGCTGCTGCTGTTGTGTAAAAGTCAAATTTGTAATCAGTAAGGGCAGAAAGAAAGTCATCAATGCTGTCTCAGTAAAGGACAGGTCTGTCTCTTGTAAGCCAACAACTATTTCATGTGGAGGAATGCTGAGCAATGTTGTCTCTCAAACTTGGTTCCATCTCTGCCCTCCTCTTTCTCTCCAGTCTACCACTATCAGATGAAAATGCATGTCTTCAGCTACAAGAGCTTGGGAGAGGTTGATCCCACTTTCTCTGTCACCCTTCATGGCACCAATGGAGAATCTGAACCTCTGTCCTTAGAAATGTAAGTAATCTACCCTGCTGTGTTTAAGTAAGTTTAACACAGGGACTAGACAGGTTGGCAGCATTCTATTTCCTCAGCTGACACTAGCATTGCACCTCAGCCTAGCAGCCTTGCTTCATTACCATTCAAAAAACCTTTTCATCCAGTAACTTAATTATAATTTTTGGCTGAGAAAACAATTTGATGTGCCCAGTCCTCTCCACATTAGCTTTCACAGCTCATTACTGAAGTAATTCCTTTTTCTTTTCCCCTCCACCATTTCGATATAGCCTGAAAGTACCCATGTCTCTGGAGGCATTGCTGACCAACTTTAGCCTCTCCCAGAGGCAAGACAAGGCATAAAATCCACCTTTAAGCTGTGGAAGCAAGGATGCCTGAGCTAAATACATGATATGTTGTATTGAACCAGCTAGCTGAGCTCACTTTCTTTGGTGTAATCAGCAATTAACTGGTGGCAGTTGAATGTGCAACCCTTGATAAGCTACAAAGGGCTCTGTTTAACCTCTTGCATGGAACGAAGGAGCATCTGGCATGCTTCCATAAGGAAGAAATCCTTAGTCTCTGCCTCTCTTTCAGGCTTGATCTAATTGGTCTGAATGCTACGAACACCTTCCTGGTCTATACAGAAGAGGACATGGGTGAACTTTTGAAAATAAAGCTCACCTGGGAGGGGACATCTCAGTCATGGTATGATCTATGGAAGGAGCTCAGGAGCTACTGGTATCGGCCTGTGAATTCTTCCCAGGAGCTGCACATCAGACGAATACGTGTGAAATCTGGGGAGACACAACTGAGGTAATAACCATGCCAGGCTGCATGTGAACTGGCTCAAAACATCAGCCAAAATGACAAATATTCAGAACCTGGCAAAAAAAAACCCTTGGTGTTCTCAGAGTAGTTGGCATCCTGAGCTGCCTTTCATTTTCAGTGGCACCACTCCTTCAGGGTGTAGGAGAGTGGGTCATTGGCCAGCACGAGGCTGCACTCCAGGCTTTATGCAAAACTAGTCACCACAGGTCAGATCTGGGCTGTTCTTTTGCTTTATTTAGATACTGTGACATCCCCTGAGGACTAAATTAGCCTCCTTTGACGTGTGTTAGATCATACCTGGAGGGTTAAAGTAGTGAGCACCAAAAATTCTGAAATGTGGGTAGTCATGGCTGTTATTTATGGGCATAATGTGCTGATTTGGCACAACAAACTAGACCTGAAACTGCAACCAGTAACATGGTGCCATCAACCCCTTGAGCACTGTATTGCTCCTTCTGAGATCCAGCAAAGGGATTGGAACTAGATGGTCTTTAAGGTCCCTTTCAACCCCAACCCATATCCCCTGATCATAGAACTGGCCATAGAATTCTTCTGGAAAACTCCCTGCCATGGCAGGGGCTTGGAGCTAGATAATCTTTAAGGTCCCATCCCACCCAAACAGTTCTTTATGATTCTGTTTGCAACTGGAAAACTACCTGAGCATCCAAAAAGTATTAAATCTGCCAAGCAGGTAGCATTGCACTCCTACATCTTGTGTTGATCTTGTTCTGAAGGTGACCCGTATCTGTCAAAGAACAGCAGCTGACATGGACAAGTTCACAAATTTCTCAGAACTTTAAATAAGCACCACCTGTTTCCTGAAAGGTGTTCAGCATCCTGGTTTCTACAATCTATGAAACACAGGGGCAAAAGCAAAGTGAAAGCAAAGTCCCCAAAAAGATACTGCAGTAGGAAATAAAATAGCCATTCAAAATACTGATTCTGTATCAAGATGCTCTGTGGGATGGATGTTAAATCAAACAACTTGTTGAACAGCTAGCTGCAATCTGTATTACTTGTTATTTGTTAATCATAGAGACAGCAGGTACCTTCTCTTGACTTCTGATTCCTCCCTGTAGGTTTGCTTTCTGTGTGGAGGATTCCCAGCTTACCAGCATATCTCCGGGCAAAGAGCTCTGGTTTGTGAAGTGCACAGAGGAATGGCAAAAAAGGTATGGAAATCAGCCAAGAGAAATGCTGCCTGGTGCACGTGGCTGTGCTGGGATGAGTGGAGCCTTTTGGGGTTTTTTTTTACTCCTGGGATCTGTTTTCCTATCAAACAGGTTAATAAATTCTAGCCCAAGGTTCACAGTTATTGGATTTAATTTTCATGTATGCTATAACTATTGCTAACAAGGTGATATTATCCTCCCTTCTGACCTTGGATTGTCATTTTGTACCTCTACATGTTTACTACCAAATGGGTGCAGCACGATCCTTGGTCCTAATTGTGGTAGATACCAAAATGATCTAATTACTGCTGACAGTCCTCAAGAGCTGTGCATTAGTGGAAAGTTAGGTAGAGGCATCTATTAACTGCTCTGTAAAATGGGAAAGCTGGGAGGAGTACAAGGGGTTGCCTCAAGGATTGTTTCAGCCTGGTAGAAGACCTTGAGCTGCCAAGTAATCTCTTGATTAATGTCTGAGCTCAAACAAGACAGAGCTGAGGACTTGCTGTGGTGTTACATCAATGATTGCTATGGCTTCATCTCCAGCCATGCTGATCTCCTCTGGTTGAGGAGAGTGCAAACTCGGCCACTGCCAGAGCATCTCAGCCCTGCCTGACCTCTGAGGGGCTCTCAGACACCTGGATCAGTCCTCAGAGCCTGACTTCCAGAAAGCCTGCTCCCAGCAATGACAACTTGATTGCCTCAGATGCCTCTGGACATGTTTTAAAGGAATTCTTGTTCATTTGTCCAAATGATAGCCTCCTTTGGATGAAGCCCAGTCTTTTGCCCTCTGCTAAAATTTCACTTTGTGAACTTAGAGCATTGTCACTTCTAATCCAGAGGACACAGTGCTTGTTAGGACTAGCAAAGCCCTGTGGAAGTCAAACCTTACATGACCCTCTTGGGCAGCAAAGCTCTGCTCAGAAGTGTGAGCTGGTCCCATTCCAGGACCAGTTTTTGGCAGAAACCAGCAAGCCGTGCTACAGACAGTAGCAAGCAATTCTGTGAACAAACTTGTTGCTCTGCCACAAGTCTCTAAAGTTCAAGTAAACATTCCTGCAGGTACAATAAAGGGCTGTTTTGATATGCTGCTCAGTAACCCCCATAAAACAGAATTGCTGGCAGATGTGCCCTTCCTGCTCACTCATGGAGTGCAGCTTGTGCACGAGGCAGAGGAGCCGAGCTCAGCTCCAGCACACCATTCTTTTCTAGGAAATGATCCTTCCTCCCAGAAAGCATGAGTGATTACTTGCTGTTCAGCAATCAATTTCTGCCAAGTTAGTGGAATATTATAGTTCCCTGCTTGGAGATTGAGACTGCGAACATCTGTCTGCTCTGAACAGAGCTGCTCAGGCAGAGTCTGGCTCGAGCCCTGTAATTTCTGTTTGCAGCCTGCTTAATGTCTGCTTCAGGCTCTCACTGAGTAGCTATAGGGCAAAGTGTGGCTTAAACAGAATAAAATAGCAGCCTGTACTGTCCAAACCTGTTCTTAGCATCCCAGAGGTTCTCAGAAATTCTTTGTTGCTCCTGTTTGCTTCTTCATTTAACCAGTTTTTCTTCCTCTCTGCCTTTCCCAGGTCTGTCTCAAACCGGCTGTGAATACTTCCCTAAAGACTCACAACCAAGCAATCTGGATGCATGAAGCCCCTGCAGGAGGCAAGATGCTCTGGGAAAAATCTGGCTTGGTAGCACTTAAAGCAACTAGCTCTTCAGGAAAGAACAGCTTGGATTGGATGCAAGAAACTGAGGAGCAATTGATGGACTTTGGTCCTAGACCTAGAATAACTAAAACTCCATCCTCCTTTTCCCAAGGGGCCTGGTTTATGTATTTAACCTTACCTTGACCTGTTACACACTGCATTTTTCCTGCCCTGCTCCTATTAACCAGGACTACAGATGAGATCTTCACACACCCAGACCTCAGCAATGATCTTCTGGTCTGCCTGCCAGTGGAGTTGAGAAGATAAATAACCATGCTGACTGCCCACCAGACTGTGGATGACAGCTGCTGAGAACAAATTAGCACCTGGTATAGGAGTTACTGTGGGTCCAACACCATTATGGGCTGTGGGAAGATGTGACCAGCACTGGTCAAGTGTGTGGGGCTGTTCAGGGAAAGGGTGGGAATAAGCACAATGCCACTTAACTTCAAGTTGTCCTTTGCTTGCCTTAAAAATAGTCCGTTCTTTGTCTGGCTGATACCTAAATCTCTATATATTACCTGTCCTCCCTGTGCCTGAGGCAGAACACGGTGCAGGTGTGGTGCTGGAGGTGGCAGCTGCTCCCTGGTCAGTGTCTGCAGTGAGGCTGCCCAGTGACATGTGGGGATCCCTTTTTAAGAGGCAAAAAGCTACTGCCCTCCGGCCACAGGGATGGGGCAAGGAGATGCACCGTGCTGCTTCAGGAGAGCTTTGCACCAGTCCTTTTAGCTGCTGAGAACATGTTCCCCTCTGCTCAGATGCTGTTGTAGTACCAATGCATAATTAAGACCTTATTTTTTAGTAAAGTATTTTAAAAGAGCCAAACAGCCAACTTCTTACCCTGATTGCTATGACATCCCAGCTGGAGTCCCTGTCCCAGGTGATCTTGGCTTTGCTTTGAGTTTGGCAGACTCTACAACTGTCCTGTTTGCTACAGCAGAATGGACCTTGTCAGAGGTGAACTAGGTTTTGTTTTGTTTGGTTGGGTTTGTTTTGGTTTCTTGGTTTGCGTTTTTTAAAATCTTTTTTTTTCTTCCTGTAAGGAGAACTGGTGTAACAACCCTTGAGCTTTTGGCAGGCAGAAAGCCACTCTCAAAAATGGTGTTGCCAGGTGGTGCACTGAGTTCTGAAGACTAAGCAAGTCCTTCTGAGGCCTGCAGATCTCTTGAGTTTTTGTAGAGCTTCAGCCCAACCAAAGCAAGCATATTTGGGGATATTTTTTTTCATGGTTTTATGCAAAGGCTTCAATAACTGAAGCCTTTGGCAAGTGTCTGTGACTTGTCACCGTGCCATACGTAGAGCAGTTTCAAAGCCCTATTTGTATATTGTGGTTTTTGTATGACTTAAAACATAATTTATTTCTCATATTGTACATATGTAAACATTTTTAAACTTTTTGGTTCTAAGTAACAATTTTTATAAGCCTTAAGACAAAAAATAAAGGGCTTTGTAAAAATCAGTGAAGTGTTGTTATTGATCACAGAATTGTTTAGATTGGAGAAGCCCTTCAAGCTCATGAAGTCCAACCATCCCCCAGCACTGAGACCTGCAGCCAGGTAGATACCTCAAGCCAGAACCCTCTTGATGACTCCTCCAGGCTGCGTTGCCAAGCTCAGGTGGTTCTCTCCCTGCACCTCCTACCAGGTGCCTTTAATCACTCTCTATCCACACTTGCTTTGTGGCGATGCCCATCATGCAACATTAGGAGAGGGGGGTCCTGGAGATGCTGCAGGGCTGGAGCCCCTCTGCTCTGGAGCCAGGCTGGGAGAGCTGGGGGGCTCACCTGGAGAAGAGAAGGCTCCAGGGACACCTGAGAGCCCCTTGCAGTGCCTGAAGGGGCTCCAGGAGAGCTGGAGAGGGACTGGGGACAAGGCCTGGAGGGACAGGACACAGGGAATGGCTTCCCAGTGCCAGAGGGCAGGGCTGGATGGGATATTGGGAAGGAATTGGTGGCTGGGAGGGTGGGCAGGCCCTGGCCCAGGTTGGGCAGAGAAGCTGTGGCTGCCCCTGGATCCCTGGGAGTGTCCAAGGGCAGGTTGGACGGGGCTTGGAGCAACCTGGGCTGGTGGAAGGTGTCCCTGCCCGTGGCAGGGGGTGGGAATGAGATGGACTTCAGGGTTGCCTCCAACCCACACCTTCTTGTGATTACAGTTTTACTTCCAGCTTTATCCTAGCAGTGAGGACTTGTTTTCAACAGCACAGAGGGATCATCTGGAGGGTTTTTTTTTGCAGAATGAATATTAGAAAATCCAAATCCCTCTCTGTGCTGCAGTAGAGGAGTGTTCTGGCTGTGCCTTCCTCACAATGGCTATAAACCACATTCAGCAGGGAACTCTACCAAAACTATTAACCTTTCCTTCCCAACCCATTTTCTTTCAGACATGGCAATACCACTACTGCTTTTGGCTAGGGAAAAGCCAGATTTTGTGTTACTTGCTCTCTATGGCTATTGCATTGAACACAGTGGACTCTGGAAAGACCACTCCTGCTGTGCCAGCCTAGTCAGGAAAAGTTCAGAGAAACTCCCTTTTCTCCTTTGATTTCCTGCATTAATGTTTTTTTCTCCATTAAATATCATTTATATTTTACCTGAAATGCTTCACCTTTGCCTGACTTCACTAGCTAGCCCATGAGTCAATACTTTTAAGTAAACTTACCCAAATATGATCACTGAGTTGTCCTGGATTTTCTGGGATTTTCCCAGCTTTTCCCAGCAGCCACACCACCAAATTTAAAGGGAAGCCTCTCATTGTGCTCTGCCTGTGCCTGACACAATTTGGTGGCACAAATCCAGCAGCAACAGAAGGACTCTGCAAACAAAGCAAATACCTCTGAGCTGCAGAAGATTTACATGAAATTACTTAGTTAACCTTTTCCTATGGAAAGCCCAGCAATGCCTGGCTGTGAGGAAAACTGCCTTGGTGGATTTGGCAGAGGGATGTTCGATGTATTCCACACCCCAGAAGTGGAGCTTTTATCTGGTGAGTTCCTGTGGGGCTTTCTTCCTTCCACCATGTGTAAAGTGTGTGTGTGGCAGCTAATACCAGAAGTCATTCCAGATATCTGCAACTCATTTTTTGGCTGCTACCCCTTGGACACAGCTGCAGCAGAAGGGCTGGTGCCTCTTTCAGAGTGAATCCCCTGCAAGGACAAGCAGGAGCTGGCCTCTAAAGGAAAAGAATGAAGAATATAAACTCAGACAAGAGAGAGGAGAAAGAGGCTGTAGCTCTTTCACATTCGTGGGCATCCTCTTCAGGCATCTAGCCCTTTTCACAGCAAGTGTTGTTTTCCAAATGCATCACTCCTGTTGTTCCTTGTTCTCAGGAATCACACCTCTTGGCACTTCAGGGTGCATCCCTGCACAGCCCCCCTGGTTAGGAGTTTGGTTGTGCATTGGACAAGTGGGAAAACAAACAGAGCAGGGTATTTTTTTTCGAAGTCTCTAATGAATTTAGGGTATATTTTGAAGTCTCTGAAGAATTTAGGATGGGCAAAGCGGGTGCATCCCAAATCTGTGGGAGGCAGGGCTGAGGCTGGACCTGCTGCAGGGATGACCACTGTTCTCTCAGCTGCCTGGCATCCCTCCCCCTTCCCCGGGTTTCTTTGGGGTCACTTTTTCACAGCCACTCCATTCAGCCCCATGGGTTGGGTCCCACCAAAGGTCAGGCTGTTCTCTGAGGAACAATACACCAAGCGCAGAGAATGCTTTACAACCCTCCTCACCCCACCCAGGGCTGCCCCAGCAGCATCCAGGCACTGTTTCACCAAGAATCACAGAGTGATGGAATCACTGAATCCCAGAATGGTTTGGGTGGGAAGAGACCTTAAAAATCATCTCATTCCACATCTCTGGACACCTTCCACTATCCCAGGGTGCTCCAAGCCCCATCCAACATGCCCTTGGACACTCCCAGGGATCCAGGGGCAGCCACAGCTTCTCTGCCCAACCTGTGCCAGCCCCTGCCCACCCTCCCAGCCACCAATTCCTTCCCAATAGCCCAGCCAGCCCTGCCCTCTGGCACTGGGAAGCCATTCCCTGTGTCCTGTCCCTCCAGGCCTTGTCCCCAGTCCCTCTCCAGCTCTCCTGGAGCCCCTTTAGGCACTGCCAGGGGCTCTCAGGTGTCCCTGGAGCCTTCTCTTCTCCAGGTGAGCCCCCCAGCTCTCCCAGCCTGTCAAGTAAACCCCAGAATCCCTCTTTGGAACATGAGTGGAACACAAATTCCACTTGGAATTTGCTGCTCCCTGATTTCCCAGTGCAACATCACCCTTCAGCTGTGCTATAAGGGGGATCAGCAGAGGTCCCTGGTGCAGGGAGTGCTGCTAGCTGTATCACACAGCTTCCAAACTACAAAAATCTGAGCAGAAAAAAACTGTCTGGGATGAAAGACTGGCCCATCCTTTCAGGAACAAAGCACACTCTTCAGTGGTTCCCATACTGAAACAGCCCCCCCAGCCCCACTCCCACAGGTAAAGCTTTTCACTGATCCCCAAGAGCAGCCCCACTGAGAGATGACTGTGACTTCTCAGGAAACACAAGATCTTGCTTCTCAGCCTGTGATAACGAGTTGTAATTTTACCCCTGTTCCGATGCTGACATTCCAACATAAATTATACAGCTCATTGCCTTCCCAGCTATCCAGTCCAGACCAGCAGCAAACTCAAAGGATCTGGCAACTTGTACAAATCCATGTAAGAGCATCAGAGACCTCACAGTGTCCAGAGGGATGGGTAAAGCAGTTTGACCCAGAGCTGACCCAAGGTTAAAAATGAAAATCAGGTCCTCTTTATTGCCCAATTATTGTTTTTTCCTATCTCTGTCCTTTCTGTTCCAGGTTGTTTTGCAGCTGTTTCACAAAGCTTCAGGATATTTATGGCAATCTGTATAAAGTACACACAATCAGAATCCTTTTCTTCCGATTTATAATAACATTGAAAAATGAGGGAAATGAACCAATAAAACAGAGCTTTCCAGGCCATGCTGTTCCACCTTTCCCAATTATTGCAAACAGGCAAACCAGCTCAAAGTAAGCAGTGACACAAGACTTGGACCAAATTTAGGGCAAATATGGTTGACTTTCTTTCCTCCTTTCTATGTGTCTTTCTATATCCTGGTTTTGGCTGAAAACAGATGTATCCTACAAAGTTATGAAGAGAAACACCACACCAGCTTAGCTGGAGCTAAGCAAGTGTACTGAAATAGTCATACACCCCTGCCATAAAAACTGCAGATGTTAATGAGAAGAAGAGCCTTGCTCTGGAGATCTCTGTGAAACAGCCAAATCTGTCGGTGCTTTGAATAACCTACTAAAGAAACACCCATGGAAAAGCTGGATTGTGTTTTATTCATGCATTGCAATGGAGGGAACATCCAATGACCTCAAAATAAGGTGGATAATAAGGCTTAAAATTTGTCTCTAAATTCCAAATCACTGGATCTGGGTGGCTTGCAGAGGACTAAGGTTATTCAATAACCTTGCTGCTCTCCTTAAAAAGAGTTTGTGTTGTCTTTATTACTGAGGAACATGAATCTATTCAAACACAACGAAATCAACCCACAGCACAACCAGATTTGCCTTAAAAACACTCCACACATCAGTGAGAGACAAACCCCAGATGCCTTCACCATGGTTAACAGCTCAGAACCCACCCCACAATGGTTCATGGTCTTCTCTCCTGAGCAGTTCTCATACAAAAAAACCCCAAAAATCAAAACCCAAAACAACCAACAATAAAAACCAAACAAACAACGAAAAGAGTTGAAGAGTTTGTTTTGCTTACTAAATCTTTCTTCTAGTTCAGCCTGGCCTGATACGGTCTAATTCATATGTAATATGCCAGAAGATAAAAGAAAATTAAAAGGGAGAGAAAAGTCACTAAGATGCTCCAAGGGCTGGAGCCCCTCTGCTCTGGAGCCAGGCTGGGAGAGCTGGGGGGGCTCACCTGGAGAAGAGAAGGCTCCAGGAACACCTGAGAGCCCCTTGCAGTGCCTAAAGGGGCTCCAGGAGAGCTGGAGAGGGACTGGGGACAAGGCCTGGAGGGACAGGACACAGGGAATGGCTTCCCAGTGCCAGAGGGCAGGGCTGGCTGGGCTATTGGGAAGGAATTGCTGGCTGGGAGGGTGGGCAGGCCCTGGCCCAGGTTGGGCAGAGAAGCTGTGGCTGCCCCTGGATCCCTGGGAGTGTCCAAGGGCAGGTTGGACGGGGCTTGGAGCAACCTGGGCTGGTGGAAGGTGTCCCTGCCCGTGGCAGGGGGTGGTAATGGATGATCTTTAAGGTCCATTCCCACCCAAACCATTCCATGACCCTATAACACTCCTAATGACTGTTAGGGCAGAACATCCATCCCCAGCAGAGCAGCAGCACATTTACACACTGCACATATTTCCCCAAACAATTTCTCAAGCCAAAGCCAAAGCTGCCCAAACTGCAAAAGCAGGGACATGGCAGGTTCCCCATCAGTTGTGTCTGCAGAGTTTCCTCCTGACCCCTCTTGAGTCCTTGCCCCGAGATCTCTGAGCAGCTGCTGTCCCACGGGCTCAGGGTTCAGTGCTCGGTGGGACCACAGCTCAGAGCTGCACAAGTGCTCCAGCTGGCTCCCCTGTGGAACTTGCTGGAGTGTTCCCTTGGACAAAGCAGCATTTTGTGGGGTTTGACCCATGGAGAGATGCTGGCCCAGGGAGACACTGAAACACCCAGGTGAGGAGCACGCTCTGCTGTGTTGTGCAAGACTCTTTTAAGAAAGGCATGAACATCGAGAAATTAAAACTCTACACACATTTTTGTCCAGTTTCTTCTTCCCATCATCCTCAGTTACTGACCCAAATTCCTGTCTGAAGTCCAAGCCACATGCTGCCTCCAAGCCAGCTCCAGTAACAACATCAAAGCCCTGACCTAGGCTGATTCTTCGTTCTGGCCAACAGCTACTTAACAGGACATGATGAACTTTATATCCAGTTCATCTTTACAGGGATGAGCCAAGAGAAGCCCCAGTTTTCCCTTTTGATCCAAAGATCCTCAATTAACTTTTGCTACTCTGCAATAGTGTTCTTTAAAGTTGTTTCCCCTTCCCAACTGGAGGACCATAAGAAATAAGTGGAGAAAACCTGCCAGCTATATGGGAGAAGAAATGAAATGATTGTGTAAATGAAATGCTGACAAATGATCAAGGAAAAAAAAAAAGAAAGACTAAAAAAACCCAAAAAAACCAAACCAACCAACCAAAAAACAAAAAAAGCGCCAGTGTTTCGTTTTCTTCTTGTTCTATTCCAAGTTATTGAGTAGTGGGAGGAAGAAAGGACATAATCAAATAGAGTTATGGTATTTAATTAGAGGCTGTCTCCTTAAGATAATAATCACTAATACTGGAAATAACTGGGACAAGAGAAAGCAGCCAGAAAAAAAATTTCCACTCTTCCACTTACACTAAAACTGTATGTTAAAAAAACCCACTAAACATTTTAATAAAGGATGTGTTAATTCAAATCACATCCTCCACAGGCCACTGAGCCAAAGCCAAGCTCTGCTCTGCATCATTAGTGTCCAGAAAACATTTAGAAGACAGATTTTTTAGATAATTCTGAATAATCACTCTCTTTGAAAGTCAACCTGTACCCATGTTTTTTCCATTCACATCCTTGGGTTGACTCCCAGCCATGGGCCACTCCCTCTCCCCATAGATGCATATCCATGTTCCTCATTGCTTTTTCTTCCAAGTTTAAAAAGAATCAGCTCCTTCCACTGCTGGCCACACTTGGAGATCAGTGAGCCCATGCTCGTCCTCCAAAGGCTCAGTATCTGCACTCAAGTATCAGCCACTCTGCTCAGGTGAGAGCCCACCTGGAATTCTGCATCCAGCCCTGGGAACAACAGCNCCCAATGGCTGTCAGTGCAGCACCACCAGCAGTGCTGGAGATGGGGACAGCTCCCCCTCTGACCCACAAGTCCAAGCCTACCTCCTTCTCATCCTTTTCCTCTCACCCCTCTCAATCCTCATGCTCTATCAACTCCTCTCCAGCACAAAGTTCCACACCATCCATCTGGTTCAACCTCACCACTGCCAGCCCATCCACTGGTCTGTCATCACCCAGGAGGTTCTTCCCACCACCATTCCTGTGCAGCAGCCTCCCAGCACAAGGACTGACCAAGGACAACCAACATTCCAGCTCCCTCCAAAGCTCAATCAACATCCTGAGCTCCTACTTCTTCTTCCCATGTGCACAGTACCCCCATATGTAATCCCTGGAAGGCTCTGAGCACTCTCCCCCTCCCTTGGTGGGGAGTGGACAGGCACAGAAGGGCATACAGGGCAAGCTTTGACCTACCTGAGGATGAGGATACTGCTTCCCTGGAGCAGGAACCCCATTCATAGCCCCAGTACCATCCAGGTAAGATGAGCAGTGACATTGCCTCAGCAAGGTGACAGCCTTCAAACACCCCTGCGTCTCCAGGGCCACACATCAAAGCAGCTAAGATCAGGGAAATTATTTTATATGGTTTATTGGCAAACAGTGATAGAGGAGGACTTGTTCCAGCCTGACCATCTGCTCCCTGCCATAACCCTTTGGGTGCTGGTGAGGTTGGAAGAGATGCAGCCCTTTTGCAGAGGTCCTTAGAGCTCAGTCTCCATCTGCATCCCCTCCTAGGATCTCTCAGGAGGAGCACAGCTGGCTGCCCCTCCTCACCTGCTTCTTATAGAGGAAAACTCTCTGCTGAGCTTCCACAGAGAGGTGGAAGGCACAGGTGGGCAGAGGACACACCTGCACTTCTGGGCCCTGTCCCTCTTGGCTGCTGGGCACGTTGCTCTCCTGATGAATCCAGTGCAACCAAAACCTCCCAGGCAGTGTGGAATTTCCCACCAGGAGCTGTGATAACAGCAGCAGGCATGATGCACCCAGCCACAGTGGAGGACACCAGAGGTCAAGGCTGATTGCCAAGTATCAGCCCCCCTCTCACTGGAAGTTCCTATAGGAGCCAAAAAACCTCAGAGGCATTTAGACAACTCCCCCCTTGATATCCTTATGGATCCTGGCTTGAGCATCCAGAAGAAACAGCTACTACTCATGGCAAGAGCAACTTTTCCTGGGAAATCACTGCACTAAGTTGAGGCTGCAGTGCTGGTTCCTCTGCTCTGCTGTTGTATCAGCAGCTTGGGAAGGATATATGGGAAGAGACCTTTCCTCCTGTGTGGTTCTGAGCCATCATCAGCTGGCACACCTAAATTTGTCGTCAATTTGGGAATTGAAGCACTGTGTCCTCCCCCAGCCAGGCTCCTCACCATCCGTAGGGATCCACAGTGGCTGCACAGCAGCAGAGCTGTGCTCTCTGCTCACTCTATCAATCTGATTTTCCTTTAGAGCCAGGAGAAAGCCACCTGCAGCACCTGCTCCACACCAGCTCTAGACCTAGTTGAGGACTGGAACAGCTGCTCCCTGCCAGGGCTGAGCAGGGCTGATTTACACTCTGGGAGATGGGCACTCCAGCAAGCCTGTTTGCTTGTAAACCGAGGATGATTTATTCCTCCTGGTAATTCAGTGTCCTTCCGAAGGCACACGATGTCAGCCCCATTCAGCAGCCCTTTTATTTATTATTTTATTCCTGCATAATCCACGCTTCAGACAAAGAGCCACATTGTTCTACTCTGCGGCTGACAAATAAAAACTAGTTTTTATAAATCCCTACCGTGTTGTTTTCTTCTAGTTTTGCTGTATCAGCTTTTAACTTCGATTAAAAAATAAAAAAAGGAAAGAAAGAAAAACTTTTTATTTAAGAAAGATGCAAAATTTGTTTTTGTAATCCCACTGAGTTACCTCCGTATGAAGTTTCAGCAGCATTTTGCTGCTCCAAAGGCCAGGAGGTTGTTTGTGCCAGCCTATCCAGACTGCCCTGCCTAGAGCATCCTATTCCATAGCTCTGATGGGACTGAGCTCAAAAAACAAAGCAAAAGACCAAGTCCAGACTTGGGCACATTCAGATGTACCTTTTTCATCCTGATTTTTGGGGAAAAAAAAATCACATAATCCTAGAATGGTTTTGGTCAGAAGGGACCCTCAAGATCATCTCATTCCATACCCTGCAATGGGCAGGGACACCTTCCACCACCCCAGGTTCCTCCAAGCCCCATCCAACCTGCCCTTGGACACTCCCAGGGATCCAGGGGCAGCCACAGCTTCTCTGCCCAACCTGGGCCAGTCCCTGCCCACCCTCCCAGCCACCAATTCCTTCCCAATAGCCCATCCAGCCCTGCCCTCTGGCACTGGGAAGCCATTCCCTGTGTCCTGTCCCTCCAGGCCTTGTCCCCAGTCCCTCTCCAGCTCCTTTGTAGCCCACCCATATACAATTGTTAGGGTGCAGCAATTGGGGCCCAGCAGGTTGCAGATTTTAATAGCTTTTAACTTGAATTTTGCTGTGAACAGGAAATTTCGTTGCCCCATGGCAGAAAGTTCCAGGGAGGGTCAAAAGAGCCAAGAAAAAACCTCTCAGTGCCTGTTAAACTGCAGACAGTCTCTGTGCCCATTGCAGTTAGAGCTGACCTATTGCAAAACACACACCAAGCACCTCCCTCCTGGCTACTGGGCTCCTGTTGACTCCCCAGGGTCTCCAGAGATGATGCTGAAGCAATCACAGTTGTACTATTTTGACTGGCTGGCTGACCACAAAAAAAAGGGTCTCTGTCTATAGCACAGAACAGCAAAGTAGATCCAAGGTTGGCCATGAACAGTGACTCTCAAGGACTACCTAAAGGTCACAGACTGGCACAGACAGACCAAACAAACCCCCTTGCAGGCTGCTGACAGCAGACCATGAGGCTGCTGGTCTCTGTTCCTGCCTGAAGCCCACCCAGGCCCTGAGGGCAGAAATCCCTCAGTAGCATCCCCATAACTGACTGTTCTCACTGTACCTCCTGCCCACAAACACAGGTGAAACTGCTTCAGGTCTGGACATGGGCTGCTTGCTGAGGTGTGAGAGGTGGGAAAGGATGTTACCAGCACCCCAGGCTGGCTGAAGGTGATTTTCAAGGGTGAAATCTATTTAAAGACAAACATTTATGCTGGCCCCATCTTGATCTTGTGGTTTTTCTTTCTGCTGAAAGGCTGATGGGTCTAAGACCATTCTCTTGCAGATCCAGTGCAAGCTCAGGATGGTTGCAGAGTGTATGAAAGCTACCAAGGGATGTATTAAAATGCCAAATGTGACACCAGCTGCCTGTGTGGCAATTCTGCACACAGCTGAGTGCAAGCACAGGTTAGAACAAGCAGAAAGACAGGCAGACAGCCCCCAGCCCCATGTGTAACATCAAGGACCAGCAATGACCAAGGGTGAAAAAAGGGGCATGCTTATTTTGGCAACTACAGCCTTTTTCAAAGGTAAAGGAACATTATCAGAGCTCCCTCCTCACTGGAATCTGCAGGACAGATGGTCCCTGATGTTGGGTCACCAAGGGGAAGCTTTGAATTCCCAGCTTCTGGTCACAATCTGGTCCCCAGGATGATTCTTGCACCCTCAGGGGAGCACACCATAAAGATGATGATGTCCCTTACTGGTCCTGTAAAGCTGCAGGGCAGCACCCCACTGGTTACTGCAGTAAAACCAACTTGCTTCACCAGCCATGACCAGACTCATTGAGTGACAGCCAGGGATGTGTTCCCCAAGCAACTCCAGCCTGGTGCTGTTCAGGCTGGGGAGCATCAAACTGGAGGGGCTCTTTGCTGTCAGATTGCAAACCAAAGCCAAAAGGATGTGACAGACTGACTAGGAGCAGAGCAACTCTCTACAGACCACTGGCATTCCTGAACTGCCCTCTGAGTACAGCCAGCATTGAAAAATAAGTAAGGAAAATTACCAAAACTGATTTAATCTTATTTTCCTGCTCAACTACTTTCTAATCAGACAGAAGGTCCAGAGGGGAAAAAGACATAAAAAAGTCCAGAAGAAGAATTTTTACAGCAAAACCACAGATAAAGCACTTTTCTCTGCCCATGACAACAGCTGGTCTTACCCCATATTGGCCTGTGTGTTCAAAGTCCTAACATAACCCATCTGAGCACTTCTAAGGTGTCCAGATGCCCAAAGAAGGTGGGCTCAGACAGGGTTCTTCTGGACTGCCTTCAGAGGATGCACCCAGCCATGCAGAGGATGTGGCCTGTCCTTTGATGACCTCCTCTTTGTAGTCATCCTCTGCTCTTATCATGTCCCTTATTCTCCAAAACACTCATAAACCAAGCCTAAGATGATAACAGTCCCTTCAAAAAGCCCTTTCCTACAGCAGAGGAGACCATACTGTACCACCTTGAGCCCCCAGACCAGTTCTCCAGCATGTTTGCAAGTGCTCCTGGCAGAACTCAGCATTTTATGGACTTTGGTTGATGATTTCACATGTCAAGAGACAAGAAACACAGGTTTTGCACAGGGGTTTCCACATATGCAGGAATTTCAGTCTTGGAGCAACCCAGATTTCTAGATCTGTAGATAAATCCTCTTCTCAAGCCCATGCTCACCTGCTGCATGGGACTTGGACTGTGTGCCAGGTCTTCCTTGGCTGCTTTCTTGTACTTCCTGAGAAAGCTGGCCTGAGTTGGAGGACACTGAAGGAGATCTGAACCCACTGTTAGCCCTGCCTTTGATGTGAAAATGAGCAAGTTCAGGTTATTAAATAGGTGTTTTGATTTTCAAGAGCCTCATGAGGTGGTGAGGGCTTGTCATGCAGGGCTCTCTGCATATGGGACAGAGCATAAAAACCCAAGGGAGCTACCCAGACAGCCAGTAACTACTGCAAGAAATACATACTGTCACTTCTTTTCCCTCAGACCTCACTGGCAGGTATGTAAACCAGGCTGGAAGAATCAAAAAAGAGACAGAGGCACACTGTGGGATGAGTTTTGGAGCACGTGGCTGCATGGACCATGTGTGCTCAGCCCTGGCATGGCAGAAAGGGGATGGTGCATGCATGGACCTTGCCTAAATTATCAGCATCACATGGTCTGTGGAGCCAAAGCTTCCATCCACCTGTCAACATACACAGCAATAAAGAGACAATTATCCCTGATAACCCCTCTGCAGTTTCTAAATTGTGATTTTTATCTCTTTTTGCAAAAATATCCCACAAAAAAATAACCACCACAGGAAAAGGTTGACCTGTCATGGTCAACTCTTCATCTCATGACAGCAAAACTTTAGGTCCAGCTTAAATGCCTAAAGTGAAATTTAAATCAAACCTAAACACAAAGATGTAACACCTGACTTTTTGGAATTTATTTGGTGCTTCTCCATCTCAGCCAAATTACTAAAAATCTTCACTGAGAGTATTTGGACCAGCTCTGAAAGCTCTAGAAATTTCCACATAGTAAAAGAGAACTTTCCAAAGTGAGAGTCTTACCTTGACATACTGCCTTTATCTCTCAAAATAACCATCTCCCCAAGGAGTCATCAGCAGGTTGTCTCTTACAAAAATCTGCCAGATGGCAGTGGGGACCTGAGTGTTTGGCAGCACCAAATCCTCACTCTGCTTCTTAACACAAGGACCTTTCCCAGAGGTTTGGTCACAGAATAACAGGACTATTTGGGCTGGAGAAACACTCCAAGATCATCAAGTCCAATTGTTCCCCAGCACTGTCAAGGCCATCACTAACCCATGTCCCCAGGTGCCACATCCACATGGTTTTTAAATTCCCCCAGGGATGGGGACTCCACCACCTCCCTGGTAAGCTGTGCCAGGGATGGACAGCCCTTCCCATGAAGGAATTGTTCCCAGTATCCAATACAAACCTCTCCCCCCTCCTCTCAGGGAGTTGCAGAGCCAGAAGGTCCCCCCTGAGCCTCCTTTTCTCCAGGCTGAGCCCCCCCAGCTCTCTCAGCCGCTCCTGCTGCTCCAGCCCCTTCCCCAGCCCTGTTGTTCAAACCTGCTTCAGCATTTTCAGCAAGGAAACAACACTTTCCCCTTTCCTTCACCAGTTTACCCACTCCTTTCTGTTGGTTATTTGTCACCTGCAAGTATGATGACCTCTTCATTACACCAGTGAACTGTCCGGCCTTGGAAGGAGACTCAGAATGGGAGGAAAGATCCTCATTTTCCATTTTTAAAACAGGTGAAGAGCAAAGGCATTAGCTAGTAAAATCCTCAATGCTACATGGTAAAGTAAGAAAGAGGAAATCTTGAAGAAATTGTGTCAGACATTGTAGCATATGAACCCTATTTGTTACCAAGGATAACAAGATAACACATTTTTCTTTGTCTCTCAGATTAGTTTTGGTTTGTTTCAAACCAGATGTCCGGATTCTGTCTCTGCAATATGATATTTTTGTTGGTCAGGTTGAAGGATAATCCATTTTTTTTCCTATCTGGAAATGCCTGATAACAACATACTCTGCATTTATTGAGCACCTTTAATCTTGGGTGAAATGTTCATGGACCATGGGCTTTGTTCTACTTTCAGCTGCATATGTGCAAGCCCATGCTGACTGGGAGGAATATTAATTAAAGGAGGGCAGAAATCACTGCAGTGGCAAACTCCATGTGAAGTCCATTTGGATCTGGCAGGGCTTATTTGTTTTCTCTCTGGTTTCCCTTATTCCTGCTGCTCAGCAGAAAGATAAGATAAAGAGATGGCTGTATATCACTTTGCATAGTAGGGCTGAACTTTTTCCAGGGGATTTAATCGGTATGGGAAAGAAAGCAGATCTTGGAGGCCTCAAAATATATCAAAATCCCGTTTTTTTTTCAGGTCCTGTACAGGTGCCCACTAAATAAAGAGCAGCTCCCCATGGATCACATTGCATAAAGCAACAGTATGAAGTGTGGGGAGGGAAGTGAAGAATCAAGGTGAATCAGCCAGGTCACAAAACCCACCAGTGGCTCTCAGTTCTGTGCAGTACCCACTAAGTACTTAAGTAGAGAAGCCCCAGACAGGACCAAGAGCTCAAGACCATGAACCAAACCCCCATAATACAACATACAATATTCCTGAATGACCAAAGTTTTCATAAATTATTAGGAAAGCCTCCCTCCAGTTCTAAGCTCCAGGTCAGTGCAGGCTCTGTGTTGAGGTTCCTTGTGAGCCTCCTCTTCTCAAGACTAAACTACCAGCTCCCTCAGCCATTCCTACAGAAGTTAGGCATGCCTAGGGATTGTTAACCTTAAAAAAATACCCCCAAAATGACCAAACAAACCAACACATGACCCAACACAGGCAACTTCTCTAATCCAACTTCTGTCTCTGCCTACATGAATCAAGGAATTTCATCTACAAAACATTCCCTGTGGGATTCACACACCTTTTTCTCTTGATAAGGGCAGAAAATTTGAATGAATTTATGGAATGGTTTGGGTTGGAAGGGGCCTTAAAACCCATCCAGTTCCACCCCCTGCCATGGGAAGGGACACCTTCCACTAAACCAGGTTGTTCCAAGCCCCATCCAACCTGGCCTTGGACACTCCCAGGGATCCAGGGGCAGCCACAGCTTCTCTGCCCAACCTGGGCCAGGGTCTGCCCACCTTCCCAGCCAGCAATTCCTTCCCAATAGCCCAGCCAGCCCTGCCCTCTGGCACTGGGAAGCCATTCCCTGTGTCTTAGTGGCAACACTCCCATGGGATGACAATTGCATTAATAGATCGAGATGTGAATATCCCAGTTAGCATTCACTAAACATCTGAAACTGCACAGGGACTGTATTTTGCAGTATGAGGCTGTTCTCTTGCCCAGTTTTGTGGGTTCATGACATTTGGAGCACTCAGTCTCCCGGATCCTGCTCCAACCTTTGCAGCAAAGCCTCTCTGGGGTGTGTTCAGGCAACATTTTTCAGATGCTGAGGATGTACAGTGAGGCTCAGACTTTGGAAAAGCTCACTATGCATTTAGACACTTGGATAAACCTAAGCAGCTCATTTTAGAGCTGCACAAGCTGAAGAATTGCATGTTCCACCATATGACAAGGGCATTGCTTTTGCCTGGGCTTGAGTTACTGCTGGGTTGTGGTTCTTGAGACCCTGTCCCAGGCACTGCAGTGCTGTCCTGAAAGCAGCAGCCAGATGTGGGAAGCCTCTATCTCTGTGCCAGAAAGAACAGATGGCTGTTAAACAACTAGATTCCCCCAAGCATGTGTAACTGATAGTATTCCGAATTAGTGTTCCAGATAGAAATTCCACGAGCAAACAGATTACTTTTTCTTTTCTTTTTTTTGACTCAGGACACTGTTCTTTCTGCATCAGAGAGATGTGCTCAGTCCTAGAGCCTGTGCTGCTGGCCAGGCTCCAGAACCGAGTATATCAGGTTTCTGCCTGTGTATTTGCATATGGCTTTATATCTGGGAGGAGAAGCCCTTCCTCTTGTGGCACAGCCCCACCCTTTGCTGGATTTCTGGCTGCCTGAGTATTGCAAGTTGAAATGGATTTTAAAAAGTGTAGGTCCTCTTTAGCCTGCTAAGGAAAGGCAACTTCACTTTTGATCCTTGCAACCAGTTTTTATGCTCCCCATTGCTATTTTATTATTTTCTTCATGACTCAAGACCTTACTTTGCTGTTTAAATATCTTTCCAGCTGAATTTGATATCAGTGGTCACTTTTACACATGCCTGGGCATCTGATGAATCAGTGACTCTTTTTCCCTGGTATCTCTCTCTTAATTCAGTCATTTGTCAGCCAAAACACCAGCCTCATATTTCCAGGTGTTGTGTGTTCACCCTGTTGAACTCACCTTCTCAGCTGTTTGACTGTGCCTGGCTTGTTTTCACCATGCAGGAGACTAGAGTGAGGATGGATCTGACTCAGCATAAACATATTTAGGAAGCTGATAGACCTTTATTTTTAAGCTCTCTCATTCCCTCCCCCCTTGTTACATTCCCTGTTATTGTTGAGGCTTTTCCTGTGTGTGGACCATATCCAGCTTCCAGTCTTGTCCTTGATCAACCTCTTGTTACTGGGCACCTCTGGAATGTGTCTCCCTGGACCTGTTTGACTCATCTGTTTTATCATTTTCTCAGTGCTCATTGGCTAAGGCTGGTGGTATTCCAAATTCCTGGAAGTGTTCAAGGCTGGGTTGGATGGGGCTTGGAGCAACCTGGGATAGTGGAAGGTGCCTCTGACCATGGCAAGGAGTGGCACTGGATAGTCTTGAAGGTCCCTTCCATCCCAAATATTCTGGCATCACTTCTACCCAGAGAGGCAGAACTCCTCAGTAAAGTCCTCAGCTTTTTAGAATATCAGGTATAGAGGTGTTCAGGAAAGATACTGCAGTGCTGGAACAGGGTCCAGAGAAGAACAATGAGGCTGGTGAAGNTTCTGTGATTCTGGGATTCTGTGATTCCATGATTCTGTGATTATGTGATTCTATGATTCCATGATTCTAAGATTCTGTGATTCAGTGATTCTATGATTCTGTGATTCTATGATTCAGTGATTCTGTGATTCTATGATTTCATGATTCTAAGATTCCATGATTCTTTGATTTTATGATTCCATGATTCGATGATTCTCTGATTCTGTGATTCTCAGATTCTCTGGTTCTGTGATTCCATGATTCTCTGATTCTTTGATTCTGAGATTCCATGATTCTGTGATTCTCTGATTATGTATTTCTGTGATTCTGTGATTCTATGATTCCATGATTCTCTGATTCCATGATTCTGCATTTCTGCGATTCTATGATGAGTTTCTGGGAGCGGGATGTGCTAAGGGACTAACAACTCCTGTGCAAGCCCCTTTCTCTGTGGTGTCTGGAGGCAGAGGCAGCTCGCTGGTCCTTGGAGCTGCTGGTGAATGCAGAGCATGTGCCAAATCCTGGTGGTGAATAAACCCAAGCTGCCCCTCTGCTGAGCCATGCACCAAGCAAAGCTCCTGGGAATGGCATCAGTGCCTCGCTTCAGATGCAAATCACTGCCCATCCCGGTGGGTTCACATGTGCCCACCACCATTCCTCCCACGTTGAACCCCAGACAAGGCTCAAATTAGTAATAAAATACCTAATTGGATTTTGACCTCTGGCTGTGTGGGGCTGGTGTGTGAGCATGGATGTGTATGTGTGTGGGTGAAAGGGTGTTTTGCCTTCCTTGGCTGGATTCTTGCCTTGGGTAGCTGTCTGAACCGTGTGGGTCTGCCTGCATTGGTCTGCTGTGTCTTGGCTGGGTTCCACTTGGCAGCTTTTCCACTAAGCCCATCAAATGGAATAGTGCCTCTCTAGGGTCTTTCTTACTTTCTGTGGGGCTGGGAGCAGTCAGGGAGGACTCTGAGACCACGGCATTGAGGCAGCAGTGGGAGAATGAGAGGTTTCCAGCATCATCCACCATGGGTCATGGGCCACCACCTGTCCCGAGCCAGCATTTACAGGGACACACTTTTTAGCAGGGTTTGTTGTGACAGGACAAAGGGGAATGACTTTACACTGGAATGAGAGAAGATTTAGATTAGATATCAGGGAGCACTCCTGGCTGGGAGGGTGGGCAGACCCTGGCTCATGTTGGGCAGAGAAGCTGTGACTGTCCCTGGATCCCTGGGAGTGTCCAAGGGCAGGTTGGACAGGGCTTGGAGCACCCTGGGCTAGTGGAAGGTGTCCCTGCCCATTGCAGATGGTCTTTGAGGTCCCTTCCAACCCAAACCATTCTAGGATTACTTACAGGTCAGCTAAATTACTTGTTATGCTGACCCAGCCTATGGACATCTAACAGCACCACCCCAAAAAGTTTGTTATCCAAAACCTGCCCTGGGGACTCAGGTTACACCAGGCTCTAGGGAATTAGTGGTGGGATCTGGCCATTTTTTCGTCAGGCCACCTCTGTAATTTAAACATCTCCAACCTGGGTCCTTAAAACCTTGGAAATAAAAATACAGTAATATGGGCTGTGGAGATAATGGGAAGCAATAAAAATACAGAACATCAAAGCAGCAGCACACAAAATTCAGCAAAACTGAGGAAAAAGGAAGATTAAAACACCATGATTGCATGAGAGGAAGGGAGAAGAATCATTTGCCTTGATAGAAACATTTCAGATGCAGCTGCTGAGCAGAAACCTTTGCCAAGGGGAGTTTAGCAGTTGGCAGGTGCAGACTGCTCTCTATTGCTGTCTCTAGGGGTGTATCTTCACTTTTTTGGCTCGCCCAGCGTGTCTGCTTTCCTTTTCTTGCATTCAGGCTGCAAGTTGTTTGGGACAGACACGCTGTTTTTGGTGTGTGGAGGACTTGGCTCAGCAGGACTCTGAGCACTGAGGATTCTACAATGAAGACAGCTTAACCCTGAGGAAGGGAGTTGTGACAGCCTGGAAACAGCCAAGACTCTCTTTTCTTCCCCTGCCAAAAATTCAGCTTGTGATGAGTTATGTGTTTGAAACATAGACATGGAGTGCAATGCATAAACAGGAACACTTAAGTCCTGCTCATGGGAAACCTGCAGAAATGCAACAGCAACAGGTGTTTCTCCACCCTGCCTTCATCCCATGGTCCTACCAAAAGCCTCTTTCCAGTGGACATTTCCCAACTCCTCCTTGGCTTTCTGAGACTGCTTCAGGTAACTTTGAGGCATGATGATCATGCTACTCTCTTTTTCACAACCTTTGCTTTTTTCAGAGTGTTTCAATGATTGCACAGATGATCAGGCAGACACAAACAGACCCAGTGGATATCTAATTATTAAGGAGCATATGTGTTTGTGTCATGATGTGCCTTCCCTGCTAGGACCCTATTTATCTGGCCATGGACCTCATCTGTATGTTCAATCCACCTACTTCAACCCCCAGCTGAGAACCTCTGTCAAATCCTCCAAACACTCCTGGAAAGTTTAAAATTAGATCAAATCTCCGTGGGTGGCTCCTACTTCTAAAGTGGATGACATCCAGGCATGAGGCTGAGCTGCACAGAGTTTGGAGGCTGCTCTGGGAGGCTCTATCCATTCAGTCACCCTTGTACCAGGGCCAAACCTTTACATTTGCCCAGAGCACAGCCCTCAAAAATGCATTAGGACTGGGATCAAAGAACAGCAGAAATGGAGAATCGCTGCTGGACCACTAATCCTGCTCATCCCCCAATGCAGCATGTGTTTCGTGCCAACAGAAACATAGCAATTCTTTATTGGTTTTTAATCACTTCAAGGTCAAACTTTTTCTTAAAAATGCTTCTTCAAACTTCAGCCTCTAAAGCAGCTAGAATGGATGTAAGTGCCTTTGTCAGGTGTCCTGTAGGAGGACATAAGGGCCCACGTGAAGCCAAAGGATTGTATTTCCAGATGGTCATTTGACCAAGTGGAACACCAAGACAATTAACCTGTGATGGATGTGTCTGTTCATTCAAACAGGCATTTTCCTAAGTACAACCAGGTCATTTTTGTCACCCTTGGGGTCCTACTTGTGCCAAATCTGGATCTCTGAATCAGCTCTTCAAAGAGAACTGACAACGCTTCCCCATGTGTTTGCACAGCAATCAGTGCAATAAATTTCCAAATCTGGAACCCAAATCCAAGGGTTTCCAGACAAACAATACCAAAGTTAAGTATTTGTAATGTAAAAGTACATCTATTTTTTTGTTCAACACAAGATAAAAATTAGACAAAAAGTGCAGAAACATTTTAGAGTAGAAGCGCTAAGTTAGTCAGACAAGAAACAACTTGGTACTTCTCCTTTTTCAGTTCCAAAATTCAGGTAATGGAGGTTCACAATTCATCACATGGAGCTTCCCTTCCCATTTATCCAGGCTAAAAGGCTCACTGTAGGGGGTAAGCTCAGCTGAAGAAGGAATTTTGTGAAATACTTCATGGAGTCCGCAAGGTTTGAAATGACTCTCTTCATTTTGGGGTGTGGAATGAAGCCAGAATGGTAAAGGGCATTTTTTTTTAATGAAAACAGGGTAAAACGAAGTCTGTCTCAGATTTAGTACTACAGTGGAGAGACAACTCATTTGAAATATTAAAGATCACAGAGCTGCAATTGGTTCTCGAAGCTTTACACAACTATTTAAATAAATGAGAGCTGTTCCAACAGGAGGCACTGGCTGAGGGCAGTGGACAAAGCTCAAACCCAGGCAAGGAAGATTTGAACTTAGTGCTCCCTCACCCCACTTAAAATGCTCCATTGCCTGAGCCAAAAGGGATTTCCCTTCCTTCGCTGGGTTGGGATGTGCCTTGGGAGCTTGGGGGCATGTTCTGCAGAGCTTGGCTGGGGATTTGGGAGTCCCCATAATTCATGAAATTCTGATTGGAAATGATTTTGTGGAATCATTGGTTTGGAAAAGCCCTCTGAGATCATCAAGTCCAACCATCCCCCAGCACTTCCAAGGCCACCACTGACCCATGTCCCCAAGTGCCACATCCATATGGCTTCTAAACACCCCCAGGGATGGGGAGTCCACCCCTGCCCTGGGCAGCAGTGCCAGGGATGGACAACCCATTCCATGAAGAATTTTTCCTTAATATCCAATCTAAACCTCCTCTGGTGTAACTTGAGGACGTTTCCTCTTGTCCTGTCACTTGTATGTCCTGAGCACGTGTGCCTATGGGTCAAACCACAGCAGGTGCCCAGCTGGGCTCAGTCCTATCCATGCTGCCCTTGGGAATGTGATGAGAACTACCCTTCTTATGAGGCCCAAATTATGTTTGAGGTCATATAAACTTGGAGTGGGGGAGGGTAAAAAAAAAGAAGGATATCTTTTGGGGGCAGGGTGAGGGACACGAACTCCCTGCAGATTTCAAAGGCCCTCTCTTTGTCTTTTGTTGAGTTCTTTAAGCCCAGCAAGTTTATTTTCCCTCAGAGTGTCTGTTCTTTCAAAAATCAATGTTTACTTCTATTGAAATCCCTCCCAGACTGCAAATGCCAGTATTTCCCCACTTGTGATGCTGCACTTGCCATGAAAACTTAACAAAAGGCCAGTCCTCCCAAATTCTGGGAGAAGCAAGATTTTCCTCGCGGTTAAACAACTTGCTGTCTGGGTCACTATGTACAACAGAAGTTCTGCAGAACTGTCCTTGTGCATGGAATTCCCTTGAAAAAGTGAAAGTCATTTGAGGCAAACAGGGTTCTTTTCAATTTCCCAAGGCAAAGAAATTTTGGGCTTAGACAAAACAGGCTGATGGGAGATACCAGCCCATGATTTAGGCTCACCAGGCTTATCAAAGGGGTGGTGGCAATGGAAACAAATTCAAAGCCATTTTAAATTACCTATGGAATACTCAGATATCTGCAATGAAATAGGAGTTTTTTAAGCACTGAAGGGAGCGGTGCCACTGAGATAGAAGAGAAAATGTTCTTTCCCTTGGGGCCCAGCTCCACTTTCTGGTAGGCAAAAGAGTAATTAACATATTTTATTGTTTCTATTTCCCTGCTTTGCATGGGTCTTCCCAGCCCACATAAGGGAGAGGGTTAGGAAGGAGACGTGTTCCTGCTGAAAAGGCCTTTTTAAGTCTCTGATTTGGCACTTCTATGTAGGATTTTGACCCATACCAACAGGGAGGTAGCAGCTGTTAACAGCAGGGTGTGCAGCAAACATCTGGTATTTATGTTGTCAGCCTCCATCTGAGGCTGCTGCATTTAACAACCTGAGTGACTGTGTCACTGCTGCCCATGGATGTGCTCAGACACAGCAGAGCTCCAGGAAAGCCCCCAAAAAGGAGGAGAAGGCCACAGAAGTATCTGAGCCTGAGATGTTATCCATGTATTGGACAGACTTTGCTGCCTGGAAAACCTCTAATGATGTCCAACCTGCTCCCACTGAGACTAGTGTTGTCTTGTCCGTGGCTTGCAAAGCTTCATGAGGCTATGAATGAAAAAAGGTTGGATGAGAAGACCTTTAAAGGTCCTCTTCCAACCCAAATGATTCTATGATAAAAGAGACCTCCTTGATACCTTTTTTTGAAGCTTCTACGTGGTGATTTAATTTGTGGCACTCTTGTAGTTGGGTTGTAAGAGTGTGGATGCAAAACAGGCAGCTTGGTCATTGAAATGGGATCTGAAATAACCTTTTCAATGCTATGCAAAAATGAGCAGTTGCACCTCATTATTTACAGAGGCACCTTCTAATGATACGGAGATACTAACAATAAACCTTTATTCCTGGGCATAGTTACAACACCCTTCATTATTTTATTGCAGTTTCCTTGTTTTCCTTAGGCTGCCAGCAGCTACAGAACTCTGCTCTAAAGCTGGTGTCCACATTGGAGGCACTTCTTTCCTTGCCAAGCTTTTCCATCTTCATTTTGAGCTCCCAAAAGGAGTTAAGGGTTTGAAGCTGTCACAAAGGTTTCTTGCATCCCAAGGCACAGAACAGCCATGGAAAGTTCAGCCTGCAGCTCTGAGGACCACAGGGGTCGTGGTGGGAACTCAAACCCAGCATGGGCAAGATGCTTCGTGGCCCACTTCAGCATATTTGTAGCTGATGAAGCCAATGGTGAAGTCTGGCACAAGCCAAGAGGCAGAATCAGTTCATTCAGCTGATTGTCATGAGGGTGGGAATTGAAGTTACAAGTACCAGCAACCTTCTCAAAGGTGTATCTGCTGCTTGTTGACTCATGCTGGCTGTGGCAAGCAAGGCACACCCAGGATTTTGGGTTACTCTTCCTGCATTTTGCAATTTTTTTCTTGTGAGAAAAAATATCTGCTACAAAAAATTAATTTTGCAGAGAAAGAAGGTCAAGATGGATTTTTACGGGGTGAGGCTGAAAGCCCAGAATTATGGTATTTAAGAGGTTTGCTGCACAACTATTTGGCTTTGCATTGTATTTGAAGCTGGTTGTAATGCACAGTATTTAAGGTATGTGTTTTTGCAAAGTCCTAATTTCTTAAATTCAAAAAATTCCTGTATATAATTGTAGTTACCAGGTCATGGGGTTTCTTTCTTAACTCCTGCAATTTACTGTGATGATTTTCTAGAGCTCAATTTCTTGTGTTTGTGAGAAACTCAGCTTCTATTAAATAAATAAACAAAGTTCCTGACTGTAAGGGAAAAAAGGAAAAACACAAGAATGAAAAACATGACCAGAGTATAACCCGATGGTGTGAGTGGATCCTGTGCTCCAGGAAAAAAGGTGGCATTCTCAAAGGTGCATTGCTCAAAGGGGACCTGGACCCTGGGTTTGGATGCTTGGGATTCTCTCTGGAAATAACAAATGGTGTTTTCTACGTTGCCTTGAGGTGTAAGGTGCCCTCCAAGAGGGCTGTCCCACAGCCTCCCTGGCAGAGTTATCCGTAGGAATATGAGGAAGATGTGCCTCAGTTATCCCTCAGGAAAATGTCACTCAGGGAAATAAATGTACATAATGTACCCATAGCCCATGGACAGGAGAACTACTGGCTTGGGAATGTCCTTCTTACTGTCTGGCAGCTGATCACGGAATGGTTTGTATTGGAAGGGAACTTATCCCATGCCACCCCCTGCCATGGGCAGGGACACCTTCCACCAGCCCAGGTTGCTCCAAGCCCCATCCAACCTGCCCTTGGACACTCCCAGGGATCCAGGGGCAGCCACAGCTTCTCTGCCCAACCTGGGCCAGGGCCTGCCCACCCTCCCAGACACCAATTCCTTCCCAATAGCCCAGCCAGCCCTGCCCTCTGGCACTGGGAAGCCATTCCCTGTGTCCTGTCTCTCCAGCCCTTGTAAATGGTCTCTTCTCCATCACTCTCACAGGCTCCCTTTAGATACTGGAAGGCCACAATTAGGTCACCCTGGATGTTTTTCTTCTGGCTGAACAATCCCTGTTCTCTCAGGCTTTCCTGTGCTCGTAAAAAAGGCTAAGGAAATGGATTTAATATGTCCTGACATTTAATGCACCAAAGCATTGACACCTTAGAACCAAAACTGCCTTTTCTTTTTTTTTACCTGCATTGGTAGCTGCAAAGATAAAATGGACTTGTAGGAAAGGCAAAGTTCTTGGCAGACTCCCAGTCTCTCTGGTCCCCCAAGGATCCAGGTGTTCTCACCAAAGCAAGAGACCAACACTCCTGTGTTGTTTCATCACAACATCTGTGCTTTAGGGAAAACTCATTTCATGTGGAGACGGGTAACTCCTTAGGAACCAAGGTGGGTTTGGAGCTATTCCTTACCCAATCCTTCTACCTGCAAGTATCCGAGTCATTCACAAAATATATGGGAAATTTGTGGTTACTCATCACTGGAGCATGATGGACTAGGGAGTCCTGCCAAATATAGGTGTGTGCAGCCTGCCCGTGAATCCCTGGTACAAAAAGGAACATGCAGGATTTTCCAGGGAACAGGCAGGAAGGAGTTTGATTTGACTGAAGCCTCAGGCACCTGAGATCCTGTTGCATCTGCTCAGTGTGCAGAAGGGCCTGACTTCAGCCTGGGAGGATGCCCCAACTCTCCCTCATCCCTCCTGGGGGTTCAGCCCTTCCTGCATGTGGAGAAGAAGGGAAGTGGCTCCCTGGTCCTCCTGTCTCACAGTGCATTTAGCCCCTTATTTTTAGCGGATCACCTTCCCAAGCCCCCAACACAGGGATGTGTCCTTGATGCAAAGCACTCCCTCTTTGCAAACCCATCACTACCAATATTGCAGCAACAGCACCTCTTACAGCATGAAATATCTTCAGAGAAAATTAATTAAAGGGTATTCCTGGAGGAAGAAATATAGAGAGTGGTCAAAATAATCAAAAACATGAGGATGTGTAGAGGTTTACTTACAAAAGTCTATGCTTGTTTGGTTAATTGTTCAGCATATCAGCATATGGGTAAGCAGATTACTTGAGTCTGAAAAAGCACTACTGCTTCTACATGCCTTTTACAGTAATTTTTGGACTGTTGCACAAAATGCAGTCCAGCTGACATCAGCTTTTGGTTTTCTGAAAAGTAACACAGGTGGGAGAAAGGAGAATCTCAGCAGCTGAGAGGGGAGGAGATGCTTCCATTGTTTTTGTGTGTGTGCCCAGTTTCTGTATTCTCTGGGGATCTTTCAAAGACCACAATTACAAAACCTGGGAAGGTGTGTTTGGGAAACTGAAACACCAGACGGTAGCACCTCAAACTGTCTTCAGATAGATTTATCAAAAAATTTACTGTCTTCACAGTTAATTAAACCCTTTGAACACGCTGGTATGATACACAGGAGATGAAGGATTTGTTGCAGTATGATGTTGGGAGACATGCCACAAGCCCACGTAATGCTGGGAGTGACACCCTCCTCTCATTGTGCATTCACCCAGCGTGCCCCTCAAGGCTTCAAGGGATGTTGCCATGGCTGGGCTGATGCAAAGGAAAGAGAATAGTAAGAGCTAAGTGGAAGAAATAGACATCTTGTAGTTTCAGACCTTTTTTCCTAGCACAGAAAACAGTCATGCTGTAAAAAATTGTCTTCATCCTGAATAGGATTTCACTTTTCTTTCTCTTTTTCACAAAAATAAAATAGAAAAAAACAAGAAGGTGAACACACCACACCATTTGTTTTTTTTGGGAAACATGGTCCTATTTTACTGTAACAGGACAATGCTGGAAAAGAAATGGGTGTCAGTTTTGAATATTTTGCAGGTGGAATTATAAATCAACTTAGAAACAAAACGAAAAAACTCTTGGCATCCCCTTTTCACATGCACAGCCAAGAATTCCTGCTTTGACTTGACCCAGGCAAGGGAGGGAGTGCAGCCTGTCCCTCTGACATGCTGAGATGCAAAGGCTGCTTGTTCTGTTATCAGCAAGGAGTGGTAATGAGCTTACTGTCCTGCTCTGTCCATGAGATAATCTATTTTTTATTACTGTGGGGTAGACCAAGTGCACCATGGTTTGGAACAATAACAAAAGGCAAAAATCCCCCTCGAAACTGAGAAAATCCTCACCCTTCACTTTTGCATTTGTGATGAAGTGGTATTTTTTGTCAGAGTGCCCACCCTGGAGCACACTTTAATAATATTAGTGCTTATTACATGTACAGTGGCTTTTCACGTCACATGAGCCAGGCTTGAAAGCAAATCCCAGCCTCCCCGTGAAATCCACTTGATCCTCGTGCTGAAATGCAGCTATTTCCAGATGATACAAAGCACCTGTTCAACAGGGGGCTGGGGCAGGAAAATCCTGTATTCCAGTCAAAACAGCAGGAGGAACTTCTTCACTGTTTAACCAAGTTACTCACTGGCCACATAAGGACTTTGCAGGTCACTGTCATGCTTTGACAAAAATGATTCCAACATCAAAGTGCTCCAGCAGCTTCCTGACCAGGGCTGAGTCAGAAAGAATTGCCCTCCACTCCCACCCCAAACACATCACCATCTTTTGCCATGACTACAGGGGACCAGTGTTCAGCCACAGGCTGACCTGTCATTAACATAATTACAGTGTCTGAAAGAGAAAAAGGTGACCCAAAGATCACCAGCAAGTCAAGGCTCCTGCTTGTGGAGGAGATGCTTGAGCACAGAGTGAATGGCAGAATCACAGAATGGTTTGGGTTGGAAGGGACCTTAAATCTCATTTCCACCCTCTGCCACAGGAAGAGACACCTTCCACCAGCCCAGGTTGCTCCAAGCCCCATCCAACCTGCCCTTGGACACTCCCAGGGATCCAGGGGCAGCCACAGCTTCTCTGCCCAACCTGGGCCAGGGCCTGCCCACCCTCCCAGCCAGGAATTTCCTCCTGGAAATCCCCCCTCTTAGTTTAAAAGTGTTCCTCCTTGTCCTATCATTATCTGTCTCTGTAAAAAGCCACTCTCCAAGGAAGACAAGATGCTCCCTAATGTAATAAGGCATTAAACACTGCCGAAACTTTGAGAGAGAAGAGGAGCTGGAGACTACTCAAAATAAATGACTGGAGGGCATTCAGGGACCTGTTCTTCCCATGCTTAAAAAATCCAAATGAATAGGCTTTATCCAGATCCAGTTCCCAGTTGTGACAGGAAGATTATGAAATAACTCATATTTTCAGAGCAATTAATCTGACCTCTCCCCTTCCTGTCTTCACAACATGACACAGTAATTCATGGGCTCCAGTTATTCGTAGCCTGTTGGTCTGAGACCATCCATCACCCACAGGGTCATCCACGAAGCACGTGGAGCCCCACGCCACCCTTCTCTGACGTCCCATGTGCTTCCAGCCACTGCCTCCCAGGAGCCAAAGTCACCAGCCAAGTCACAGTGCCCTCAGGATGGGCTGCCAAAACCTGAGGAGGATGTCTCTTATGAGCTAGGGTGCATGAATGGGAGAACAATGTGATTTGGGGCAGACAAAAGGCTTGAAATCCGAGCCACTGAATTATCCAGGCAGCAGCTGCAGCACACACTGCCTGTTAAAGGAGGAGGGTCTGCATTCACCCAGATCTCTCAGGTGCCATCAAAGCAAGAGGATCTTCTCCCTCCCTACACCTCCCTGACAGGAGGGTGAAGCCAGGTGAGGGTCGGTCTCTTCTCCCAAATAACAAGTGACAGCACAAGAGGAAACGTCCTCAAGTTGTGCCAGGGAAGGTTTGGACTGAATATTAGGGAGAATTTCTCCATGGAAAGGGTTGTCCATCCCTGGCCCAGCTGCTCAGGGCAGTGGTGGAGTCCCCATCCCTGGGGGGATTTGAAAGCTTTGTGGATGTGGCACTTGGGGACATGGGTTAGTGGTGGCCTTGGCAGAGCTGGGAAACTTGGAGTTGATGGTCTGAGAGGGCTTTTTAAACCCAAACAAACCTATGATTCCGGAGCAGCACAGAGAGAGAAGGGCCAGTCGGAGGATCCAGCCTGGACACAGAAGGCTCCTCTACGCCCTTAGATTGCTCAAACTTTTGACATTCAAGTCTCAGCCAGAAGTTTGTTACAGTCAGTGGAGATAATGGGCACTCTAGAAGATGACTGATCTCATGCTTATCCTTTTTCTTAAGGAAAAATGGACAATCCTGAAGAGTCCCTGTGCCTCTGCTGCCTGCAGAGAGGATCTGCATGACCATGTGAGGGGAGTCCACCATGAAGCCACTTTATCTACAGATGCTTCTTCTGCAAAGAGTCACTTTATCTACATTACTGTTTTCATTTTTCATTGCCAGTTTTATTTCCCTGCTCAATGTCAGCAGCGTTGGAACAATTTATCCTTTTTCAGAGCATTTAGTTCCCAAGATGTTTCCAAAACAATTTTCAGTGCATCTCTTACACTGTTCACATCACCAGCATGTCTTTGATCCTCATGTAACCACAAGTTCATGCTGCACACAGAGAAGGGTTTTGGTGGTGGTGGTTTGGAGGTTTTTTGCCCTCGTTTTGTAAAGATGGCCCTAAACTTGGAGTTCTCCCTGCATTTTCCATCACAGCATATCTGGAGCAGAACTGAAGCTGCAGACGTGGCACACTTCCAAATTTTGCCAGCATTGTTCCCTGTATCAACTATTCACAGACAGCTGTCCCTGTAATCTGCATGCCTAAGGGGAAGCCAAAATAATGCATATTACTGGAAAGCTGATGGGCAGGAATATTCTCCCTCTCACGGGGGGAGATGTGTAGGGCTTGGGGTTTTTTTTAATTTCAAACCACATTTTAGATGGAGAGGGAGAATCTTAACTCCCCAGAACAGGCTTCTTTCATTCAGGGTGTTTAATTTGTAGTCAATTTTTTGTTGTTTTTTCTTCTATGTCCTGGAATTTGTCATTCTGTGAAAGAAGAACCACATTTTCTTTCTCCTTCCTGGCTCTGAGGTGTTCCTGTTGTCATTTGCTGACAAAGAGCTTTTTATATTTCCGTTCTTTAGAAAAGCTGAAAATACCTGCAGAGCTTCTGCTTGGAGACCTGCAGCCACGTGCAGGTGCCTGTGCAGAGCTGGGAAGTGCCATTGACTCATTATGAAGGATCTCAGCCAGGTGGACACTTGAATCCAGCTAATCCACCTCCTGATGTACATAGGAAGAGGGGAAACAGAACGAGAGAAGGGAACCACAGGGCAGGATAGCTCTGTTTAGTGATCCACTACAGGAAAAGTTGAGCTGTTTCTATTATTTAGTGGGGTTTATTCTTTAATTTTTTTTTTACCCCCACTTTTTGGGGAGTAGAGGATCTCCTGGAAGGTAGGATGTGGCACCAAACTCTTATCTCCCTCAAAGCTTGTGCCCATCCCAGCTACTGCAATCCCCCTCGAGCTGCAGATGTGAATGCTCCTGGCAGGCCCTGAGCAGAAGGTGAGACATGTTTAAATCCCTCTGTGCCCCACATGCATTTGGTGGCTGCATTAGGGAGGCAAAGTGACCAAATAAATGGGACACTTGGAGCTCCCAAAAAGGAAACCCATGGACACCCCTCACTGCTTCACCTGGGGAGGTTTGGTATTTGCAAGGAAGGTCATCTCCATTTCTGATGTGTCCCCAGATCCCTTTCATCACGTTATGGCATTTCAAGAGGATGAAATTTCGAAGAGACATTTGGAAATGGAGAGGTTATTATGGATATAACCATGGATGAGCCATTTTTCATGAAGAAGAATCCGTGCTTACTGTTGCTGAGCAGTACAATGGATAAATAAAATCCTTCTTGAGTGCATTTAGGTGTGTCCTGCCACAGGGACCTGCTCTGGTTGTTCATACAAAACCTCCACAGACCAAACAGCAGTGGCATTTCTCATCCAGTGCTGCCTTCACACCTCTACTTCCATGTGAGCAGCTTATTGTGAAGGGAAAAGTAATTGTCTGCAACCCTTAGTTATTAAGTTAATTGCTTTTGGTGAAATGTTTCTGCAGTGATGGTCCTTTGCTCACCAGGAACCATCAGGGAGTCACCCTGTCCCCCCAGCACCTTCATCTCAGCAACAGCCTGGGGAGAGTTTCTGCTCACTGCAAACATGATTTTGCACCAAATGTATACAGGTAGGGCATTCAATGCCTACATTTTGGAAATGCCTTAAAAAACACCCCCAAACAATCTCTTGCACAATACACGTGACAGACAGTCAGCCTCAGGTTTTCTCAGGAAATTGCCTTGCATCTAGAACAGGGAGAAAACCTTGCCACCTCCATAAATCAGCCATCTGCAGAATGTAAACTGGTGTAAGAAGGCTCTATCAGCACTTAGAGCTCCGAGTGCTTCACAAAGGCTTATACAACTTGAGCAGTTTTGTCTCTCCTGAAAGAAATCTTTTGCCATAAATTAACAAACTTTCCAGGAAACATGACAAAAATCCACTCATCCGTGCTGACCTCCAGAGTTCAGTTATAGAGCTCATAAAAAGGAGAAGTTTCCCTTCTGGATGAAAGGAACTAAAAAGCTAAGTTTATCTCTAGATGTTTAGGGAAGAAGGTCACTTACAGCACATCGTGATGTCATTGCAATGGGAGAAGGTGTTTTGGGATGAGTTTGACAGATGATGGGGGGATGTGAGAAGGAGACCAACACATTCCTCTCCTTCCTGGCCTTTACAGGCTTTTAAGGACATAACCCAGGATCAGCTTGAAACAGCAGCAAAACTCCTACAAAAACAACAGGGCAGGAAAAGAAACTATTCCATTTGTAAGACTTCATTAATCACGTGTATTTTCAGCTCTGTGGCACTGGCTGAGGGGGCTCTTCTCCAAGTGAGGCAACACCTCTTTCCTGTGTATTCCCATTATCACATTTCTCTGACATCCTGGGTGCAGATAACACTGCTACTAAACCAAGCCAGGGCCAAGAATGCCCCACCACACTGTGCTTCTCTCAGCTCAACCAGAGTTTGTGCAGATCACCAGGACAATAAAAGTTTGTGCAGGTCCATCAGGAGTAACAGCATCTCGACCATGCACTTGGACTGCCAAAAACTCACTAATTCTAGGGTATTTCAGCAGTCTGGAATATGAGCAAGAGTGGAGGCAAAGGTGGAATGGCTTCCCGCTGTCAGAGGGCAGGGATGCATGAGGTATTAGGAAGAAATTCTTCCCTGTGAGGGTGGGCAGGCCCTGGCCCAGGTTGGGCAGAGAAGCTGTGGCTGCCCCTGGATCCCTGGGAGTGTCCAAGGGCAGGTTGGACGGGGCTTGGAGCAACGTGGGCTGGTGGGAGGTGTCACTGCCCATGGCAGGGGGTGGAATGAAATGTTCTTTATGGTCCCTTCCAACCCAAATCATTCTGTGATTCTTTGATCTATCACACTATGAATGATTGGATCAATAGTGGGTATACCGTGGGACTGGGGGAAAACCACAGGATTGATCTTCCCCTCCAAAAACACTTCTGGGAAAAGTGGCCAAGGAGCTGGCTCAGGACATGGTTTTTGTTAGTTTTTTTTAATATTCCCTACATACATACTCATGGGAAAAGCACTATAATTCTGTAAGACTGCCCAGCACTTAGCAATTTTTTAATACTTGGTGCACTTATAATGCTTTTTTTCCTTCCTGTTTTCTCTGCTCCAGCTCTCAGGGCTTTCTGAAATATAATAAATCAGTGATGGTCTCCAGCTGAGGAACTTGGGGTGTCTACAACAGGCATAGACACTCAGTCAGATTTTATTTGACTCTGTGACTCACACTGCTTTTATTTGCCCTCTCCTCTACCATGAACAGCTGCTTTCGTTTTAAGGGATGACAAAACCTTCAGTGGGTCTTTGGGTGCTCCTGTCACCTGCATGGCAGCAGCAAATTTGCTGAACTGAGCCTGGAGACTTGGCTCTGCTTCTAAGAAACATCCTTGACATACAATAAAAAAAAAAAAAAGCCAAATCTTGAAAACAGGAAACCACAAGTGGTTTCACCTCTAGTAAGTTCAACCATTGAAAAAAACCAAACCAAACCACCAAAATAAACCCTGAAAACAAACCGAGCTGCATTTTCTGAGACAAACTGACCTGACACACTCTCATTCCTGGCTGTTTTCTGCCTCCCACCATGCCCTGAGGTACCACCCTATGTTTCAGAACATCACCATATCAGTACCCAGTTAATAATGTTGCTCACAGCAAAGATTTCTTCTCATTTTGCTTGTTTGTGCAACCTTGCTCTTCAGACAAATCCCATTCCAATCAGCCTTGCTAATAAAAGGGAAAGGCACTTCCCAGGGACCTTCATTCCCAGGGAATTACATTAACCATGCCAGAAGGAGGTCTGGGAGCTCTGAAATCCCCCTGGTGCCCCTGAGAAGTCACAGCAAAGGGACTGCATTGCTCCCATGCTCTGCTCCCACCCCACCCCTGGTATTCCATGTCCATCTGTCCTTCCTCTCCTTGGCCCTTGGTCTACACTAGCCACTGAGGGAAGATGCTAAAGGGGAAATGTCCTTATGGAAGAAAGCTTGATTGCACACAGGGGGTTTAAGGTGAACAGTCTTGCCCTGCCTCCCTTCCTCAGCTCAAAAAGGGACTTACTGCCTCCTCTCCCCAAAAAGGGACTTGCTGAACCCCAAAAGGAGCCAGAAGTAGCAAATTCCTGCTTGTGCCCAAACACAGAGGAGCTGTGGCAGAACACACCTCTTCATACACAACCTAATAGAAAATCATGGGATTGCAGGTCTGTTCTCCTTCTTTTCCCCTCATCTCATTCATATCAGAGGTCACATAACCCTCCCCATGGAAATGTTTGTAGGATCTGGTAAATGTGCTAGAGGACACCTGACCCACGTTCAGCTCCTGGCCCTCCACCCAAATGATACTGCTCAGCCTCAGCTCAGGCTGCTGCATGAAAGGCACAAACAGATCAAAACACAGGAACAAAAAAAGCCCCAGTCCAAGTGCTGGTAAGGCAGAATGTAGAGATCATCCTCCGACAGACCCTCCTGGCTTTCTGCTTGGTGTCATTACTGCACATCCCACCTCCCTGACACCTGCCCTCTGCCTCATCACCTCCTTCTCTTGCCCTGTCTTCCTCCAAGCAAACACAGGACAGGGGCATCCAAGCAGAGAAATCACATCAGCTCCACGTGTGATGTCAGTGCTGTGGTCTGGGGAGGACAGGGACACAAAGTGGTGTTTTATCTCCCTCCAGCCATCACCATGGGAAACACCTCATCTACCAGCAGAGGAGTATTTCCAGGAAGGGGGTGGTTTCAACTTAAAAAGCAGCATGTAAGAAGATATATAGGCAAGTGACTTTGAAGAGTCTTGTCTAAGCTTAAAAACCCCAAAGAAATAAATGCACAAACAAACAAAAAACACCCCAGAAACAGCTTCCTGAAGTTGTCTTGCCCTACAGAGAGGGTTGGGAGGACTAACATTCCTCCTCCAGCAACCAAGTGAGACACAGCTCACCTTCACAACAGGGAATAGATCAGAGATTATTTTATTGTAAATAGAATTTGTATCCAATAACACAACACTTGGAAATGGGAAAGACATGCAAAGGATTGCACGCAAGGGCGTGCCTTAGCTCCCCAGAGACCTGGGGGCGGATTGTGTGTGCACAGAGAGCTGCAAGTCTATAGGTTCAGTGACATGTGGGGCTGCTGGGACCCTGAACGAGGAAATGAGCTCATCTTTTTACCTTCAAAAATCCCAGCTCTTCAGTTCTGCAAAACTGATGGAATTTGTTGTCTTCGCTCCCTGTCCCAGTGAAGAGAGAATTGTACTTCTGTAAAAATGTAATTTGATGGATTTCTGCATTTAAATAATTCTATTAAAGCTGATCTTCAAATGAATTTTAACAGTACATGTCTTAATTTCAGGAACTGATTGCAAATTTGAAGATGTCTATTCATTATATATTCTAATTGTATTAAAAATGACAATAAGTATGATTTTTAAATTGTACAGGGAAAGCTTCATGATTGAACCATATACTTGAAGTCTAGAAGTGTCCATTCTGTGTTAATGAAATAATTTCAAATTAAGAACTACCCCTTCTTTTTCCAAGTAGTTCATGTGTGTCCTGTACCAGGCATACACTCATACTGAATTCTCTGAGAACAACAACATGTAAATGCATAAAATAAAAAATAAATTGTAATAGATTAGGTAAACAACAACAAAAAAGCAAGATATGAATAATTCATGATAATGTTTCCCAAACATCATACTTTCCAACTTCATTACCATTCCAACAGTTTTATTGGACTTTTAGCCAGGAAACACTTCCTGAAGAAGTCTATTAACTGAGTAGAAAAACATCTCCAAGGAAAATCCCCCAGTTCATTTACTAATGTATAACACTCCAAAATTCCCAGAAAACTGGAAAAATTCAACAGTACACCTATTCCTCATTTATCAGCCACCTTGTGTCAGAAACAGACAAAATGCAAAAGACTGTAATTACCAGGATTAGAGAGCCAGCATCCGTGGGTGCACAAAGGTTATATCCAGCATGTCTGTGACTCCCCACCACAGCTGAAGGAGCAAACACCCACGTGGCAGCTCACACCTCCATCCACACCAGCACATCCTCCTCCTGCTCCTCCAAAATAATGACCCCCACCAGCCACAGCAAGCCCTCAGTAAGAAAATAAACTGAAATTAAACGCTTAGCTTTCCCCTGAAAGTAATAGCTCAGATGGAAATTAAGCCAATGGACAGTCTCTAAGTCACTCCTCCACTTGTCATCCTCCTCCTGCCATCCCAGTACCATTCCAGCCTCCCTGCCCTGCTCCATTCAAGGTGAGTAGGGGGAATCAGACCCAAATTATTACCCCTCCCAGTTGGTGGGGTAAGTAGCATCGGGGTGATTGTGCTCCCTGCCAGCAGCAAAAACACTTGTCCTCGTGGCCAAGACCTTTTGAGAAACCACCTGGGCAGAAGTCAATGAGAAGTTGTTGAGTTTGGGCAGTGGTTTTGCTGTAGGATTATCCTCACCTGTCATTTTCCACCCTAGGGCCTGAACTTGAGATGAAGTTTGTTATAAAAGAGGATTGATCTGGTTAGATATAAGGAAGAAGTTTTTCTTTTTTGTTATGAGGGTGGTAAAACGCTGGCACAAGCTTCCCAGAAAGGGGGTGGATGTTACATCCATGAAAACATTCAATGCCAGGTTGGACAGGGCTTGGAGCATCCTGGGCTCATGGAAGGTGTCCCTGCCCATGGCAGGAGGTGGGAATGGATGATGTTTAAGGTCCCTTCCAACCCAAACCATCCTGTGTTTCCACAAGCAAACCACTCTGAATGCCATTACCAAAGTGACACTCCCATGTGCAGGGGTGGACTTCTCACATCTTCAGTGAGGCCTTTTTTTCTGAGTTTTTGGTGCCATTTGGATTTCTGAAACACAGCTACACATCCCCTGCTGCCAGAGAGAGACATTGCTGACTTGGCAGATTTCTGGTAATTAATTAAAGTCCTATTCAGAGACAACCCACCAGCATTTCTCCTCACAGGTGAGCTGCATCTCCTGGTGCTAAATCTGAAGCTGTTCTTGGTGGCAAAGGGCACCTCCAGCCAAACTGCACTGAAGGGAGAGTGGAGGTGCTTTTATTTCAAGGTAAGACTTTCATGGCTGTGGTAACAGGGTGGCTGAAGCTGCCCAGATTTGTGTTTGTTAAGACAATTCCAGGAATTGGTGTTCCTTCTGCCACAGGTAATTAATTGCCTTATGTTCTCACAAGCACCCACGGCTGCTTCATCATTGCATTAATTGGGTGATTTACCTCCTGGGTAAAAGCAAAATCTCTGATTAACTCCTCCAAGTTAATTGGTAACTGAAGTAGTCCGACTGGAACTGTTAGCTGCCTTCCTGTGGTCATTACATGATATTCATTAAAAAAAAAAAGAATAATTTCCATTTCAAAAATGTTGGACTGTATATTAAAAATATTGAATAGGGTAGGAAGGATTTTTGAGTCCATCCCTTCAGCTAAAATCAGAACAAGTAGTACATAAAGCTGTGCTTCAGCTTTGTCCCAGGTGAAGTCTGGTGGTGACTGAAATAAGTAAAAAGGTTATCTTGTTGTCCTTCCTATTTCACTTTTTCTCTTATGCAGGAGGGCACATTATTCACTGCTTTTGAAACAGAACATACAAGAGGTTTTTGATCTCCATTTATCTTTGAAAAGCACTCTGAAATTCAGGACATTTCCTAATACCAAAGTATGCTCTTCTTCCCACCTGATTTTTAGACACAAAGCAGAGTTTATCCACTGTGCAGATGCACACAAACCTCATTTTAAATTAATTCAAACATTAACAATTTCTGCTCTGGAGAAAGACAAAAGTTTGTTCTCTTTGCTTGCACAATGTGGCTGGGAAAAAGGTGAAACAGGATGACACTAATTTTAGAAATATGTTGCATTTTTGCAAAGTCCGAGCATCACTCACATTTGACAGTAATGAACTAAAACCATCTTTGTTTCAGACTTTAAAAAACCCTCGAACTAGAACAAGTGGAGTCAGTGGTAATCCCATGGGAAGAAAATACAACTCTGTTTCCAAATTCTTTAGGTTTAAAGGCATAAATCATTCATCCAGCACAGGACTGTAAGGGGTGAGCTAATACAAGGCTCTGAACCCGACAACGTATTTCCCCTGTCCTTATTCATTAACATCAGATGAATATGTCAGTATGAGCATGTGTCCTTCAGAATGTCTTTATTTTGACACACAGCATCCTTTGACCTACCAAAACCTCATACCTTCCTGGTAGGAAAACTCATCAGGGCAGCCATTCCATGAACCATGTGCAGCTTTGATGAACATCCCCATAACTGTCCCTGAGATGAGCAGACTGAGTGTCCTGTATGTTTTTTTGGGGAATAACAGCCAGCAGAACAAAAGGTGTCCATGTGAGTAGCAACAAGATTCAGCCCCAGATGTGAAACACCTGAATGGAGGTGTCTGTACGTGTGTTAAACATGTGATCTCCCCCCAGAGCCATCTGAGATCTGATGACCCTGGATCCCTGGAAGTGTCCAAGGCCAGGTTGGAGCAACCTGGGATAGTGGAAAGTGTCCCTGTCCATGGCAGGGGTTGGGATGAGATGATCTCTAAGGTCCCTTCCAACTCAAATAATTCTGAGTTTCTATGATTGTGTGATGCAGGTGTTGGAGACTGGAGAACACTTTGCTTACCTTAAAGCAAATTTCAGGTGAAAGTCCTATTATTATTATTTTTTCCCCAACAAACCAACAGGAAACGTTGTCTGTCAGGCAAAACACCGACACCCTGGGAGGTCTGGACCAAAAAACATCCTTTGTGAGAAGAGCTGAGGTGCCAAAAAGGGGACTTTCTCCAAGGCACCATTCATGTTTTCCCTTCCCTGGAAGGAGCCCAGGAATCTGTCGTGAATATCAGCACTTGCCCATTCCTAGGATATTTCTAGTGCTGCAAAAAAGTGCACTCAGGCATCATCCTCCACTCCAAGCACATACGTTTTGCTCTCTGAAACATGTGTTGAAGTCCTTGGCAAGCCTGTGCTCCCCCCAAGGACAGCTCAGATTCATCTCAGATTCATCTATCCTCTCTCCCAGTGCCAAGAATGGAGGTGAGAGGTAGTAGATATATCATCACACACATTTGGGGCACATTATCTGAGGTCACCCAAGATGCATGGTGCAGTTTAAGGTCATTTTTCCTCTCTGTTGTCTGTGCACAAAGCCAGGTTAATCCTTTCATGGATTATGGCTTGTAATGGTGATGACCAAATTTCAGACGTGAGGTGGGTGCACTTTGTGCACTTTTCCTCTCTGTGATTGGGAGTTTGCAGTTAAATAAGGAAATAAATGCCCACAATCAAGATTTTGAAGCCCTGAGGTCAGCCCTGTGGTTCTTTTCTCTCTGCAGTATTTGCCTGCAGCAGCAAGGAGAAAGAGACCACAGGGCAGAGGTGGGTCACCATGTCCTTGCACTGACTGTGACACACAGCCCTGCTTGCCTTCCACCTTGGGAAGATTTATGAGTTCCTCTTTCAGCTCATAATCCTTCATTTTTCCCACGTAACCTCCCCTGAACCTACTGTGAGTCAGACTTGTCTGTTAAGGCAAGATTGATGCATGGCTTTGGATCCAGCAGATAATGTGTATTCCTGGGTCAGCCAGAGGCATTTTGGCAAGATTAACCTCGTCTCCTGTCCCTGAGCCCCAGAAGAGGGATGGCCCAAGTTCAGAACCTGCACAAAGATGCTCCAGGTGCTGTTGCCTCGCTGACACATCCCCAGACAGGCTGAGGCTGTGGTGTGACTGTGCTGCACAAAACCAAGAGCATTTTCCTGCCCCTTTGCACAAGTCTTGTGCCCCACCACAGTGTTTTAGGCTGCTGGAGAAATTTTCCTCCAAATCAGAATAAAACATGGACATTATCAATCAGTGCATATCAGGGATTGTGAGCCTGGCAAAAATATTTACCCTGGGATTCTGGCCAAACCCTTCCCACATGGGCAAACCCTGCCTCCCAAAGCTCTCCCAGAGAAAGAACATGCCTAAAACTGGTGCTGTAGTTTGCTTTAGAGGTGGGTAGTCCTCAGGAATGAGAGATGGCTGAGAGCAAGCGCTCCCATTCACTTAAAGAAAAGTCCCAGGGCTTGATATGGGAGGTCAAATCTGCCAGCTTAAATCACTTTATTTCTTGAAAGTTGCCATTCCTGGCCAAGATATCGTGGCCTTCACCTAAAAGCAACGTTGCCATCACACCAGACGGGGATTGCGGCTCCTTTCATCCCTGGCAGAGGAGGGCTGTGGGCTGCAGGCTGAGAGTTGAAAAGACACTTTTCTTTGGAGATGCCAACAGTTTCTTCGGCAGATTTCTCCCCCTCGCCCCCTCCCACCCCAACCTACTTTCACAAAGGAGACAAAAAACAAAACCACAAAAACCCACAAAAAACCAACAACCCATAAATGGATCCTGTAGTGTCTGCAATGTAAAGAATTAGCTGAATGGGAAGAAATGAACCATGGTCTTTATGTCCTAGTTACAGTCAGTGCAAACATTGCTGCTAATCCCTGTTGTCGGAGGGGACTGGGGAAGAGGCACAGATAGATCCCACTGGGAACATTTTGTCTCTCTCAATCTACACTTGAGATCACATTTTTTTTTTGTGTGTAATAACACTGAGTTGTATTAAGAAGCCTGTGGATAACGTAAAGCTTGGGGGAGATATTGTTCTCTGTCCCTTCCACCAAGCGTAGCACCTACAGCCTTCGTATGCAGGGAGGTCTCAGCAGCCCATTCATTTCAGTGGAGAAAAAGAAAGCTATTCATTCCCAGCAAATCCCATTTTGCCATGGTAACCCCCCTTCCCGCCCCTCGCACACAACAGTTGTTCACACGGGCTGTTTAAAACAAGACAACAAAACCAAACCATAGCCCATCCAGCTCTGGCATTTTCTGCTTTGAGTTTTCTGGCGGCGTCCAGGCCCCCATCCCAGGGCAGGGATAACTCAGTGAAGGGGCAGGGAAGGGGCAAACACCTCGTTTTGTCCCCTGCCATCCCTGGTGGCACCCCACCTCGTGCCCCTCAGTGGGACCCATCCCAAAGACAGGGTGTCCTGTATCCCTTGGGCTCCCCAGTGGGACAGTGAGGGTGACAGTGCCTTGGAAGTAGAGAACAATGTGGGATGCTTCTTTTCTACACTGTTGTGCCAAGGAGAGGTTTTTGGCATGCCAGAGCCCTCTCAGGGGCTGGAGAAGGGAAAATACAGGCACCCTGCCAGCTTTGTCCCAGTCTGGAAGGATCCACCTTGTTTTCTGCTGTTCCTTCCATAAGGGAGCTTGTCCATGAGTCCAACAGCACCTGGGGACCAGCACAGCTCCCACCAGCCTGGGGGTGTCCAGGTGTCCCAGCCCCCTCCAGACACCCTTGGGTATCAGCCCTAAAACTTGTAGCTGACAGCCACAACCAGGAAGTTCCAAAATGTGCTGTTCAAGGAGCATTTTGGTTTTCCCTATTGCTGTGTTCTGGTTGCTGGGGAGCACACAGGAGATGCAGGGCGTCTTCTGGCATCACACTGATCAACCTGGTCTAGTGGAAGGTGTCCCTGCTCATGGCAGTGGGGTTGGAAGGAGGTAATCACAGANTGACAGACCCACATCTTTCCTGTGCCGAGGATCCCAGAACTGGACACAGGAATCCAGGTGGGATCTCAAGGAGCAGAGTAGAGGGCACAATTCCCTCCCTTGATCTGCTGCCCACCATTGTTTGATGCAGCTCAGGGTGTGTTTGGTCTTCTGGGCTGTGAGTACACACTACTCATGTCTCATGTCCAGCTTTTCACTCATGAGAACCTCCAAGGAACAGCACCCCACTTGGCCGAGGGGTTTTGGGACACTCAGACCCAAACCATTTTGATCTTGCACCAAAACTTCAACTAAAATCACAATTTCAACCAGGCAAACCAAGACAAAAGTGACCTGTTCACTGCCTCATTGGCAGGAGACCCTGTTCCAGCCAGAGGTGATTCCTTGATTCCCATTGTCTGAGCAGAGACTGATGTAACATTACAGGAAACTCTTTGGACAAGGGACAAAGCAGGGAAATCTAGCTGAAACCCAGACAAGAAGTGTTGGGAAGAAACAACCTCCTTACAGGGTGCTATGTGGGTTTTTTACCTTTGAGAAGTGCTCCCCACAGATAAAAATCACATCATTTTTGGTTAACCTGAATTAGCTTTTAAGAGCAAGTAAGGGATTCCTGGCATAAATAATATTTCAGTAAAAACTAGAATTAAGAACTGGTTTTGGTTATGAATAAATGGGTCATTTTATTTTTGTAAACACAGAGAGAGTGCAAAATGTTGGGAAATAAAACCAACTGTTTGCACTAGGTGTATTTTAAAATAAATCCCAGCAACACCACAAATGTTCTCCTGCACTTTATTGTTGATTGAGGTTAATGAAGCCCTTTTGGTGACCCAGAATTTTCCTTGCTATGTCCTGGTACAAAACCCCTCCTCTCCACAGGCAAACAAGGTTAGTCAGTTGGTCACATCACAGCCTAATATCTAGGTATTTTAAACACCTTCCAGATCCTTTGGCAAATTGCTCCACATGGGTTTTTTCAAAGGACACAACTAATTTCCTGACTTTTAGTGTCACTTCTTCAAAAATTTCTCATCTCTCCTGAACATCTTCCCCTTCCCAGAAGACCCAGCACATCCTGGGATCTACCCCTACCACTGCTGCCCCCCAAAAAAGTAACTTCAGAGTTAGGGAATACTCAAAGCAAATTGTCATTGTCTAAAACCAGTAGCTAATTCAGCTGAACTGCCCATTCCTGGATGGTGAAACTTCTCCTCTCCATTCACAAGAGTGAAAATTTGACTTGCTCAGACGTTTAAAGTTGCACTGAATCCCACTTAAAAGTCCCCCTTAGGAAAAAAACCCTACAATGACAGAGTTTGGCTCTTACTAAACTCACTACAGTCATAGGGTAGGGGGTGAGAAAAGGGGGGAAAATAAATACAAAGGCTTCTCCATGCTCAAATTTTCACTCCAAAGGCTCTGACATGAGCAAAAGCATATTAAAACTAAGCTTCTAGAGGAATGACTCTTCCCAGCTGTCTGTCCTGCCTCTTTCCCCTCCAGTGTCACCGTATATGTGGCACAGACAGCCTGGCTCAGGCAACAGCTGTTAAACCACTGGAAATTTCACACAGATTTAGGGTCTCTTTCATATATGAAGTGTAACCTGCAGCTGTTGAGCAGCTGCTCTGTGGGAGCTTAACCACCCGTGCAGCAGAGATGGGGATCCTGGGCAAGGGGGAGGACAAGTACCTGGGGCAACCAGAGCACCCACATCTGACCTGTGTCCATAAGCCCCAGCTCGGCCCTTGGTCCATGTCAGAGCTTCATTTTCACTCAGGAGGATGGTTTGGGGGAGTCTTTGTCTGAAATGTCCTTGCTCCCTTCAGGCTTTGGGTGCACAAACCCAATGCCATCCAGCTCAAAGAAATGTGGGCACAGCCTCATCATCCTGGGAGTCCTCAAAGTGTTCAAACACGTCATACTTAGATTGACAGATCTGCACAGCAGTGAAATAGTAGGACGCATTTATAGATTATGGAATCACAGAATCACTTGGATTGGAAAAGCCCTCTAAGATCATTGAGCCCAACCATCCCTGAGCACTGCCAAGGCCACCACTCACCCATGTCCCCAAATGCCACATCCACGTGGCTTTTAAATCCCTCCAGGGGTGGGGACTCCACCACTGCCCTGGGCAGCTGTGCCAGCTCCTGACCATCCTTTGCATGAGGCAATTTCTCCTAATATCCAATTTAACTCCACGAAACAGAAAATAAAAGCCAAAGCTCTACTACTTGACTTTTTTGTTTGGTGAGGACCAGCAAGTTTCTTACCCCTTGGCTATGCCAAAGCCTTAAACAACGATGGTCACTGACATTTTCTGGACCCCTCAGGACTGACACAAAGCCTCTTGATCAAGAACTCTCAATTTAGCCACCATGGCCAGAAAAATCTCCTGATTTTGTCATAGTTCTCTCATCCATTCTAGACAAGCAAAAAAAAAAAATGAAGCAGAACATTAGCTTAGAAAAAGCAACCAATTTCTGTATCCTACTCTTCATATAAGGAGAGTTCTAGTTCATTTCATCTCATCTAACCCAATTCATTATGCTTTCCATAAGATCAACCTTGTCCTCTCACCAGCCTCAAAAAGGAACTGCACGAAATCTTTAAGTCAGATTGCTTGTTGTTGCCACTAAGTTGTTCTTATGGATAGAGACAAGGGAATTTATTTAAACTGTTGGTATCCATTTTAGAAACATTTATGAGAAATTCTCCAGACCAGTTCCAGTTGTATTTCATTGGTGGTTCCCAGTGAAACTGCCAAAACTGTGTACTGTCCACTCTCTAAAGTAAATGGAAAAGAAAATAGCAGAATATCATTCCATATCCACCCTGTTGTGGGCCAAGTTTTTGCCACACACATTGTATTGCAAATGGTTTCCTAATCTCTTTGCATGAAGCTAATGAACACTGAAAGCAGGTGTACATTTCAAGCAGTCCCACACCCCACAACAGTTTCCCCAGGGTGTGTGTTAAATACAAATAAAATATTTGCTCCGACTTGTAACTTCTTATCAGCCTCAGCAAATGATAACCTTCTGCCAACACTGGACTCCCAGGGTGGAAAATATGACTACTGACAACCCTTGCAAGAGCACCCACTGCACACTTGTGGTGTTGGAGCAGAAGACTTTCCAAAGAGAAGCCATGGTGCTCTTGGATGGACTGTGAGGATTTAGGAGTCGACCTGGGGCAGAACCTCAGGTTGACCAGCCTTTGAATTTCACAGTTTTTATATTAGTGTTACAGCATGAATCTGTCTGTTCTTGCCCTCTGACACACTCTCAAAACCAGCAAGGCTGTTGAACTCCCACTGAAGAGCACTTCCAGAGGCTGGCATGGTTTTCTCAGGAAAAAGAAAAAAATCCTACAGAAAGGAAACCCCACAACTAAAACATCCTCATGTCTGGCTATATCTACACCACAGAAACCATACTGGGAAAGGATATACCAGTAGATACCCGGGTGGGTGGAAATTATAAAAAACTCCAACTTCAGAGGCAATTTCCTTCAGGCAGCATCATCTCCCTGCTCCTTTCAAAGAAAGACTCTGATAGCTTTGGAATCTCAGGAATTTGGAATCAACTGATCTCTTAGGTTTTTTTTCCCTTTTTTTTTTTTTTTAGGTGTGAAATATTGCAATGCTAATTGACCTTTTTAATCAATGGCCCTAAAAGACACCGCTGATAAAACTACACTGGTGTGACACTGCTGATAAAATCTGTGAGCAATATTGAGCAATATTATCACTGGCAGGATGGCAGCTATCACTGAGGGCAGGGCAGCTGAACAGGAGGACTGGGATCCTTCAGCCAGACAAATGTATTCCAGCAAATCCCGTTTTTACTGAGGGGTACAGAAAGCTAGAGCTGAAGGTGTTATCTAGTGGTGGGAAAATGTATCCTGGTAGGTTTCAGATGAAAAAAAAAATAAATGCAGATGTAATTATATTGTATTGATGATGCAACTGCAATGATACTGAAGAAGTTGGTAGCAATGCCAAAAAAATAAAAGGATTGGAAAAGTTATTTCAAGGTAGAATAAATATTTTCAGGTCTCTGTCTCAAAAGGAACCACAAAGAACTATTCAAACCACGATATTTATTTGGAGTTCATAGCTCTGCCTGGGGTTGTGGCATCCTCAGAGCAGAGAGACAGGTAAGACTTTTACATATTGCACTGAGTGAGGATATTTGCCAGCTGAGATCCTTGCTGCTGGGACATCTCACAGCAGGTTCCATCCATCCTGGAGGCCACTGTGCTCTCTGGTTCAGCCAAAGGAGGGCTGAAAATCATCTTGATCACTGCATATGAGGGCCTCGACTGGAAAATAATAAATGGGCACTAAGGGATCCTCAGCAGCTGAAGCCAGACAACTGCAAATTAAAAATAAAGTCCCTTTTCCCCAAGTATTTGGTTAACTGTGTGGGGCACCCATTATGGGAGATGATGGATCTGCATGTCTTGGTACCTTCATCTCCAGACCTTTCTCAATAATGTGCTTTATCAAAATACAAGTTATTGCACTTGCACTGGGGGGAAAATCAAGGAGGAACTGGTTGCTTTTTTTTTGCTGAAGAAGCTTTTTGCATCCTGAATCAGCCTTTCAGTGGGAAGCACCACTTGGTAAGCAATGCAAGAAGAATTCTCTGAAGAATGATCTGTTCTTTACAGGAGAGAAAACTCGTCAAAAGCTCAACTTGTTCTTCCTTCTGCACAAGCCAACCCTTTTCCTACCTGGGGGGATGTCTTTGTCATTCTCCTTTTGGAGAAGGATGTTTGTTGTCACTGCACAGGAGAGTTTTCAGTCATTGCCTGATGTTTTAATCCTTTCCCTGCCGAATTGAGTGTCCAATCAAGCTGATTTTTCCTCCTCTTTGTAAAGGCTGAGCAAGCACGAGAGCCCTTTGGCCAATGCTGTCAACAACAACCTGGAGGGAACAGAAAAAACACCAAGCAATGTATTTATCCCCCATTGCTGGCAGAACTGCACATAGCAGGACTATTCTGCCCAGGGTGCTCAGCAGGGCTCAGGTAAATCAGCACAGATCTCTGTGCCCAGGACAATCCATGGTGTTTCCCAAAAGACGAACTCCAGACACTTCTGGGTGCAGCCCCCAGAGATAAAGGCTCCCAGCTTTTAATCCTCCTTCTGCAAAGACTCCAGATGCTGCAAAGGAAAAAGAGAAGCTTTCACGTGAGAAATTAAATCTGTTTGGGTAGAGGACACAAATTAGAATTATACATGTTAAAGTCTGGAAATACATGTGTCCTTGTCCTTACAGCATCACTACTCTGGCCAGCTCTAATGGCCAGCACACAGGAGAGGGATGCTTTGTGCTGAAGGGTCTTTGTTGGTAAATTCTTGGAGAAATTCATAGAAAAGCAAATCATTTGGGTTGGAAAAGCCCTCTGAGACCATGGAGTCCCACCATTCCCCCGGCACAGCCAAGGCCACCACTAACCCATGTCCCCAAGTGCCACATCCACATGGCTTTGAAATCTCTCCAGGGATGGGGACACCACCACTGCTCCAGACAGCCTGTTCCAATGTTTAACAACTCTTTCCATGGAGAAATTCCTCCTGATGTCCCACCTGTCTCTTCCCTGGCACAGCTTGAGGCCATTCCTTCTCCTCCTGTTCCTGTTCCCTGGGAACAGATCCCAACCCTCCCCTGGATCCATCAGGGACTTGCAGAGCCAGAAGGTCCCCCCTGAGCCTCCTTTTCTCCAGGCTGAGCCCCCCCAGCTCCCTCAGCTGCTCCTCACCAGCCTTGTTCTGTACAACATGATGTTTTCTGCCCAGCTTCTGGTAATTATAAACTGAGCAAAGTGAAAGGAAGTGCCAAAACTGGATTGTTTTTTGTTTTATTTCCCCCTCCCGTTCTTAGAATTGTACATTGAAAAGCACATTTGCTTAACAGCTCGTACTGTCAGGTTTCCCTTCCATCTGAAGGCTCCTCATGGACACCTTGCAGTAATTCTGTGTTTATGAAATTGTTCCAACCTCTGCAGCTCCGCTCCCCTTCTAACAATGCATTCTCTGTATGGCCCTGAATAGAAAACATCAGCCCATAGTGATAGAGCTCCAGTTAGTGCCCAGCCCTAGACATGGGATAAAAGTGCTTTTCAATGTGTACTTGGGGGAGAAAAAAATGTCTTTTAATGCTCACACAGTACTCCTTTTACAATGCCAATGCCACTTACAGCTATTGATAGGAAGAAGTTGGACTAATCTTAGCAAGGGGTTCCCATGACCTTTCAGTATCTGCAAAACTGCAACTTTTCTTAAAATTATCTTTGCAGGGAAAACAATGTAAAATACACCAAAGGATTTATAGCAGACAAATGACTACTTGTTAAGAAGCCAAAATATTATAGCAGGAGATTTTTGGTGTCTTTATGCAGCGGGTACGAGGTGACCAAAATTCACAGGGATCAAGTGGAAATACTGAAGAGCAAAATAAAAGGGAGTCAAAGGGTTCAGCAGTGATTTCACACAACATGAAGTATTACGTGGGGAACTCCCTGCCTTGTCATATTTTCTCAAATCAGACAGTAAAAATGAAATGAGTGATGAAATACTGTGAACCCCTTCACTTCCTTAGATGATAACTAAGAGTACTCAGAAAAAAAAAAAGTCTAAAACTTCTTTTTCTTAGAAAGCACGTCCATGACACTTACGAGAGCCAGTGGATTAGAGATGATAAAATGAATGTTTCAGGAAATTCACATCAAGCAGCAGCACTGGGAGACAAGATCTTGAAGAAAGAGGATGAATTGCAGGGGAAGAAGAGGAAGAAAAAGAGAAAAACAAAAGGAAAATTCCCGTCCCTGATGTCTTTGTGTACAGTAAACTCTCCTCACTGAGGAGCTGCTCACCACCTCTGCCAAACAAAGCTTTTATTCTGGCCTATACATGTTTCACTCATCCAGGCTGACTGAAATCCCAAAGAAATATGACAGATGAAATAAAATAGGAATCCTGGCAGATCAGAGTCACAGACAGGTTTGGGATGGAAAGGACTCTAAAGCCCATCCTGTTCCATGGGCAGGGACACTTTCCACTAGATCAAGCCCTGTCCTACCTGGCTTTGAAATATGTCAAAATGATAAAAACCACTAACAATAAAATAATATTTTTGAGGAAACAGGAAACAATCAGAGGCCAGAATTGAAAAAATGAATTGGAAATAGGTCTTATGGTGCAGGAAAGAAAAAAAAAATCATGCTCTTGAAATGTGTCATCCCATGACACATTTTGGGGGAGAAATACTGAAAATCAGCAGGCTGTGAAACAGCCATTGGTTTCCAAGTGTGAAGCACACTATTTCAGAAACAGATCTTTTCCATACATAAATGATGGGAGAAGCACTTCATTCTTTTTATGGCATGGAACACAAAGAAAAAAATAAAAGAAAGGAAAAAAAAAAGAAACTATAGAGACTATTTTGGGCTGCAGTTAGACTCTGATGTTTAGAGGTATGTTCATATCAGCCTGGCTCTGCTGGGGCTCCTCACAGTGACTTGGTATGGGCCAGCATGCGTGTCCTGATGTGATCCCTGGGTTTTGCATCCAAAAAAAAAAATTTGCTCTAGTACCTTATCAGCACTGAAATTTGCCATGGCACAGGTATGGTTACTCCTTGGAGTTTGTGGTGATACCCCGTAGAAAAATGTTCATAAGCCTAAGGCTTTTTATATGTGTTTTAGTATTTTTAAGCAGCAGCAAGCTGCTTTTTATGCAAGTGTAAGAATATATGCAAAAATTAAAATATATTCCTTTATTTTCATCAGGCAACACCACTAGCAGTTTACAAGCTATCCTTTTAAGATTTAGTTGTATATTTGGATACCAGGAGCCAGGCAAGCTCTGCAGTTTCCGCTCAAGTAGAACTCTTTTTCTGCTGTCAGTGAGTAGTTTTTTCCTAGTAAAAACAATCCCTGTTTTTACTAGCAGCAGCTGTCGTCCTGGACTCAGCTCAGCAGCACCCGTCCCACTCATTAGAGGTGGCTGGCAACCCTTCAACTGGAAAACATCAACACAAACTCTGATCTTTTGGCTTTTAAATCAAGGGCTGTGCAGCCCTTTACCAGGGATGAGCGGGATCTACAAGGCTGAGCCAGACCAAATTCTGGCTTGGTCCCATCTGCTTGGCCACCTCAGATTCACACACTGTGCATTCCTTATGTCTTCATCATCCTCCTGCTGAGCATCCATCAAGATTTGGGTTCCTAAATGCCTTGGCATTTCTGGGAAACTCCCAGAGAAAGTCTTTTTTCCCAAGGAAGATCCTTTCCTGGCTGTTGGGTGCATGGAAGGGCTGTGGTGCCAGACGTTTCAGCTGCCCATATTCAGCCTAGAGGCCCCTTTGTCTAATGTGAGTTATTCATAATTACTCAAGCTGCTAATTTTCCTCTTATGTAAATGATGTTGGGAGGCAGAGCATGAAGGCAGCAAGGCACGTACAGGATAATGGATGGCAGGAGGAAAGAATGAAGCAGGCATGACGTGAGAATGGCTCTGGGTGCTAGGCAAATTCCAGCAAACTGGAATGCTCTTGGGAATTCCCTAGAAATTCGGGTGGAACAAAAAAATTCCTCTGCGTATTGATGATCAAAAGGTTGGAAGCTTGAAGTGTTCTCTGTCATCCGGAAAAAAGTCTGTCCTAGAGCCAGGGTCATCCTCAAATCAGCCCCATCACTGCCTCTTTCAGCACGGCGACCTTTGGTTCAGCCACCCCAAGGCCACAGCCCCTGGTCATGGCTGGGTCAGGACTTCTGAGGACATCCTGTCTTCGTTTACTCTGCTGGGAAAACTTCAAATGGGGCCTTATAAACAAGCTCATGTGTTTTGACTGCATCTCCACCTGGCAGCTGAGTGTCCATCCCTTGGGAGCACACGATGCTCCGCACGAGTGCTCGATGGCTTTGGGATGCAAATAAACACCAGCAGATGCACACAGCAATTATCAGGAGGTTATCCCAGGCTCTTCTAGCTTGGTGCTGGCATCTACCTGCATAACCAGGGCTTGCTTTCCATCTTTTAACTCACCAGTCTTTAGTAAAAGGGGTTTGCACTCACGGTGTGTGCCTTGGCTGCACCATGTGTTTTGCTCACCATGGGGATGTCAGGAGAGGACAAGGCTGGATTTCCACAGCACACTGATGCTGCCTGTCTCACATAGCATGGAGAAGTGCCGAAAAGCAAAATGCAGCCTTTAACAGACCCACCAGAGCTCCAGTGAACCCACGGAGTCACCAGACTTCAGCAGCAATTTGTTCAGCTGTAAAACCTTCACTTACCACGGATGAGGGTTGAGGTTTTCACATATCTCTGTTAATTTTTAACCTAATGGGGCTGAGCCCTACGGCCAGAATTTTCAACTCTCTTGATTTCTTCAGCCTGTGACTTTTTCCCATGGAAGGTTTGGCCTCATGTACAGGAAAACCTCCTGGCAGCACATTTCCTTCCCTTACCTTGCACAGACCCCCAGCAAAGCACCAGTGGATTTCATCATGCACTGCTTCGAGTCAAAAGAAGTTATATGTCAGCTGGAAAAGTCAGGATATTCCCAAGATACAGAGTTTTACTGACACATCTTTACTCAGCTGAAGAGGAAGAAAGCAGCCAGAGGCCACTGAGGTGCTAACAAAGATGCAAACACTTGCAGAAACTTTGAGGAAGACAGAATTTCACCTCTCCCTTGTCCCACCAACCTGTCACAGAGAATGAGGTGTGAGCAAACACACACACCCAGGAGTACTTGAACTCATTAACTGGAAGGGTCACACATCTTCCTCCAGACCTTTTTCCTTTCCCAGAAGAGAGGAAATGAAGAGGTGGGATCTGTCTTAGCACTGGAGGAAAGAGAGGGTGATTCCAGCTTCTTTCCAGTCAAAAGATCAACATTGTCAGTCAAAGAGCTGAACCAGCTAAGCACCATGTGTATAATTCAGCATAACATTAATAAGACATTTTCTTGTTTTATCTTCTTTTATCTTTGCTTCTTTACCCAAAATCTAGTTTTTTAGCCTCATGTACTCTTTAATCTCTCTGTTTTGTCTAGCAGTACTGCTGGGTGAGTGTGAGATGAGACAGAGCAAGGTTCTTCTCCCCTGGGGTTGGAGACTCTTCAAACTGGAATATAGGGACTTGACTTCCCTGTGCTGCTTCCCTAAAACAGTGATTCAATGGGCATTGAGGTTTGTTTCAACAAGGTCTATGACTGCCTCATGAGGGGCAGCAGAGGGACAGCTCCAATTCTGCTCCCTGTGACCTGTGACAGGACACAAGGGAGTGGCTGGAGCTGTGTCAGGGCAGGGTTAGGCTGGATATTAAGAGAATGTCCTTCCCCCAGAGAGTGGTGGGCACTGACCAGGCTCCCCAGGGCAGTGGGCACAGCCCCGAGGCTGCCAGAGCTCCAGGAGGGTTTGGTTAATGCTCTGAGGAACAGGGTGGGGTTGTTGGGGTGTCTGTGAAGGGCCAGGAGTTGGACTGAATGGTCCTTGTGGGTCCCTTTCAACTCAGGATATTCTGTCATTCATGTCACACACTATTGGGCTCATGAGCTGCTGCTGATCAGATAAGGGAGGGAAAAAGGTGTCTCCAGTGACCAAAACACTCCAGGAAATTCTCTGACCTGCAGCAAGAGTTGAACACGTGTGTGAACTCATGAGCTTTAAGAAACATTTGGTGCTTTCCACATAATATCTGCATATTACTCATCAAGAACATTGATATTGCCCACCTGTGCCTCAACATACTCCTAGGCCAAAGTACCTCCCTGAAATGTTTGAGTCTAAGTCAAATAACAGCTTAAGTGGTGTTTGCACCAGATGATGCTGCTCAGAGTTGTTCTTCAGCTTTTACATGCTATTTTGCTTTTAGAACCCCACTGTCATGTCTTGATGTGAACCACCTACCACATAAAAGGCCTTTCAGCTCCACCAAGCCCCAAGACACAACTTCATGCAGAAATCCCTAATTTATTATACGGTCAAGACAACATTGCATTTTCACATGCAGCTTTAGGAAGCAGCTTGTTCTTGGGCTGATGTGTCTATTCCCCATTTCTTGCCCAGAGACACCCCTTAGTCTTCAGCAATTACAGCTCAGGGCAGTAACCTACCTCTCATCATTCCTGTTTACCATTAGGACTCAAGAGCACAAAAGAGGGATGAGCACATGGACATATCAAGGGTCCATTTGCAAATTGCTCCATGTCCTCTGGAGTTTTATAAGCCACCTCCTCTCAGATAACTTTATCCTTTGCTATCTCCTTTTTGAACAGCTGGTTTGAAGCTGCATGAGTCAGTGAATTGTAAGAGAATTACATTAATCCTTGAGTATTGCCTGGGTAAAAAGTAATTTTAAGTGTTAATCTTTTCCATATTGCCTGGAAAAAAAATTAGAGCTAAATGATAGTCTGGGCCACTTTATCATACAACACTAGATGGTTTGGGTTGGAAGGAACATTCAAGCTCATCTCCTTCCACCCTCTGCCATGGGCAGGGACACCTTCCACCAGCCCAGGTTGCTCCAAGCCCTGTCNGACTCCCTTTAAAATCCCAATAAAACATACTAGAACCCAAACCACTTTCCCATTTGTTCAACAAAGGTGGTACAAGGCCTCTGAATAGCTGGTCTCTGTGGGGCTGAAGTTTTCACCTCCTGGGAAGGATCTCAGCACAAGGTTTCCATTCCACATGGACACCACACATTACACCTTCACATCCTAAAAATCATCAGCACCATCGTATCCCTTTGCAGAGCCGGAGGCCAGCCCAAAGAACCCTTGCAATCACTTAGCAGGCATCAGACAGTAAGAAAGACATCTCTGTTTCCCTTGTGCATCTTTATAAACTGAAAACACAGGCGGGTAGTGGAATTACATACAAGCTGAACCTTGCATGTCTAAAGCAGACTGGTACCTTTCACAGTGGTGTAGTGAATTAAATCAGAGTTGCTTCACTCCTACCACCACCTTGGGTTCATGGTGTTCAGTGGTTTCCTTAAAAATTTAGCTCCTGGGTTCCTGTTCTTACAGGAAAAATCTAGCTGTCAGCAACACAAAACCAAAAGCCATTCCTTGTGGATGCTGAGGAAACATGATCAGAAAGCTCAAAAGTGGAAAGGTAAACAAACCTCCCTGAATCCACTGCTTCAAACAAGCCACTGAGGCTTCAATCAGCTTTCTGAGCTGGGAAGAAGAGATGGGGAAGTGATTCACTTTTAATTAGTTCAATAAGTGAGGGACCCAGGGCTAAAGCTGACACAGCAATGAAATGGCTCTACAGGACAGAGGTGAGGAGGGACCATTGCAGGTGACACCTTTGTGTCTGGAACTGGGATCCTGCTCAAGTCCGAGGTCTGTAAGCACAGTGAGTTGCCTTCTCCCTAACTGTGTTACTCCTTCTACTGTATTTTTCCATAATATGACCATACAATCAAGAAGGAACTGTGGGCAAGGAAAATCTTCAGTTTCTCTGTTGAACTCTACCACGCAACAGTCACTTCCTCTGGAAAAAGAAATGGATAACAAATTGGGATTAAAATAAGTTTTTTCCAGGGATTTGTTTATTTAGACTAAATCCTCCTAATCCTCCTAGAAAATATGAGACAGTAATAGCACCAGCACCCAAAACCCATTTCTGCTTCAAAATAATCAAATGATCAAAATAAATCAATTTTGTAATCTTTGAGAAAAGAAATAGTTGCAATGTGTCTGTTTCAGAAAAAGTATTAGCTCATGATGCCATGTAATTAAAGATTAGGCTACAGAGATGCTGCTCAGACTGGAATAATTTTAATGTAGATCATAAGAAGGGAGAATTTTGTTACTGTCAAACCATGAACATCAGCTACAGCTGAAAAGCAAAAAGCATCTACCAGGGAATATAAAGACTGGCTTGAGGGGAAAATAAGAAAAAGGGGAAAACACCCCTCCTCCCTCCCTCCCCCCCAAAAAAGAGGGAAAAATTTTGATTGAAATTTTGATTTCTTCATGATGGCAAAACTAAAGATGGGCATTAAAGGCCTTCAAATTACCAAAATTAACTGACATTAACAGGTTTTAAAAACCCTGTTTTCTGAACACTTACATGCAAGACTGATGCATCTGGTTGTCCCCAAAGCCACACCTCCCAGGCTTACAGCAAGCCATCCAGGCATGGGACAAGGGCTCAGCAGAGATTTTTTTTTTGTATTTTACTGATATGGGATTGCACTGGGGATTTCCTTTGAAGAGCAGCAGCTGATGGCAGCAAAGCAAATTCCCCAGCTAACATTTCAAGGAAATGAGAAGCGTCTCAGCCCTTTTTGAAAGCCTCTTCTGTCGCTGTGTAGCATGAGCACATCCGCTGAATTCACTCCACAGAAATCCCCCTCTTGAGTGAGGGCTCTGAAACTTTCTCAGAAGATGAAACCCTGCAAATTTCCTTGTAGTGAGAAAGTTCAGTCTCTCTGCCAGAAGAGTAGATTTTCCAGTAAAAAAGATCATATAGCTTATCTAAATTTACTTAGGGAAAGCCTTCATAGTGGGGTTTTCTTTTAAATGCTTGTGCAATAACAGGCTTTCCTTTCTCCAGTGAGGGAGTGGGGACCTCTCCAAGCTTTCCCACCTTGCAGGACAGGATGCCTTAATGGCACCTGGTGCTTTTACAGGCTGGTGTGTTCACATAACACCCACCTTATGCAAACAGCAACACCCTGTTGGGTAAAACACAGCTCATGCTGGTTTGGAGATTGGCAGGTCCTTCCTCTCAAGTGGCCAGTTTGGTTCATGGTCTCACTGGAACACTTCCTATCCTGTGGGATCCCTCATTTATAGAATCAGAGAATGGTTTGGGTTGGAAGGAACCTTTGAAGCTCATCTTGTTCCACCTTACACTAGATCAGGTTCCTCCAAGCCTCATTCAACCCAGCCTTGAAGGTTTCATAGTCTCAGTCTGTGCCAGGGGAGGGTCATGTTGGACATGAGGAGGAATTTCTTCATGGAAATTGTGGTCAGGCATTGGAAGGGGCTGCCCAGGGAGGTTTGGAGTGCCCAGCCCTGGAGGTGACCAAGGAATGAGTGGATGTGGCACTCAGAGCTCAAGGTGGGGATTGGGCACAGGGTGGGCTCGATGGGCTGGGTGGGCTTTACCAACTGAAATGATTCTGGGATTCTTTTTCCAAGGATGGGGCATCCACCACCTCTCTGGGCCATCCATTTCTTCCCTTGAAGACAGGTAGCACATGTGCATGACATTTTTAGCCACGGGGAGCTATTTGTCCATGGACCACAGGATGAGACTTTCACTGGAGAGATCCTGATGGTGACATGCCTGGTTGTCATTTCCAACAGAGGTTCCTACCCCCTGACCCTGCATGTAAAAGCTGGGTATGTTGAGTCCCTGCCCCAAGCCTTTACCCTCTGATGTGAGGAGTGATAAATGCTGGGAGATTAGTTAAATCTGCTGGCTGAACCTTGTCTGGATGAGAGCTCCCAGCTCCCTCTGCCATCCCAGGGAGCTGTCATGAGTTGAGTTGTGTCCCTTTTCATCTCTCCTTGGCATTTGAGCCAAAGATGCCCCAATCACAGCAATACCTTCAGTGCAGAGTGTGCTCAGCACAAATCTTGCTCTTACTACTGACAAACTGTAATTAGAGAGTACTTTCTCCACCCAGGCCCTATGCAATAGAGTTGGCTGTACCATTTGCTTTGATGCTGAGCTACATCAACCAATTTGGCCCTATCCAAGGAGATATTTATCCATGAGACCCACTATTCCAGGGAGAAGACCATGTACCTTGAAGGATACTGGCTCAGAGCTCCACTTGGGCATGGGATGAGCAAGATTGTACCATTCTTTGGAGCAGAGACATGAGCAATCATTACTACCAGCTCTTTCCTTTTAGGTAGACCTGAGAAAATTATTTTTTAGCTCCTTTCCATATGAAAAGCCCTAAAAATGTGAATAAGTCAGTGGGTATGGCTGAGACCAACTGCACATTCATTCTTTATCAGGAAGCCAAAGGGATGGGAACAGCATTCCCCACACATACATATTTGATGAAAAATGACTTTGTTCAGTGCTGATAAAGCTCAGGATAACATTCAGCCAGGCACAGCTGCAGAACAGAGGTGGACATGATCCCGATGTACTGCAGATTGATTGATTTATTTGTGTATGTATTAGGGACAAACATTTAGTTCAGCCTGGGACTACCCTTCCTGAAGCCAATGTGAATTTACATACCCAGGCAGAAAATCACAGGGTGTAATCAGGTAGGAATAGTGTGACCTGAGCTGGGATATGGTCTGGTCAGAGCAGCCCGTGGGGTCAGGTGATAAAGAGGTCCTTTTCCCTCTTTGTCCTGGAGGAAGATGAAATGTAAAAGCTGTTGCATCTCCTTGACATGCCCCTGAGCACGGTGAGAAGATGAAGATGACACACTTCCCTGTGGCATCCCCCTGTGCTACTCAGTCTCTGGTGGCATGGGTAGGATTAGGGGAAAAACAGTGATTTCAGGCAAGAGCTGGCAAGAGTTGTTAGGCTATGGAAGAGGAAACTCATTTTCCTGTTCACAGCTCCAACAGGAGTACACAAAGGCCAAAGGCATCTCCTGCCTTCTGGATACCTGAATTAGGTGCAGGAGAGTCCACCTGAAGACCTAAACAGCTGCTGTTGATCAAATCTGTTTTGCAGTCTCTTTGAAACTCAGAGGGACCAGGACAAACCTTGCTAATTGCTTTTACTTCCAGACAACCTTTTGGCCAAATTCTACTAGGAAAATGTCTCAAGCAGTTTCCCCAGGTCAATGGAGGTGGGTCCCACCCCAGAAGTCACCTGCTTCAGTCAAACACAGTGTGGGTTGCTCTCTCCTTTTCTTTACAGTACAGATGCTTCTGATCTGATGTTGGGAGACTGTCACTCTGTACTTTGCCCCTTTCCCCATCCTCCCCATCATTATTCTGGCACTTTCCTTGGCAGCAGTGGTACCAAAGGTGTGTCAGAATCAGACCCATTTATCTCCTCTGGTGAATGGGCAGATCAGGAGGGTGACAGAATAGGGACTGCACAGACAGGCATCCTGAGGCATCCCCATGCTGGCTGTCCAAGGAGGATGAAGGTCTGATCGCAGGTTATGGGATTTTGGTGGCTGTACCATGGATGGGGCTGCAGCTCCCCTGTAGTCTTTCTCCTATGGATCAAATGGGGATCCTATCATCATCTTTGGTTCTAGGATGTCTCATGTGCACCAGGAGAAACACAGACAGTAATATAAACCAGAAACATTTCCCAGACCTGGCAACCTCGTAGCCAATAATGAGAAACATTCCCTCTAATGTAAGACTTCCAGGGATAGTAACATTAAGAAATCATCTTAATGCTAAAAATCAAGACAAATTATTCCAACACAAGACAAGGATTCTATAAATCTGTGAATTGGTCCCAGTGGTGGGGAGAGGGAGACAACAAGCATCTTGCCAGAAGGCCAGGTAGAGGTGGGTACCACTCCAGAAAAACCCTGGCTAAGCTCTTCGGGATGTCCTGCCCCTCCGTTCTATCCCACTGCTGGGTAGTGATGGGGTCCTGGGGTCATCATCCCTGCCAGGCAGCACTGCTGGGACAGCAGGGAGGATACCAGGGAATGGGAGGTGGAAACCTCCTTCAAAGCAACCTGGGATAAACACCACAGCTAAAAATCCTCTGGGCCAATTGCTCTGCAACTACCAAAGCTTCTGTATTTGCTACAGATAGGAATTCTGTGATAAGGGTGCCAGCAGGTATGCAGAGCCCACAGACCATTTAGGGATTGTGTTTCACCCAGCATGGCAGTGACTCACTCTGCCAGCATGGGCAAGTAATTTCTCCCCCCTACGCCTTGTAATTCTCCCCTTGCTCCATCTGCATAAAATAACACAAATGCAGAGCTATAGAAACTTTATTAATATAGGTCTTTTATGTGGGTTTAATCATCTCTCAGGATCTGCCAGACCACAAACTCGAAACTTTATGAATGTGACTCACTCCCAGAGCACACGTTCATTGGTTGACAAACTCTCCTGATTTCTCGCTGTAAAAGTCCTTTTCCTATTGGAAGAGAGGGCCTGAGGTGTTACCTATGCTGCAATTGAAGTTCAGTGACTCGCAGTAACCCCAGATACTTGTATCACATGATTTTATACTCCTTCATTCATCCTCGAGCAGCCTCACAATAAACACTGACCCCTTCAGCAGAAATTCCCCTTTGTGCAGACACACTTACTCCTTTTGCAGCCAACACGTGTTACAGGGTAAGACTATCTGCAAGACTGAAAAAAAAAGAAAAAAAAAAGGAAAAAAAGTTATTTTTCTCCTCAAATGTATTAAACAACTAGATTTGCCACAGTGCACTTAAAGAAAAGGATTTTGATGAAAAGCCTCAATGTGTTTTGAATCAGATTCAGACCCCACTTAGGAGCTGGTGTTTGACCTGCAGAGAAAAGCAGCACAGCCAGAGATGAATGAATTTCAGAAACATTTTTACAGTCAAATACAAGCTTTGCAAGTGATTCATAAAGAAGAAAGCTGACACACATGTTTGCTGTACAGTTCAGCACTGGCAATTTAAGGTGAGCTGGGGTTTCTGCAATATTAAAACCTGTTGAATTGCTGCGTTGTACAGAGATCTCTCAAATTCCTGTCCCTCTGAGCTGCAGGCAGATGGAGGATGCCAGGTCAGGCTCATGGGCTGTGTGTTGCACACATAATCCACAGAGCCAATTAGAGGCTCATATACATCATCACATATCTCTGCAAGCACAGGAAAATGGAAAGGAGAGATTTCCTGCTTACAAAGAGCCAGGAAATGTCCAGCTTGGCAGAGGTGTGAAATTCAAACCCTGAACACAGGTGACAGGCTCAGCTGCTAAAGAGGAAACTATTCACAGGGGGGGCACACACAGACCAATAGTTCTGACCCCCTTAACAAGCATCTGTTAATCAAGTTCACCATTTATGTGAGCCCAGAGGGGCATCTCCCTTGTACATTTTATTTCCACATCTCCATTCTTAGTGCTGTACAGTTGTCTCCCACCCAAATGCTGCTCTTCAGGTAACCTCCCAGCTTGCCCTTCCAGGGAAACAGAAATCAGTCCCAAAATCTGGACCTGCTCGTCACACTAACACATTTACACCAGTTAAAGTGCTTTGTTAGAAAAATTCAGAGCACAGCAGACATACAAGAAGTAAGTACACCCATAAATTGCTTCTCAAAAGCACTGGTTTCTCTGCAGAGCAGGACACAATAAAAAGCTAATATCACCATGGTTTGTCCTCCCCAAACCAAGCACTGGCTCACACATTAAAGAAAGTACTTTGGATATCTGTCTGGAATACAGCCACTTGCTGACAGCCTACCATAACATTACATACAGGGCTATCTTACCTTCCAATTACACATCTCCAGAGTGTTCCCTGAATGAGACTATGTTGATTATATTCAGTAACCCTCCTTTTTCTGGCATCCACTTATTTCCCCTCTCCTTCCCAATGTATTCCAGACACACTAGAAGGCTGAATATAAAATCACTGAACCCTGATGCCCATTTTAATTTCAAATTCAATTTGAATGTCAAATTTTAATTTTAAAATGTAGCTTTTGGTTCATGCATTTCTCAAAAGCCTTCAGTAACCTGGGGTATCCTTGCTGATTACTCAAGTTAGCAATGCATCTTTTCTCAGAGCAAACATCTCTATCGAGTATTATCCACCCTTTCACACAAGAAAGCTGGTAGTAGAGATCAGAGAGGAATGGGAATCCATCCAAGGATGGATGGATGGATGGATGGATGGATGGATGGATGGATGCATGGATGGATGTCTCTTCTCCAGCCACTTCAGATGCAACAGCCCACTCGCAGTACTACAGAACTCCCATCATACAGGAAAGGTCACTGACATCACCACTTCTTCCATTCTGTATTTGCACAACATATTTGGCTTCCCAGTGAGCTGTGACCACGTCAGGGTTGGCAAACTCCACTTCAGTGTTGACATCTTTAGCAAACACCCGCTCCATTCAACAAAGGGCATTAAAAAACCACATTAAAATATTTGAGGTGCCAGCAGAGCTAAATAATACGCACATGGATATTTTACCAGCGTACTCATGGACTGGAGAAAATCCTTAATCACCACAGAATAGCAGACTAACCTGTCAGAAGACTAAAAAAAGTGCAGCCTTAAATAGAAACAAACATATTTATTTGGTCACTGTGACACCAAGGTCAGTCCTGTTCTCCCGTCAGGATCTTTGTCATCCAAACTTACAAAAGTCAAACGTGCCTATGGATGGCTGTGATTGCAGCCATCTGTGTGTGGTCAGCAGTTGGGCAATGCTGGGAGACATCCCTGTGTCACATCCATCACACATTTCAGAGCCTTGAACCCTAGCCAGCATCCATGAGTTGCCATCATCTTGTGCTGAGTGGGAGATGCTGCAAGGCAGATCCTGAAACTCTCTAGCTGCTTTCTCAGGAGCCAACACAAGAAGCAAAGAGGTGCAAAGCCAACCTGACAATGTGATCAGCCTCCAGCTGGCCATACAAACCACAAAAAAAACCCCAGTTCTAATCAGATTGCCAGCGCCAACATCTGGATTCACTGAATCCAAACCATTATTTGATTTCCTGCAATTCACCTGTGAGGTAAAGTGTTCAATCAGCTGTATCAGCTATAAGATAGAAAAATAGACCATTGTATACTTTTTAGAAAGGCTGGCAGGCACAGATATGTTGACTGAGGTCAGGCTTTCCAGTGCTCGAGGCTGCCTGCCCCACAAGGCAGACTCTCCCATGAGCCTTCCCCAGCAATTCTGTTCTCAGAGCACTTGTTTTTAAAGGTGTTTGTAGAAGAGAAGGGTAATCATTGCCGAGCAGGAGAGCACAGGCTGGATGAAACCCCGAGTGAACGTGCAGCATTACGCACATGGAGTGATGTGCAGCCACACAGCCATTGGTTTTTGCTGGTTTTCCTCTTTTTTCTTTTTTCTTTTTTTCCATGAAGAAGTAATATCTCGGGAAATCTTCCAAGGTGGCTAGAAAGAGACATGGACATGCCAGAACATGATGCACGCTGGACACCACTCCCCCTGCAGCCTGCCAGCGAGCTTCTCCAGCCAGCTGCTTTATGGCTTGACAAGTTTTTCCATGCTCCAGGATCAAATTTAGAAGCGGTGATCAAGCTAGCAGCAAGGCACACAGATGGTTTCTTTGTCAGGAGAGCAGCAGGCTGAGATCTTCCAGCTCAGAGGACGGATCCAGCCTGGCCTCAGGTCTCCCTGCTGACTCAGACTGGTCACCCATAACCCTATGAAAGACCTTAGCAAGCTTTGGTGGGATTCAGACTAAAAGAGTCAAACCAACCCCAGGAAGAGGTGGGTAATCTCCTCCTCTTGACCTCTGTCAATAATATGATATATTTCTACACTTGCTGAGATAAACTGAGCACTATTTGACCTTATAGAGGGAGGATCAGAACTAGTCTCTGTATTTAACATAAGATAAGCTGCAGGATCCTTCACCCTGTTCTTTCTAACTGAATATGCAAATATCATACTCATAAATGCACTCACAACCATTTTATTCTTTAAACTTAGCTCACTAAATCTACCCCAAAAACTCTTTCCCCTAACCCTAGCAACTAAAACCCTCCTTCTCTCCACAGGATTCCTATGAATTCACACCTCATACCTTTGATTTTGCTATGATCAAATCATACACCTCCTCTGAAAAAAATTCTAAGCCCTAACACTATCACTATGTCTGACACACCAGCCTACCGATCTGCTATGCAGGTCTACCCCCATACCTAAGACTCCCAAGGAAATGTGCCTGAATTATAAAGATCACTATGATAAAATGAAAATAGAGAGGTATACCAATCCTCCCATTTCCTAAACTTAGAAAAGTAGGAATTGAACCTACACAAAAGGGATCAAAACCCTTCACAGGGAGGTGCCAGATAGGTCCTTTTCCCTCCCTTTTCATCATGTGCCCTCTGTGACCCATAGGTTTATTTGTTTTGAAGGTGGGGATGATTCCCAGCCTTGTTGGAAATCCACTGCCCCAAGAGTCCTTGGTGACTGCCCTTGTGCTGTCATTATGTTCTCCATAAAATTCAAGCAAATCCATAAAACCAAGGGAAAAATTAGGCTTGAGTGCAGGTTCAGACCCGGAATAAGCAAGAGTTTCACTGGATTTAGCTCTGAGGTGCTGACACCTCTGCCAGGGCTTGCTGCCAGGCACAAGAATTCCTGCAATCCCAGAGTGGAGACAGAGCTTTGCCATGGCCAGTGGGTTGGGAATACCCCTGAAGGGGCTCCATGAATCCCTATGCACTGCCAGGAGACAGCACGAGGCAGCAAGTGGGGAGAGGTTAGAATGTTAAATTTCGGGTCTGAACCTGGCCAAAACCTCATCTCAGGCACTTGAGCCCTGTGGTGGGTCACACCACAGAGTGGGACTGCCTCTCCCAGTGCCTGGGCCGCTCCCTAGGGCTGACAGAGCAGCAAAATCTCCCTCCCTCTCCAGCACTGTGCTATTTCCTCACCTCCAGTGAGGACTAAACCCACTTTCCTCAGTTTCCCTGCCTGCTACAGGAACCCAGTAGCACTTGCCCTGCAGTGCTTTGAAGTCTCTCACAGTGGAACTGATGCCACATGCAAGACCAGAGCACCATTGCAACGCAACTATAATTCCCTCATTAACTGTGGCTTTTTCTGCTCTGCTGAGAGCTTTCTCTGCTGTTCTGCAGGAGGTGGAGCACAACAGCAGGAGCCCTGCTCACCCCACTGCTGTTCCAGGCCACGTCATTTGACTCACACCACCCTCCTGCACCATATTTCTTTCGGGAATGCAGCACAAAGAGCGTGGGAAGCACGGGGGGACCAAGCCATTGATCTGCAGCACTCAGACAAATCCTGTCGCGCTCGCTCCTGCTCCCTTCCCTCTGCCCCTTTGTAGTCGTGACCTCTCCCTGGCGAGGCCAATCTTCTTGATGGCATTTCAGGGCTGACCAGGGCACTGAATGGAGAATTAGCCAGAACACAGTGTTCTTTGTTAAAATACTTCTTTTAATATATGTAAATGGGGCAGGTTGTTGTTCCAGCTCCTACACCCGTCAGGTATGGCCCTTCCTCGAGTGGCAGAAGCCAGAGCATAACCATGCCCACGTTTCTGTGTGAAACACAAGCTGCATTCCTCCTTCCTGCCTTCCCAGCAGAGAAACATGACCACACAATACAAAACAATAAAACATGCCATATTTTGTGGGGCAAGAATGCACTTCATCCTCTTTAAGAGCTACAGGGTTTTCCTGCCATCCCTTCTTGCTGCCAGATTACTGGCTTAGGGATCTTGAGCAGGACACAACACCCCACAGTGAGAGCTGGCAGTGCCTCCAAACCCCAACAGATCCTGCTCATTGCCCCTGTTTTTCTGATATCCTTTTTTCCCTTTCCTTTACTGTGGTGACACCTGTTCTGGATGACAATTAGGTTGGAAACCTTCACTAATCATGGGACTTCATTGTCTCATCATGCTTAGGGCCACTGAAGTGACATTTAGATACCTCCTGTTGTCTGAGATGGGAGGTAAAATACTCCTTCCAGACACTTGACTGCTACTGTCAGGTTCATGTTGGAGCTTCACAGACCCAGGAACAGGGAATTAGGGCCCCCATTCACAGAACTGTCACTGGAAACACAGGACTTGTCAGGTGTTTCAGTCCACATAGTCAACAGTAAAAATTAAGGTTTGATGGAGGGATACAGAAATCTTCCACACATGCACGAAGGGAGCCCCAAGACAGATCCCAGACTTTCATGCCATGGTGTTTTAGTCACTAGGAGTCCATCCCATGGCAGAATGCAACTGAGAGGAGCCACCTGAAGGAAAAGCAAGGTGGGATTTTGTTCTATGAGTCCCCATTTCACTGCATGGCACTGTATTTTTGCTTTTAGTAGCAAATACCAGGACTACCAGGCAACAAAGAAAGCAAAGAGAATTAAAAAAGGAAGAGGAGGAGACAGAGGGGGAGGAGGATCAGAGGTTAAAGGGCACCTAGAGCCTTGTACAAAGCACTTTGCTTTTGATCTTGTCCTTGATCATGAAGGTCCATCCCACTTTTGCACAGTCACAGGTCATATTATGGCTTGTTTTCTTGACACAAAGAAACACGACACCAGAAATTTGTAGATATCATCTCTTTTGTGCAAACCTGAATAAGGGTCACATTTCCAAAGAGGTCTGTGACTATTATATCCTAAAATGAGAGCCCAAAAAATCTGTAGCTCTGCTTTTAGTGTGCCAATAGATGAGCAGTTTAGAGTCCCACTCCCTCCACCATGCTCCATGTTGTCAAGTTTTTGAAAGAAATTGAACAAAAGAGGAGAGATCTTCAAGAATTAGCTTTTCTACAAAGTTTCTGGAAGATTGTATTAGGGAGAAGAGAGGGAGAAAAAAAGGACCCTGTAAGTGTCTCCATTCAGAGTAAGAATCAATCTATGATGTCATGTCCTATTAAATGCTGGAGAAACACCCACACCAGAGACCCCTTAAAGTGCCTTGACCATCAGAGAGCGTTCAATGAGAGTTCATACTTCCTTAAACACCAAAGTCAATCAACATCAAGACACAAACTCGTAGTAAATCAGGGGTCCTAGCTGCAATGCTCACAGGAATGTGGGTTTTTTCCTTTCTTTTGGACAACATACAAGAAACAGAAAGATAGTCTCCAAGCCATACAAATCTGAAGTGAGCAGCTGTTTGCCAGGGAAGGACCCGGAGATAATTACCAAGCTGGTCTAGCAACCTCCACATCAGGCTTGTAGGATGATGCTGGTTGGGACGGGCCTTGGGTGAAGTCTGCAGCCCAAACCCCTGCTTGGAGCAAGGTCAGCTATGAAGTCACACCGGGCTGCTTGGGGCTCGATCCAGCTGAGTCATGGAAGTCTCCAAGGATGGAGATTGTGCTGCCTCCCTGGGCAGAGCTGCTCCCACAGTTCCCTAAGTTGTGTTGCTCATGGGCAAGAAGGTGTCACCTGGATACAGGGGAATCACAGAAGTACCACAGTCACAGAGCACAGACTGAGCTCTCTCTTGGGATTCCTCATCTTATCAGTAATTATTAACACCAGGAGGATCAACACTTTTGGCAAAGCCCAGAATAAAATGCGCATTAATTAAAAACATCTCTTGCAAAGTGAATTTCTCGGGGGGAAATGCAAAGCAAAACCTCTTTCCCTGCAGCTGCAATAAGGAAAACCCACCCAGGGTGATCTCAGCCCCTAAATTTAAACTCGGAAATCAGCTGTCATTGAGAGAGCAACCTGGGTATTTTCAGCCACCGAAGAGGAGGATTCCTGGCATAGCCTGGAGCTGCTCTGTGGCAATAACACAGAGTGATCCGTGCCTTATGTGGGAATTTGCCTCCAACTGGCCCCAGGGAAAGGGGGTGCACGAGCAGGTTCAGCTGGTGTAAGGTGTGATGGGTGCTCACCTCACATCCCCCTGCCATCCCATGACACAATCAAGCCCTAGGAGGTCTCTGGCAAAACCAAGGATATCTAAAGAGTGGTTATTGGATCCAGAAAGACTTAGTCCCAAACTCCTGCTAGGAAACAGCTGGATGGGTCCATAAATGCAGGTGTATGAGATCACATCCCAATGCATATTGGTGCTGGTCTCTGTAAGCCACAAGGTTCTCCCAATTCAGGCATATTTACACAGTACCTTACATCTATATTTGAACAGTTATTTCCTATAGACTTTCCTGCATGAATAGAGCCCCTTTCCAACAACCTGATGCACACTTCACACATTCAGGTAAAGACAGAAGGAAGTGAACAGTTTAGATCCTGATCCAAAATGGAAAAAGCTGTAACCACGCTGCTATTGCAGCCCTGGGTTTGGCTGTCTCAAAGCACTTTCTGAAACCAATGGTGATGTTCAGCTCTGCCCCGATGTTGCAGGAAGTCCTGGTGCTTAAATTTTGATGGGATTAGGAAAAGAAAGTGGCTTTGTACAACCAGCAGTTTCTGACTACAGAGACACAACCATAACACGTAACAGTGCAGGTGAGAAGGAATCAGTGCTAATTTTAACTCCTGTTTTATTCATGAACACATTTCCCTCTCTGCTTCATACCTTGCCAGAGGCAGCAAGGGAGATGCATACATGGGATTATTCTTGTTAATGAGTGAAGAAGAAAGAGCCCAGAATGACTCTCGGTCTTTCCCGACTGAGTTTCAGGGCTTGCTGCTCAAAATATCTACCTATTTGTGATATTAATTAGTTGTAGTTGGGAACTCTTGTTTAGGCTCAGCCTTGATGTCAGCTCTGAGTTGTCACTGTTAGAGCACTGGCACATCTTGGAGTAGGGTAACAAGCACAACACTGCTATGGGTCTTTAGATCATTTCCCCCTAAGTGCAACTCTCTAATCCTTTCCCTCACACTAAAACATGGCTCTGGTGACAGCTCCCTCAGCACAGGGCATCTAAATCACGGCAGCATTTCATGCTTGTTCCAGTCTCTATTGCAAGACTCTTCTTCATATCAGTGTTATGAAACTACCTGTGATAGAGTTGCTGATTCAGGTGTTTTTGTCATGTACCACACCTCAGAGATACAGAACTGAAAGGTTACCCCTCCCATTTCGTCACTCAGCATCTCCCAGATACTCTCCCCCTCATTTTCTGGGCTGGTGGAGATTCTTCCTCTGTGGATTAAGAATCCTGATGCTCCTAGGAAAGGGGCTCAAAACTGAAATCACAGAAATGAAGAATCGTATAATAATTTGGGTTGGAAGGG